>OZ012716.1:2415000-3015000 GCA_963942605.1 Poecilus cupreus | reverse complement strand
TTACACTAATTTTATTAGTTTTCATTAAATTTAGAGGTAATAAAATATAAAGAAATTAAATTTCATAAATCTTGCATTCCATGTATACCATGAAAAACTTAAAAAATATATTTTTTTACGAAATGTGACACATGTCATTGTGATTATAAAGCTGTTTTCTTAGTGAAATATATGTATATCAAACAATTAAATAAATATACGAAAGAAAATTAAATTTCTCAAATATACATGGAGATCACACAAATAAGAAGGTATTTTTCTGTATCATCAAATACAATTTTGCAACTACGATTTAAGAGTTGCATTGGGCGGGAGGTTATGTGCTGGATTTATAGATACGTAATGATACGCGAATTTGATTTTTGATTGTATTTTTTGTTTCAGGTTGGGCGATAGCTACGGAAGAACGGGATTGGAAGTACCGATTATCTGTTTACTACACGAAACCACAAGATTCAGGAACTTTTACATGTGCTACCCCACGTGGTATCACCAATAGCATTACGCTACATGTCACAGGTAACACAACCAAATAATACCAATAACAATCCTAATATATTACTGCTAAGAATCCTCGAATTGAATATTTGTAATTGTCTTCATTCTTCAAGTCAAATATTTTCCCCGGATTCCAGTGTCTAACAAGTAGACAATAAACGAGTGGAGATGTAGTAGTGTTTGTGTTCGTTCGCTTTATTGTTAAATCAATTAAATGTGTTTACTTCTTAAAACCACATTCTGGTTACCCGTTATATAATAATTAATTGCTAAAGTTTCCGGACGAAAACAATATTTTCCCAGACGCTAAATTCCTTATAATTTGTGGAAGTTTATTTTAATCAATAAAGAGATTATTACATTAACTTCTAATAGACTTCAGACATTCAACATAGAATTTTTACTAAAACAAATTTAATTTACCCATATCAGAATTATTTCTTGAGTTACATTTTATTAGCTTTTAGTATTAGTAGAATTGATTGATATCTGTAGTCATACAAGTTCACTATTTATGATATAGAACTATATCCGAGATCTCGGATCGATTTCTATCACCGTGGACACAGGCCTTAACACTGTTTTGGAAACTACGTATTCCACAACTAAAAATGGTTTTGGAATAACTATCATTCCATACTCCGCGTATGTAATAATTTAACGAATCAGAGCCGCATATTAGCGCGATATATAAAGTATCTTGATTCAGTTACTATGGTTACGTCTGTTTGTTTAAATTTTATTTATTTGAGTTTGACGTTTTCAACAGTTTTGTATTTGTATTTTTTGTATAATTTCCAAAATCTTGTTATAGAAAGTATAGTGTACAACAGCAAAGTTGGCATTAATTACTAATAAACCGGAAATAATATCATGAATATAAATAATTACCTAATATATTGTATAAATCATGTTATTTGAAATAAATTGCTAAGTTCATAAATAAGCGGGATATTTGCCAGGAACAATAAAGTTATATATTATAAATAACATTAAGCAGTAACAACAAAATGGTAGTCAACTTATTATCTAAATAGCCGAAATTCAATTATCTTCCACGGTATTTTTTTATGAAGTGCTGCGGTCGAATTGGTTCGACATTACCGTATCCCGGGAAGTATCATACTACCAACGGCTACTGTGATTCAGCGAGTATTTATACGTACTACAGTTCTTGACATTGATACAGGAGAAGTAAACTTTCATTCATTTTAACTCAATATACACGTTACAAAAATAATTGAAATTTATACAAATTTAATGTAAAACATTGAATATTTAAATTTGTAGATTGAAAATTTCCAAATTAACATTTCTGGAATACTCTGCTACCTACTTTTTATTTTTCTAAATGAATCTTCAATAAAATACGCGACAATATCTTATAAAGTGGTGTAAAAATTCACGATAATAAAGGCGATATTAATTTTTGAAATATTACTTTTGAGTTGTGACGTGTGTATTCTACAAAGTAGTACCAAACTATTTATTTGAATGAAACCTGATAACATTAATCCTCGATTAAAAAAAATATCTACTTCCATGGAAAATGTTGTTTTGTAATATAAAACAAACACACAAAATTCTATTTATAGTTTTGCACTGAAGACATAGCAATAACAGTTTGATATAACAGTTTTGATGTAATCAGTCAAATAATTTGTCGTCGCTTATTGTTGTGTGTTTCATTGTGATTTCAAAACAATTATAGGATACAGATTATATTTTGATTAATGTGTTCCGGAGTTGGTTATAAAAATTAATAATGGTTTATTTAAAATGAAAATATGCAGAAAAATTCCTTTCACATATTTCCAATCACATAAATTATAAATATACATATTCTATTAATACTTAAAAACCAGTGTTACAAATTAAAAAATAGTTATAAACATAAACAGAATTACATACAAGGTGTAGAATTGAAATGTGAAATATAAGGATTTAAATGTAATTTTTTTTTATATTGCCGGAAATTTTTACCTATTCACTTTAGAACAGGTGTCGGCAACCCATGACCCGTGGATCATCAAGTGACCCATTTCGAGTTACCCATTTGAGGTTCCGCAAAAAAAAAATCACTTATAATTTTTCAAAAATTAGTACTAATTGCGTTGGCATTTGTAAAGATTTTCATTTACAAGAAAGTATAATAATATAGAGCAAAAGTGTAAATACAAAAGTTGTTCAGAATTTAAAAATCTAAATATTAGTAGTCAAATATCTCGAAAACCGTGACGAATTTCGAAATAATAAATCGGAAAGAAACCCAACTCCCTCCAACAACCTCCATCCGTCAAAATTTCATGGATTTTTTACAGTGACTTGTACATTGCAATGTCAGATGAAGTACATACTTTTATGTTTTTGCTAAGCTAAGCTAAATCATCAATTTTAACTTGATTTCACAAAAATCCGTACATGTATCAATAAAATGTAAATTAATATTTATTAGAAAAATTGTAAAACAGGGATGAAAAATTAAACAAAGACATAAGCGATTCTTGGAAGTGTACACTTCCAATTAATTTTAATTACAAAATGTAATTATTTAATGTATTAATTCTTTTTTATAAACTTAACTTCAATTTAACTTTAATATTATGACTTTATTATAAAAAATTTTGTAATTTAAATTAGACCTGAAGATGGCTGTAATCATAGCCGAAACGTCGTCATAGACATTATAATTTGAAATAAATTTATTTAAAGCCATGTTATCCAAGAATATATAGTGATTTATTTGCTATTTGCCTCTAGATGATATTATGAAAATACTTAATCCTACGATAAACTTATTTATAACGGTCTGGTAAATCTAGAGGGTTGTGACGTTTTAAGCGTTTAACACTACCGCATTAATACGGCTAGTTTATTTTTGTGACACTTCAGTCTTTGAATGTATTTTGCACTCAATCTGGGAATTTCGTCTTTAACGGAAAGCATTTGTAGATCTTGTGCAATTATCCAGTATGCTCAATGTTAAATTTAGAGATTTTTCACTGCAAATAGCTATATTTTTAAAACGTCACAATTTCTGTATATCAAAAAATTTTGAAAACAATCATCCCCCGTATAACGTCTCCTTCTTCTTGTTCTTCCAGCCGTGCAATGCGACAAACTCATCATCCCCGACTCCCGCCTCTCAGTGCGCATCGAGGGCGAACGTCTGGGCCAGCGCGCGCTGTACCAGTGCCCCGTGGGGTTCCGGCTGGCGGGGCCGGCGAACCTCACGTGCCAGGCGTCGGGGCGCTGGTCGGCGCCGCCGCCGCACTGCGAGCCGGTGCGCTGCCCGCCGCTAGACGCCGCGCCGTCCCTCGACGTCAACCTGCAGCTCGAGGAGCACAACGCCAGCTATGGAGGCAGGGCGGTGTTCAGGTGCGCGTGGGGGCATCGGTTGCTTGGGCCTCCGGGCCTGGAGTGTGAGCTGGATGGAAGGTAAGTTTCATTAGTTTGGGTCACTGGTAATGCATAAATGAATTTTTAAATGCAAAAATTCTTATTAAGTGATATATAATTTTGTTAAAGATTTTATCAAAGGCGATTTCAGCTGGCACTGGTTACTTGCCAGTTACGTGATTGGTTGATTTAAGACAATGACGTCACACTTGCCAAACGGTTACTGAATATGCGCGGTATATTTTGAAACAAATTTGACAGAAAATATGATAAATGTGACAGTGTACTAGTTTGAAATTAAAACAAGTGAAATTCAACCAATCAGAATACTAACCGTTGAACGAACCGAGCTTTCGAACATGTTACTGATTTGACATACCAACTGTCACCACCCGCCTGTGTGGCTCAGTGGTCTAGACTACTAACTACGGACCTAGAGGTCCCGAGTTCGATTCACGAACTGGGTTGGCACCAAACAGTATCTGCTGCTGAGTACAGCGCAGACAATTCCATCTTCATATCACCCATAACCCGGCTAATAACCAAAGCAGTTGAAGCCGTACCATTACATATGAAGTCATAAAAATATCAGTCGAAATCAATTGGTTACTCTATTTACTAACCATTCAAGTACTAACCGGTGCCAGTCGAAATCGCCTCAAATTTTAAAGAATTAGACTGTGACGTCATAACGCGTACACCTAACTTCAGGATAAACAAGCCCGTGCTCATGGTTATCATGTTGTCAATGTCAACCTGTCAGATTCTCACGAGTGTGTTTACAGTTTTTGTCTAATAATTATCAAGTATTTTAAGAAATTGGTCATAACAATACATACCTGGAATCAGAATATCAAAATGTACGAAAATAATATTTAAATTAAGAAAAATATGCGCAAAACCAAACATATAGGTATGAACTGAGCGGTAGGCGCTGTGACGTCACAATTTTCAGGAGAGTTTACAATAGCCTGAAAATTGTATTTTTCTAACATAAAATTATGAATGAAAACTTGTTTTTAAACATATTTTATTGTATAATCCCATTATATTGTGATATGAACTATACAAAAATGATTATTTTGGATCAATTCAATTATACCAGAATACCCCATTACGTATCGTTCTAATGTAAATTACCTACCAAATCTTTAGTATGATTGTAATACCTCCATTACAGAATGTGGTGGGAGGTAAAAAAAGGTGATTGACGAATGAGCATAATTTTAGGATTAATTGATCACTGATTAGTGATTTTTGGTAAATTCGGCTGTAAATAGTTTGTTTAGTAGTTTTTGAGAAACCGTAACTCCAGAAATCTATAAAAACTGGCAGACTGATAGTCAGACAGACAAACAGACAAACAGATAGACAGACCGACAGACAGACACACACACAGACATCATCGTAAAACTATTAGGAAGCCTAAAACTTGCTCATCTACTGAAAACTCACTTCCGAATTTTTAGCATGATTCTTATTCCTCCCTTACAGGATGTGGCAGGAGGTAAAAAATTTTGATTGACGGATGAGCTTAATTTTAGGATTAATTGATCACTGATTAGTAATATTTTGGTAAATTCGGCTGTATTATCGATATTATAAAATTTAATAATGTGAACATAAGTAAAAAAGTAAAAAAAAAAATGAGAGGGAATATAATTAATTTTGATTTGTCTATTGAAACTATAATTACTCGTATTATTTAAAATAAACTATTTCTTTCGACTTTATTACAGGTTGTTCAGCTTCAGATAGAACGATTCATTGATAATTCTGAGTCAATAATCATAATGCAAAAAATGTATAGGGCGTGTAGCATTAAAAAAATTCTTTTAGATTCGTAATCAGCATATCAAACAACATATACAATATTATGAAACACCCTGTATATCTCGATGTGTGTTCTTATGTTGTGTGCAGATGGAGCGGTCCGCTGCCTCGCTGCCTCCCGGTGCAGTGCCCGGCACCGGCGTTGCCGCCGCACTCGCGCCTCCTGGACGCCGGCGCCGTGGCCACGACGGACGGCCAGCCCTACGCCGTGGGCTCGCTCGTGCAGTTCGTGTGCGACGACACGCACCAGCTCGACGGCGAGGCCAGCATCGTCTGCACCGAGACCGGCTTCTGGTCGCATCCACCGCCTTTCTGTAAGTGCACAAATACTACCATTCACTTTAATCAATAAGAAATCATCGAGAAAATGACAATACACAAAAAAAAATTTTATTTGCGATTTGTTAATTTTGCAGTACTTACGTATTTTTAGTTAATATTGTGTTATTTTAATAATTTGGGCAAATACGACAATTCGTTGAATTAAAATTTTGTCAATTCTGAATTTTTAACAAAAAAATTGTTGTTTTTATTTATTTGCTGGAGTTATAATATTTAACAGATAAACTCGTCAATAATTACAAGTAAATTTAGCCAACTTATCAATTTAAAATTGTTAAAGAAAATTTGTATCCTTTGTAACAACTTAATTTGTTATAATAACTATGATTTATTGTTCTGCTTCAATATAATTACTAAAATATTTAGTCAAAAGCACATAAAAATAAATTTTAATAATTACTGTATTCACAAATATATTTAGTTACGTAATACACAAAAATAATTTGTTACTTGCTAACAAATTTGAATCTTGTTAAATTAACAAAAATTAACGGTGGATCGTCTGAGATAAAAATTTTTGTCAATTTTGACTATAAATTTTTTACATTTTGAAGCATTGTTTAATTTTTCAAATAAATAAATAGAAAAATAAGAAATGAACCATATGAGAATGAGTGATAAAAAGGAATTTCAGTGCCGCTATATTAAATTTTAATTGAAATAAAAAATTGGAATTAGAACCAACTTAAATTAAATGCGAAAGGAGTAACTCACAGCGTTGAAAATTAAAGTAACACAGCTGCTCTTTTACTAAAATAAGTATGTACGTGAAGATATTTTATGAAAATAAATTTGATTGATTATTTCCAACGTCACGTTAAATTGAAACTATGGAGAAAAATTCCACAAAAAACTTTTTATAAAACTCGTATTTCATAAAAGTCTACAACTACAGAGCCGATACCCATTTTGACAGTTAGCTCACAGTCAAATTTTCAAAGTGTCAATTTTAATTTACCTTCTATATTACAAAAACGTCAGTCACATACACGTATCATGTACTGAGTTTTATATCCACACGTTCCTGTCTCTCTGAACAAAGTTTCCAAATAAAATTGCAAAATTTACATTCGTTATTTAACCTCCAATAAAATTAGAGGCCGACAATTTTACTATTTTGCGGGTGCGTTCAATAACACATTATAAATTGCAATATATGGTTTCTTTCCTTTTGTTCTAATTTTAATAAACATTTATTAGTTTAACTAGGCAGCAAAATATCAGAGTTACTGCAGAGACTGCCGAAGCTGTAAATTAGTGTTTGATGCCAGGTTGAACAAATAATTGTTTTAACGATCTTAGAATTATTATTAATTTGGTATTGACATTAAAGTAATTCATTATACTACGATTTGAGTAACGCAGTGTTGGCAACCTTACGATAATTACTGTACAAGTAGGATAATTTGAGCACGTGTACGATATACGATAAGAAATTTAGGTATTCGAAAACTGAAACAATATGTACAAGAAGAACGAACTAGTTAACTCCGAAGAAAACTTCACTTTTCGTGGTTGGCAACACTGACAGTCAGTTTCAATTGACAACTGACAGATGTATAAACTTGAACTTAACCAATATAATAATTATTTTACAGTTTTTTTTTTTTTAATTTTAGATTTCAAATAAAATTTAATATGTATCTGCGGGCCTCGGCAAATAAATTCCTTTTCGTGTTAAAAAGTTAAACTTCAGTGCCTTGATACATAAATAACTAATATTATAAGTAAAGTGAAATGACAACATGCAATACCTCAGTTAAAAATTAAAAATTCTTCAACTTTTTATGTAGGTCAAGGCAAAGAGAACAATATTTCGCATTCCAGTCCAAACAAAAGAGAATTTCAAATCTCGTTAACATACATTCTCCTCGTACAATATAACGATTATCTTGGGTTTAATGTGCCGAGAAATTTCATGCTGAACATATCCATAATTACATTTTATCTCCATTCTTGACATAACCTAAAATACGACGATATGGCGTTGGCTGCACCTGCGCAGAACCGCTTGACTTCTGTGTAAAGTTTGAACCGTCAAACGTTCACCTGATTTATTCACACAAGTGTAATATTTCATAATTAATTAGCAAATTATTTTAACTATAACCTGCTAAAATATTTATGACCGCTTCGCTCACAACGTTCATAATTTAATGGCTGGTTTTCAGTTAACTTCGTGGATGTGTTTTACCTGTACTTATTTCGCAGAGCGCCACAAAGAGAAAAGTTTTATGGAGTTTCGGAAACTTATTCAAGAGCTTTCCCGGGAACGGAGAAAATTGTTCAGGTTTTAATTGTAAACTTTCATTTTGAAAAGTTTCTTGAATTTTAATTTGGAAATTGTTATATCTACCTACTTCCAGAAACGGAGGAGCTACATCAAAGTAATCATTTAGATTTTATGCAATTCAAGTGAATCTGTGTGCACCGAGATTATTATTATTCAGATTTTACTGTTCATAATATGTACACCAAAACACTATAAGCTTGTAATAAATATTTTGTAAACAGAAGGAAAAATATTTCAAGCTATCATACACTTGTAATATAATAGTATATAAATATCGGGGGATTCATTATTCACGAAGATGAAGTATGAATTATCCGAGTGAAACCATAATCCCGAATATAAAACTGTACTTTTTCTACGACCACTGAGAAATCTGCTCATTGTATGTTTGTTGTTGCTAGGGATATGAGGTACATTGCAAGCATCGTGCGAAATGAATTTGTTTTGTGATTATTTCAATACAGGTCATTTCATTTAAGTACAAATGCCATTGCTAGGATACTTATTTAAAATTGTCAAAAATTGGAATGGTGAAAGCGGGACAAATTTATTATTGAAATTAAATTAATTTGGAAATTATATCGTGGTCAAAGAAAAAGTATAGTGTACAACTCGCATGGAATTCCCATTTCATACTCGTATAATTTTCAGTATTCGCCTTTGGCTCATGCTACAAACTTTCATACTCGTAGGAAATAAGTACCATTCCATGCTCGTTGTACATTATACTATTTTCTACTCCTGTAATTCTGAAATAACTTTTGAGAATGATCGTATTCGGTTGAAAACACGTTAGCTCGTGATGCAAACTTCATTCTTATGAGTAATAGCATACATTACATGCTCATTGAATATTATACTATTTTCTACTCCTGTAAAAATATATCTCCATTATTTAAATTTTTTTCGATGAATTATAGTATACATAATTCCCGGCCGTGAATTATGATTCATAATTTACTCTTCTCGACCAATCACAGAGCCAGAAATCCATAATTTACTTTAATATTAAAGACGTGATGTGATCACCAAGCAACGGTCGTCTGACAGTTGACATGTAGTCAGTTGTTATTGTGTGTTTTTATATTGACGTTTATCAACGTGTGTTTTCAACGAATATCAATCATATTTAAATGTGATTTCCGAAATTACAGGAGTAGAAAATGTATAGTTTTATATTCGGGATTATGGTCATTATTCACTTGGATGACTTGCATTACATCATAATCTCTCTTATAATAACACTATTATTGTTTTTTTTTTTTCAATTTTGTAATAAACAAATTATTTTATAATGATTTTCAGGTAAACCACGATGTTCATACCCCGGTGAACCCGAAAACGGTTTCATCGTGCCCGCCAAGTTCTCATACGACCCAGGAGACATGCTCCAGGTGACCTGTAACCCAGGCTTCGAGTCTCGTATCGAGGAGCGGCCCAAGTGTCTGCCAAACGGTAACTGGTCTTTACCGCTCCCACTGTGCATTCGCTACGATCAGATATAACCGGTAACCAGTCGTGAACCGGAATCATAACCGGTACAACGAACATGAAGAGGAGAGATAAGTGTACTTGTATACATTCTGTTATTACTCTAGGTGCTGGTATATTTTTATATTTGTTGTTTTGCATGGATATTTGTCTTACATTGGAAACAAATTTCATATGTTTTCACAATATTCAAGAGTTGAAAAATACTTTTTTAGGTTATTTACAAAATGTTTGTTTCACAATCCATTTTATCGGCTATAGATATGATGTAAAATTTAAATAACGTAACTACGTTTTGCTCGTAAAGTACATCCGATTGAATCTTAATCTATTGTACAACAGTCAAACTCTTATTCAATCATTGAGCTTGTCTTCTTTACAATCTGTTACAATTTAATAATGACAATAGGGTATTCCAGTGTAATCGAATTTATTCACAGTATTCAAATCACTCTTTTGTATAATTTTTTTCATAATACTATAGCAAAATAACAAAAAAGATTGGTTCATTGGCAACACTGCTACACTGCCTTGCGTCTGATAACCTAACTTTTAAAGCATCAGTTGTGTTTTCAAAGTGTGTTTAGGTCCGAGCAAATCGTTTTTAGAAACATGTCGTGAAAAAAATGTTGTGTCTAACACGAGAGGAAAGCCCTTTTTCCAGTCTCACTGGAATGGGAAAAAGAAGCGCTTTCCTCTTTAAATAAATAAATATAAATAAATATATCATCACGCCTTTTATTCATTATGGATGTGGCACTCTGCTTACGCAGATCTCGGTAGGTGATATATTTTTGCGTATGAAATGCGGTTACTAGCCGTCAAGTCATAGCCCCCAAAATTGTTAGTGGAGATTTAATTAAAATTATCTATGTATTGTATCTATGGTAACTATGGTTATGACACATCCCCATGTATACCGATAAAAAAAATACTCTCGGTATAATAAATACTGTTGCAAGCTACAACTTTTTTTGCACGATTTGTTTTTTTATAAACTTACCATAATATTGTCTTTCATTGGTAAACTGTTCTACCATTCTTTATCTTTATATTCTATTTCGTATGAGTTTTAATTTTAAAAAACGAACAATAAATTTCAAAACGAACTGTCAAACTCATAAAAAATAAACATGGCTTTTCTTTTTCTATTTGATGGGTCGTAGAAGTTAACTACTAACCAAAATATTGAACCTTACAAACTCTTGCGCTAACCAAAATTAACGCAACGATAACTTGAGATAATTTCGTTGCTAAGAGCGCTAAGAAAAGAAAACGTATATGTCAAACTTTTAACGCTAACCATAACCACAAATTTATTATTAAGAATACAGCTTTAGTGAATGAGAACTGATTTTAAATTATATGAACTAATATTGTACTACTCAAGCAGATGTAGTTTCGATCATTCGATCGGATGAAAGCGACGAACAAAACGAAGTTTTGTGTTTTTATTTCTGTTTGTAAATGTATACAATTGATCAGTCAAAGCAACAAATATAAAAATATTGAACCATAAAACATGATGTACGAAGCGATCTATTATCACATATCTTTCAAAGGTTATTTAAAAAAAAAACATCTGCAAAACCTACGTTGTGTAAGATTGTTTTTAGGTTATGTGACTTGCAAGTGGCGGCATGTAACGGTTGTCATGGAAACTAAAGTAAATAAACCAAAATCACGACATGAGTGTTATTGACAGGTTTCAGTTATTTTTGTTATTGAGTTTTTGTTTCACAAACAGCCGACCAACGTGTTGCAAAATAAGAAATGATATATTGTTATGCTTCTATAGTATATGTGACGTGTATACCTATTTTACTGCAAATACAAAGGACCGGTAGGTGACACAGCAAAATAGAGTACAAAAATAAAGGATTATTTTATATTACGCAATAAACTATGTTTCTTTATTCTTATTTGAACCGAATTGAATTTATTTTATTTATTTTACATGTAATATTATACATGTATATCAATTTCATTTTACGAGTAGGCCATTGTTTTAATAAATTTTAGTTTTGCTATCTTGAAGTCGTGTTAAAACGCTTCTCTGTTTCGGTATCAGAATTACATTCTCGTACGCTTATCGATGGTAGAAAGAGGTTCATTTTTAAATGGTTTTTGGTGGCATACGAGGGTCGTACGGAATTTAAAGAACAATTTGGCATAACTAAATAAAACGATAGATATCAACACAAAACTTTATTTACAAAGTTACAGTACATTTCTCTATTTTTCAAGGCAATCGCCATTGCTATCAAGGCATTTATTGAAACGTGATACCAGTTTTTCAATGCCGATGTTACACTCTTCTGCCGCAAAACTCTGAGACAGGGTTTCATTGCTTCTTTGAGGTCTTCATCGTTTGCGAACTATTTTTCACCCAAAAAATTTCTTCTTTTGGAAACAAGTGAAAATCGCTTGGTGCCGGGTCAGGGCTATTAGAAGATTGTCCAAAAATTATCTACTACATTTTTTCTTTTTTCAATAAGATAATTTGGATTATCCAGCACCTCTCAATAAATGCTCTATAACTATGGCGATTTTAAACAAGAAAACAGATTAGCCACTAGTGGGTATAATTTTGAGGAATGTCACTAGTGAGTATTTTTTTAAATTTATAACAATAATAATAACACCTTGGTAACTACTTCGATTGACATTTTAATTTAAAAATTTAAAGCATATGTCACTGTCAAATAATATTTCTTTAATAAATATTTTATTTATTAAGAAGTGTTGGATAAAACGTTACACTTCACACGGGCAAAGGGGAAATACCCACGAGAGATATTTTAGCACACGAAGCCGAAGGCTGATTGTGATAATTTTATCGAGTGGGTAAATCCAATTTGCCCACGTGTGAAGTACAACGTTTTATCCAACACGTCTTAAAAAATGCAAAATTTATTAAAGAAATATTATTTGACAGTGACATATACTTTAAATTAAAAGGTCAATCGAAGTAGTTACCAAGGTGTTGTATGTTTTATTGTTATCTTGATTGTTATAAATAAAAAATTATTCAGTAGTGACTTTTCTCAAAATTATACCCAGTATTGGGTAATCTGTTACTTTCCTTGTTTAAAATCGCCATAGTTATAGAACATTTATTGAGAGGTGTTGGATAAACAATTTATTTGCATTAGAAATAAAAATTATTTTCACTGTTTTTATTTGTTAAATTTAATCTGACCAAGTATGCTGTGGAAACAAATATTTAGTTTATTGCAGATTTTGGTCAAAATGCTTTATTTTATAATTTCTTCTTAAATTCAGCCAAAGGCACAGACATATAGTTGATGTAAATAAAATCCGCAACAGAGAAAATATACAAAATGTGATTCAAGCTTTCGTTTATTAAAATTTCAATTTCATAGTAACTCGTATTTTAACGTTTTAATAGTTATTTGGGTAACCAGGCCGCGAAATCAATCTTTAACGTACCGAGAGATAGCGGTCGAGGCAAGACAACCTCGAAGGCGATAAAGGATTTCGCGGACAAGGTGTACACACTATTTTTTGTGCAACCGTAAAAAATATTAATTATTAATTTTAAACAGTTTTATTGTAAGTTAAAAGTGGCTATGGGATTGACATTTGATAAACAAAACAAAAAGTTCTCTAAATTAGTAATTACATCGATTACAAATATGTAATTAATATTTTATCTATGACAGCCGTTATAAACAGGTATTGGGATTATTAGATTTTCCAGGAAAATGTTCAGTTTATTTATTTGCATAATAAAATTGTAAATAGTCAAAAAATATTAAAAGTGAAATATCTGCAAAAATGATGATTCATCAGTCATCACACATATTTACGAGTATATGAAACAATGAAATTGTATAAATTTTAGTTTTAATAAATTTATTAGCTATGTCACTTGAAATTTTATACAGTTTCATAAATGTATTCCCATGGTTCAACATCAAAATTAACAGAATTATGAACATAGAAAAATAAACTTAAATAATATTAACTTACATCACTGAAGTGTTCATACTGTGACCGAAAATACCATAGAAATTATTGTTGGATTAAACCAAGGCCGTATCAGAAATTATATTTAATTAATCAATCATTTGAATTATAATTGCAATTTGTTATTTTTCCTCAAAGGTCATAAAAATACGTATATATGTATCTGTATTCAACAAGCAGAAGTAAAATTTTTCACCATCGGCATAAAAGTGTCTCCTTAGTAACACTTTTACTCCGGCGACAGATAAAAATAAAATATTATTAAAAATAGTATAGTTGAAATTTAATAATTTGACAGTTCATAATAAAAATAACAAAACAACGTAGTCTATGGAATGTTCTCTAATCGACGCGTATATATTTTTTTATTATGTTCGATCACGCATAACTTTTTACAAAGTACTCCGATTTTGATAATTCTTTTTTCTACGACCACTGAGAAATCTGCTCATTGTATGTTTGTTGTTGCTAGGGATATGAGGTGCATGGCAAGCATCGTGCGATATGAATTTGTTTTGTGAGTATTTCAATACAGATCAGTTCATTTAAGTACAGGTGCCATTGCTAGGATACTTATCTAGAATTGTCAAATATTGAAATGGTGAAAGCGGAACAAATTTATTGTTAAAATTAAATTAATTTTGAAATAATTTCGTGGTCGTAGAAAAAGTATAGTGTACAACTCGCAGGGAATGTCCATTTCATACTCATAGGAAATGAGTACCATTCCATGCTCGTTGCACAATATTATTTTTATTTGATAGGGTATACCTCGAAGTCGATCCCATTTAAATTCCACCTTTAAGGGTAGGAAAATAGGGGATGATTGATTGTTAACCCACGGAATTTTTACCTGTTAACCGATTCTACCACGCAAAACTTTGTACTGGGTTATCCAATTTAAAAAATTCCACCGCTAAGGGTAGAAAAATAAGTAGGCACAATAAATTAAAACAAAAACTTATTAACAAAAAATTGAAGCAAACAATCAACGAACGCGGACTTAAATTTAGTTTATTTTATTTTTCGCTTTGTAGTTTTTCGTCGGTTCAATTTTTTTCAAGTTTGTTTCTTACGTTTTGAATCACCCTGTATTTAATATTATTCATGAAAAATATTGTGCTAATAAATTCATGAATATTATTATGATTATTGTTATAAAATATAATTGCTGATACGGTCATGTAGATTTCCGTGTTATCGTCAACTGCCTTGAAAACGCAACCGGAAATAGATTTTATCCGGTAACCGAAGCGGAATTGGCCGATAATTTAATGAAACGATAAATTTGTAAACTGTTTCATTTAAGAATTGTGAAAATAGCAAACACGAACGATTTAATGAAATATGTACAAAATAATAACAAAATATATGTTTGTCGCAGCGAACGTATATAAAGAGGGAAATAGAATTTTGGTGGGAGCCAAAAGAAATATTATAGTTAACGATTTTAAACTTAATATGTATTTAATATAACAAATATATATTATGACTTACATAATTTTAGATGATATTATATATTTTAAACGCATAAAATGTTTTTATAAATGATGTATGTAAAAAGTTGATAAATTATTATAATGAATAAATGTATTTATTTGAATTTTAAATTTAGTTTTACTACTTTCTTTTTACAGATATACGTCTTTCATTTTCAATGCAAAGTGGACCATGAATTTGGTAAGTACAAGTAGAAGTAAAAATAATATTAATTTATTTTCATGCCTTATTTTGAGCATATTCTTATATAAACCCTTATTACTTATTTTCAGTAATAATATAAAATAATATAACATATATAAATTGAAAATAATAATAGCCACAAAAAGGCTATTGCCAATTGGCAACAAGTTTGAGAAAGATACAGGAGAATTATTTTCTAATTTATCGAACTCTCGAGTTATATTTAACTAGATTATTTTTTTATCATCAGACATTCCACTAAATCTATTTTTTTTTTGCTCCTTTTTACTTGTGTTGATGATAAATATATTTGACATTTGACATTTGCAAAAAAAAAAACACGTGACATCGAATGAAGTATTTCATTGTTTTTAAGAAACATAAAAAATAATCAGTAGTTGTACAGCAAGAGGTTCGAAAATAATCGAATATACAGTTGACAGGACGAGATGTGTTGCCTAGGAAACACGTCACCGTGTGTGTGTCTGTCTGTCTGACTGTCTGACTGTCTGTCTGTCTGTCAGTCTGTCAGTCTTTCTGTCAGTCTATGTGGATCTCAGGATTTACAGTTTCTCAAAAACTACTAAACTGAAAATTTTGATATTTTGTATATATAAATTGCATCCCCTTTGGAAGAGCTGATTAGTTTTTGGTGATAATTTAATAACCGGAAGTCGTAGTTTACTTGAAGCCCTATCGAGCTATTTTAAAAATATCTCAGTAAATTATGATTTTATTAAAATTTTGTTATGATAATTATTGTAATATTATTATCTACAATTATTGTTTAAAACATTTTCCTTTTACTGTCACCATTTACGAATTACAATACGTCAAAGAAAAATTATATTTTTATATTTTCGTTTAAATCTGCTAACCTGTGTTTTTTGAAAAAAACAAAACAACGGTTTAAAATGTAATTTTTTGACATGTGTCATAATTTTATGAAAGGATGAGTGTTTCTTGATAGTGGTGGTCCGTGTTCCTGCATTGTTCGATAAAAAAATCTATGGCGGGAGGTATTGTGGTGCTATAACAGATTTTATTCATTATAACATGAAAACTTGTAATTTATTTATTTTTTAATGAGGTACTCTGTCAAGAGCAGATCTTGCTATATAATATAGTTAAGGCAGTCGATCAAAATAACATTAATTATAATTAATCGATAACTATATTAACAATCATTGGTGAACCTCGAAACTGAAATATTCTGTATATTTAGGATATTACAATTATGAATAAAAATAAAAAACTCATAGGAACCAGCACATTTCAAGCGACAGATCCAGTTTGCCCTCAATCTTTTTCATTTGTCATTAACCAGAAATAAATACCGAGAACTCATTATGTTCGCACTTGGTTTGAAGTGATAAAAACTTCGCAGGCGGAGTGTACTAATTGAAGGCCGCCCCTGCGTGATAGGGCCGCGCTGCGATCGTAGCGCCATCAGCACGAGGTCGCGGTGACTGCCCTAGCATGTTCGCAGCATCCCCCGCCCCTGCAAGGACCGCTAATGTCCTAATTTTCTTTTGTTTTTGTACCGCAATCCCACCTAACCGTTGTTTTTCGGTTTGCTTTCGTCTTAACCAAACTTTGCCGATTTGCGGCGGTAAAAAATTGCGGGTTATTTAGAGAGTTTTTAACGAAATTGCAAGCTGTATATTTCACTGCTAATTTGTTTTATTTCATTCGAAAAATTTGCGCAAAATATAATACAACTTTGAAAATGTTAACACGCATTTCACCAAGATCTGCGAAAACAGAATGCCACATTCCAAATTGGTAAATAGCTTGATATATTTATACAATTTTTTTATCAGTATACCTGGGGTATTTGTCATTATCATAGTTACAATTAAAGTGATTGACAGCAATGTATTGGGCTTCCAAATTATCAAGAGATGGCGTTGATCGCAATTCACAAAAAGTATATGATTTTATAGGTTTTTTTGAGAAAATTCAATCTACAAATACAATGTACCTTTAAATTTTACATCTTATTTAAACAATACGGCTTAAACAAATATAATACTCACATTTGAATACTCCTAAAATAACTACTATTGTTATTAATTTAAAAAAAAATAACAATTAATTTCAAAATACAATCAAATTTATGTACCTTATGGTTAGTTTAGCTTTCTACCACTAGTTAACGTATTTTAATTTTGCAAGCCCAATTACAGCAATATTTTACCTCCCGCCACATCCTGTAAGAGAGGTATAGGAATCATGCTAAAAATTCGGTAGTGAGTTTTCAGTAGATGAGCACGTTTTAGGTACCCTACGCTTTTAATAGCTTCGCGATGATGTCTGTGCGTGTGTGTCTGTCTATCTGTCTGTCTGTCTGCCTGTCTGACAGTTTATCAGTCTGTGTAGATATCTTTCTGGAGTTACGATTTCTCAAAAAAAAACTGAAAATTTTGATAATTTGTACATATCAATTGTATCCCATTTGGAAGAGTTTACTTGAAGCCCTATCAAGTTATTTTGAAATATCTGAATAAATTATGATTTAATGAGAATTTTTGTTATGAGAATGATATTTCAAATATTATTATCTACAATTGTTGTTTAAAACATTTTTCTCTTACTGTCACTATTTACGAATTACAACACGTTAAAACAAAATCATATTTTGATATTTTCGTTTAAATCTACTAACCTGTGCATTTTGAAAAACAAAACAACGTTTGAAAATCGTCATTTTTTTTTTTTTATTGAAATTGAATTGAAAACAAATTTTTTTGAAGAGATGAGCTTTCTTGATAGTGATGGGCCATGTTCTTGCATTGTTTGATAAAAAATGTATTGTGGAAGGTATTGTAATGGCCACAATAGAATTTATTTATTATCAGTAAATAATAATGTCAATTAATTGTTATTAATAATTGGGTATCTCTAAACGCAACTTAAAATCAAAATTAATTGTTATATAGGGTACATAACGCATTGTTTTACTTTATATTTGTCCAAAATATATCTTGTCATACAGTCTTCTATATAAGGATTCTTCCAGAATTGTAACATTTTAGGTCAAAGAAAAATTAATACAATTAATATGTTCAAAACAGTAAAATTGATACTACGTAATATACCAAAAAGAAAATAAAAATAATTCGACAGTAATTGAAATGTACCACAACAAAGAGATAATAGAATGGACACAGTTTTCAATAAACCAAAATATTTACATATTTATCTTCGTTATTTTGTGCGTATAACAATAATAACACTCATTACAAAACAAAACAGATAAAAAGCAACTACCATAAATTTAACATACAACCCCAACAACTTTTAATAGGTACATAATTGCTTTATATTTCAAATTTCGCATCAGACATCAAAGAATCAATTAAAACCGTAAACGGGCCAAAGTACACGCGCCCAAAAATGTTTCCAAACAGTACAAGTGATTATCACTCCTATGTACAGTGCGTACAAAGGCTGTACGTCACACTGGAACTATATTTGGCGATGTGTACGTAATATTTCCGCGTGATGGAGAGAATTTGCATCCGGGTGAACAGATCAAAGCCCGGTGCTAATGACACTGGTAAAAACTATTTTAGCGTTTATAAACTCGCTGAAAAATTCCTGCTTTGTAACGCATCGATTGTATTTTATTAGATTTTTGTTTTTGTTGGATGGATAATCAAATAGACTATAATTTAAAAAGTTTTATAATGAAATATGTACTCACTATATCGTAATATTAATGTAAAGTTTTTTTTTTAGGATCAAAGTAGTTTATTTAAATTTTTTGGTTGACTAAGGAGTTCACAGATGATCTTCAGCGTTATCAAGGTTACATGGTATTATGATCAGTCATTCAATACTGATTAATCATAAGTCTGTCAGGTTGTTTGAGCACATCTCAGTAAATAATCTGAAAAGTTGATAGAAAATAAGCAGAAATATTTACATTGATCGAAAAGCAATTATGACATACTTTATAAACGTGATTTCAACGAAAGTTGCATGGAATAATAAAAATATGTCAATATGTTAGTAAATTTAATTTGAATGGAATTTCTTTCCCCCAGAACTCGATTAATTACATTTTGATAAGCGTATTTTAAATGGATTGAGATTACAATATTTTATTATTGTAATCACAACATTGTTGTAATCAGTACATTATTATAATCAGCACATTGTTGTAATCTGTGCATTCTTGTAATCAAGTTTTAAGCGGTAGGTTATATGCTGAGCACATTACATTTTTGTATGTTTCATAGAAAACAAAATGCAATTTTTGTATTATTTTAACCAAATCGGTGTTCCTCACGAAATTGAATCAAAAGAAAACTCAAATTTCGCCCTAAATAATAAAACAAATATTTTGAACACCTTTGTTGACACATCTGTAAAATATTTTTAATCCCAATTAATACATTGCATTTTTTCTATTGTACTATATTCTTTCTTTTTTAATTACAAATATCAATAATACATTATCAACAAATATAACTGTTTGGATATATTTACGTGTCTAGTAGCAAGCGGCAGATTTTATTATTTCCTACTTAGACAAGTTTGAACCGTTTGCAATGCAAATTAATGTATCAAACAGCATACAACCAACAAGCAGTCAGTTTCGTCAATCTTCTTGAACAGTGTACATAATTTACGTGGGTTCTGTGAATTTACGCTACTAAATCACGATTTTAAACTGTGTTGTACCCAAAGCACTGAACACGTAAACATGTTGTTTATGTACCAGTATTTAGTGCCTAAAATAAATCAGCAGTGTACGTATAACACATACGTTCGTAAGGTATCTTATTAGAATCTCAAGAGGTTATTGATATATGAGTTAGTGCAAGTGTTATAAAGACTCCAGAGACGTATCCAGAAATCTATATTCCAGTAAGGAGGTCTAGAGACATCTAGATTCCAGTACACTTACAAACAGCATCTTGATAAGGTTGGTGAACTTTTTATTGATTATAAATTTATACGTTCTTTACTAGTACTTGTTCAAGGTTCTATTAATGTATGAGTTATTTAAAGGGAACTGAATTTTTCATACTCATGGTTATGAATATAACAGCAATACCTACGTCCATTTAAAATGAAATAAAGAGAATACATTTTACTTTATTAATACTTTTTAAGTTTATAAGAAAATACAAAGTAATTCACGGCCACAAATTAACAAAATATCAAACAAATAAACAATAATTATGATAACATTTAAAAATCCCTGTATACTCAGCTGAACAATAATCCCAAACGTTTATGAAACTCTAACTTTGTTACATATTTTGACATCTGTAATAATTTAAAGGAACGTTTTCAATTTGAACTTTTAATCTTTTTGTACACGCATCCAGTCTCAAGGAAAACGATACTTAAAATGTTTTTCATTTCTCTAATCATAATTGTGGCGTCATTGTTTCTAGTATCGTATATAAGTAACTTCTATATCCATGTTATCGAATATTACGGTCTGTAAAACCGGTGCGTGATAAATAGTAATTAATTTTTTAGTAAATGTTGAGAAATAATTTATTTACACCTTAAGTTGTTATCATTTGCCTTTATCTTTTATAAATATTAGCCTTGCTTTAATATTATTTACTATTATTACCTCAAAAAGTGTTTCATTATAATCTTTTCTTTGTTTTATAGAATAATAATTTAAAAAATATATACAGGGTGTAGAATTTAAATATGGCGTATATGAATCACAATGTTTATTTTTTTTTTCATATTACTATTTATTTTTACCTACTCATTTTGCAGCAAGAGTATAAATACAAAAGTTGTTCAGAATGCTTATCCAACACCTCTCTACAACTGTGGCGATTTTAAACAAGAAAAGTAACAGATTAGCCACTACCCAGCCAACACAGTTATGTCGCGAGTACATTATATATACATAACATGGATAGACCTGTCTGCAACACGGTCTATGAGACATGACATCGCATGTATGTAGGCATCGTAACGTTAATGGTACATAACAAAACTATTGGTATAAACAACTTTGAATATACGAATGGTATTGTTGTTTTTGTATATTTTTGAGTAAGATCTTTTTGAAAATGTTTACTTATTCATAAATTAACAATTTTCTTTACATAAATTACGTTACGGAAATATATAACTACTTAGCAAAATTTAATATATTTAAAGTTGTTTAGTGTACACTATAAAATATTTAAAATTTATTTGCTATATTTTGAAATAAAATATATAAAACTTTCTAAATAACTGTGAATATGTTATAAGTACGGTAACATAACATATACATGTTGTAGGTATGAACCATGTCCAAGACCAATGTGACATACCAACAATATAATTTTACGCTCTCTCAAGAAATGTCCGACATGTTATATGTATATTACGTTATTATTACGTATATAATTGATATACTACTTAGGTTTCAGATATTACATACCAGGTACATCAATGTTACAACTGTGTTTGCTGGGTAGTGTGTATAATTTTGAGCAAAGTCACTAGTGGGTATTTTCTACTAAATAATGATTATTATAAGTCGTTCCCATTATGATTTTTGCAATAAAGGTCTCAAAGGACATGTTTTTCATAATTATAAATAATTTCGCTGAAACCTATTTCCCACAAGGATTGTGCGGGGTCCTTTGGTACTTGTTCTGAAAAATCCTACATTTCACGTAAAAATAAACACGCTATATTTAATATGTAGCAGTTTTCAAATTTAAACATTAATTTTTAAATAACAATTCAGTTACTCTTCAATTTAAAGCCAGCACTTTTTCCATTAATCTAACAAAAATAAATTTGAAACAAAGGTTTTAAAGCTCTCTCCATGCCCTGCCCCACTGCGTGTGATACGGTGAGGCCAGGAATTACCTTCATAGCACGTACACACTCACACTACGCCAAGGGGTGCGGAGTAGAGGGTGGTAAGTACGTCACATCCAACAGAGATGTGTATCTAGTTTAGTAGTACGTGCCATGTAGTATTTGTATCTGTCGTGTATGTATACGGGATGTCAACGAAAATGAAATAAAATGAAAATTAAATTTACATTGTACCGTAGCTTCCTTGATTACTGTACATGTAAATTATTTAAATGTAATATTGTAGAGAATTTAATTTTATATTTGAAGATATACATTTTTTACAAAATGTAATTCTACATTGTATAAATTTTTTAGATAAAGTATTTTTTCTTCAAACGTCATAAAAGTACGTTGTTATGTATTTGTATTCAACAAGCAGAAGTTCAATATTGTCGCCGCCGGCGTAAAAGTGTATCCTTGGCAACACATTTACGCCGGCGGCGGACAAAGTAAAATATTATGAAAAATAGTTAGGTTGTAATTCAATAATTTGACAGTTAAAAATGAAACAAATAAACAAAAATAACAAAACAGCATATTCTACGGCAACTTGAAATGCTAGATAAGACAGAATATTTTTTGAAGTTTTGAGCATTTTATAATATTTATAATTTTATTTTCTATGTTTGAAGAAAAAATAGCATGTGTTATTCGGAGTAAATGTGTCTTTGGGTGCTTCGTATGTAATTGTTCGACTCGCTTCGCTCGTCGTTCAAACTTACATGCTCAGCACCCAAAGTATCACATTTACTCCTGATGACACAATATACTATTAACAATTATATTATATTCTAATGAGGCCAGCACGTAACCACCCACCTACACAATTATTAAACAGTACAGAGTAGAAAAAAATCTGATGTGGTACAAAATAGTATTAGGTGTTAGGTGATACAAATAAATACTTTTATTTTAAATCGGCGCTAAAGTGCTCAAAAATTGTCACTAAAATAACCCATTATACGACGATTTAGAGCAACGCAGTATTGGCAACCGTAGAACCGTAAAATAATTATTGTATAGGTAGGATAATTTTGACAGATATATGACGTATTGTAGTAAAATACGTTATATGAAACAATATGTGCCAGAAAAATTAACTAATTAATTCCGATGAAGAAATTGAAGACAAAACACATAATTTTAAATGTTATTTACGGTAACTTCAATGTTCGAGGTTGGCAACACCGAGTTTCAGTTCTAATTGACAACTGACAGATGTATAAACTTAACCTATATAATAATTTTTTTTTTTTCTAATTTTAGATTTCAAATAAAATTTAATATGTACCTAGGCACTGAAGTTCCTTTTTATCGCTCACATGGTTTATTTTATAAATTACTTATTCGTGATAAAAAGTGAAAGTTTAGTGTCTTGATACATAAATAACCATTATCCACAACAGTCAAATAATATACCCATAATTCACTCGTTGTTTATCAATTAATGACCTTTGTTACTGTTGCTAAAGAAATAATATTGACAGTTCGATGAATTAATATTATTCATTCGTTATGTCAAATTCAAATCATACCTGCCACAAGAGTAAAATCAAAATGACTTTTAAGTAATTTTAACCACATAAAAAGCCAAAGACAAATTTTCTCATTTTTCATACTATTATTTTCTTTTTAAGCTTAAACTGTAGGTGAATAATTGGTTGTAAGATTTTTTGCTAAATGTCAAATCACTTCAAAATTTTGTTATAACAATACGTAGCCTAGTTATGGTTGCTACAATTTGTCTATGTTGATAAACAAACAGATTTTTGTATTTGTCAAAGCAAAAATTCTACTTATCTTATAATTTCAGAATAAATATTTTACGAAATGTTGTGGATAAAGTATAGTGTTCTACTCGCATGTAATGGCTTTTACTTATTCGGTTGATTTACATCACTTGTTTTCGCTTGTGATGCAAACTTCATTACATTACATGCCCATTGAATAATATACTATTTTATTTGTTTATTTTCTATTTCAAATTAAGAAATTATATTGTCTTTTGTATATTTATTAAATTTTTTGTAATATATTTTACTAAGGACCGGTACTTCTAACCTCAGATAAATTAAGGAATAAATTTATCAGTGGAATAAACAAGAAATATCGCTGGTACTTTTGAATTATCCTGTATATCTAGCAAAAGGAAGCAATAGGATAGAAGCTGCTCGTCAGTAGAGAATCAATATAAAGTTATGCTGAACGGAATTAATAATGTAGTAGCAATAGTATTTCAAAAAATTATTTTGATTAACAGCTGTACCTTCCTGCTAACATATTTCAGTGGATATTTTATTTAGGACGATATTTCCATCTACGATTAAACTTCCCAATAAGTTATTCGCCGAATAAATAAAAAAATACGCATAAAAAAAGACAGTTAAACAATAAGTATCATTTTAGCTATGATTTCGATGCGACATTTTTCATTAATTCGGTGAAAAATTTATTCGTATCTTTATTCGTAAATATCGACCCTTATTGGAATTAGGGTCAGGCTAAATATCTGTTGAAAATTGTGAGTTACACTTGTAAATTTAAATATAATAAAGATGTTTATTTTCTTATTTATGTTGTGATAATTAACATAACATTTACAGGTTATATTGGTAATAAATGCACTAAATTAATTATTTTAAAATTAAATTTCATTCATATTTCAACATTGTTTAAACAAAGTAATATTATGTAAAGGGATGTTTGAAATATTATATTTTTACCTCCCGTATACATCAGTGTAAGGGTGATAATAATTTTTTATAAAATAAATTTGGTACTGAGTTTTCAGTGAATAAGCACGTTTTAGGGACCCTACAATACGATTTTACTATTTTCGCCATTTGGTCTATATATATATATATATATATGTGTGTGTGTGTGTATGTGGTCTGTTTCGATTTTTTCGTCTCGCATAACTTAAATACTATAATTACAAAAAATACAATTTTGTGAATATGAAGAGCTGATTAGATAATGGTTAAATTTGGTCAACCGGAAGTAGCAGTATACTAGAGCCCTTAACAATTTTCCGTGAAAAAACTCGGTTAAATTAAATTTTTCAACAATTTAAGTTATTTTGAAAATTGTAGAATATTTATGTGTTTAAATTGCACTAAATTTATTAATTTTCATTCCATGTACACTATGAAAACACTTAAAAATTTCAATTTTTTTGTGAAGCTGTTTTCTTAGTGAAATATATGTCAAAAAATTCATTAAATATACGAAAGAAAATTAAATTTCTTATATATAAATATAAAATAAAGAAATAAGAAGGTATTTTTCTGTAACATCAAATACTATTTTGTACCGTTTAAGAGTTGTATTAGGCGGGAGGTTATGTTCTGAAACATCAGATTTTTTTATTTGGTAAACATTGAGAATTTGGGAACTGTAAAAAACTATTAATCTCTTCTTTAGATCGTAGAAATAGGTTCGTGGAAGAAAACTAAAAACTAGCTTCTATCATAAGTAAGATAAAGATGCATTAATAATAACATAAAATTCGAAAATCCTCATTCTCTTTACTTATGCAGGCAAACTGTATCCTTTTGCATTTAGTTTTCAAATAAAATTTCATTTTCCAGTTTCATATATGAGACAAACAGGCAAACTTTAAAATTTCTAGAAAACTTTCGCAGCATTAACTTAATCTACGTCCCACAATAAAAAAGAAAATACCGGGCGAAACTTATAAAATTCTAAACTTTCATCATTTTAGTTCCCGACAAACAATTACTCCACATGAAACAAATGCAAACGAAAACGAAAAACAAAAGCAGGTTGAGGTGGAGTGCGATGCCTCACAAAGGAACCCAGCGAATCTGTGTACAAATGTGGATTATTATGTGCAATGAATAATTCATACGAATTATGAATTTTATTTCGTCAGCGCGAACGCCATATCGCATATCGCTCACCGTGGGTACAACGTGGAATCATTAGGGGTTTGTAAGTGCGTATGAGTTTAATTCAAACCAGAATGTCCGCATCAGTTCTGATGATGAAATAATTGCACTAATTGTAATTGTATTGTGATGACTCTCCCACTCATTCTGTGAAATTCGTAACTCATTTTGACAATTCGTCATGCGTACCAAAAACGAAATATTCAAGTGATCATATTTGGATCTACGGAATTTGTATTCGATAGGCTGTTTTATGTATGTAGACCAAAGCGTTTTGAGAAGTATTAGACCATTTTATTAATGTTTTCATTTTACTTTATTATACGGAACAAATAAAACAACTAATTTGAGATGCAGTATAGTATATTCTACAACAAGTAATGGAATGGTACATATTCCACACGAGCTCGGCTCGGACTACGGTGTTCGAGTGTAGACTGTAGAATATGCAATTCCGTTACCTGTTGTAAACTATACTTTCTATAACAAGATATTGGAAATTATATAAAAAATACAAATAAATACAAAACTGTTGAAAACGTCAAACTGAAACAAATTAAATTAAAACAAACAGACGTAACCATAATAACTGAATCAAGATTTCGCGCTAATATGCAGCTAAAAGCAAAATTTTATAAATTAGCTAAACACCATATTTAATCGATTCAATTCTTTAGCACGAGGGGTATATGTCATGATTATTTCCAATGAAATTGTACTAAAACGTTGATTTTGACACATTTTTACATAAATAAATCGGTACACACATAAATAAAAAAAATTTTGTTGTAATATTGTAACTATAGCAAATTGTTTGGTTTTTTTTACTTGTCAAATAAATGTCAAAATTTTTAAAATAAAAATAGCATGAATTTAATAATTCAGCAAGTTTGAAGATATAGAATACCAGTAAAAGGAAAAAACATGTAAGTATCTTACTTCTGCAACTAATTATCCGGCTAAATATGCCTTCAAAATATTCAAAACTTGCATATAAAAGCTAGCTTCAATTTAATCGCGATTAAACAGGATGGTGCTATTTAATCACATATTTAAAACGAACAACAATGGAAAATGTGACATTTAGATTGGTCAAATTTGTAATGAGTGAAATAATCAGTAATAATATAACAAGAGGGTGAGAATAAATTGAAAATAATTTGACAGATCTTTCGAAAACTTGTTGCCAGGCAATAGCCACGAAAGCCCGTAGGGCTTGAGTGGCTATTGCCAAATGGCGACAAGTTTGAGAAAGATACTGGAGAATTATTTTCTAATTTATCGAACTCTCAAGTTATATTTAATTAGATTATTTTTTGATTTCATCATCAGGCACAGCACTAAATCTATCTTTTTGCTCTTTTTTACTTGGGTCGATGATAACATCTGACATCTGTCAACAAAAACAAAAAAGTTACAGAGAAAATTGCCGGGAATAATCACAAGAGCATTATTCTTAGTATAATAATGACAGGATTGGTTAAAACGCAGACACGTGACATACAATAAAGCATTTCATTGGTTTAAAGAAACGTCAAAAAATAATCATTAAAACTATGCCAAATATCACTTGTCAAACTCAAACAACACGACTGTTTTTATATTTTGTTTATCATGGCACTCTGAAAGTAGCTAAAATTATAGATTTTACTTTACGTCTACCTCATGATAGAAATGTATTACAGGATTTGCTAAATATTATTTATATTTACACTTTTGTTCTAAAATTCATAAGGAACTACCGCATAATGTAAATTTTAATATTGTATTTCCTATGTCCTATAAAATAAATAGACGCCCAGTATATTTTATTATTCCCGTTTTGCATAATGCAATTTATTGTTCCCTAAATTGCACTATTGCTCAAGAGCAAATGACTACTAACATTCTAAAAAATTTTATGCAGAAATATTCCAAATAGAAACAGAAAAAATTTATTTTTTGCAAACAATTTCTTAGCATACCCAAAAACAAAGCTAGTACGTACACTTCAAAAATTTGTTGTAAGTATAGAAACGCCCTGTATGTCATGCATTACGAGTTCGCAGCTTCACTAATTCACTCTCATCCAAATGAACTTGTTCACCTCTTCCGCCTGAACGTACAAGTGCAGGCATTCATCACTCGCCGTCAACAATGCCACATCAGCCACCAGCTACAACAATCGCCTCTGCAACAACAATGCCACACGCACTCGTACACACCGAATAATAAATTTTAATACGACGTAACATATACACGTCCATTATCCCATTGCGAAGTTAGTTCTCGTGTTTCGAACGAATGACGCTAATGCAAGAATCTGAAGTAGATGGCAGTAATTACCTAACTAGTATTTCTTGTTGTTTTTTATTGGATATAGGCTTAGGTAAAAATTTTAAACAATAAATTTAATGGTGTTATTTATTGAAGCGGATGACGTTTCGGCGCATTGTGTGTGGCCATTTTCAAGTCTTAGTAACTAATAAGTTACTAAGACTTGAAAATGGCCAAACACAATGCGCCGAAACATCGTCCGCTTCAATGAATAACACCATTCAATTTATTGTTTAAAATTTTTACCTCAGCCTATATCCAATAAAAAACAACAACAAATATCAACGGCTTAATAGCAACAATTAAATAACTTGTATTTCCTTCTTACTATTCTTAACTTCTACTTTTAAATTCAAAATTATACAAAAATAACTGTCTTACAATTTGTATTTATTTATTTAGCGAGGTGTGCCATTTTATATTTTTACACATATGACATTTCAGTAGTTACCATCCTTGAAAATAAAAATTGTACTGATCTATTAATTATAAAACTCGATTGAACTATTACGAAACTCATTTGGATGTCGTAATAGCTTTGTTATGGAAACAAAATATAAAAACACCATAAAATGTTTTCCGGATAAAAATTAGGTTTAAATAACATCGAATTTGGCCTTTTTTATGCATTTACAATTGATTTAAAATTAAAGTAAATTTAAAATAAAATTTGCATTTATTTGTATAATATGAGTAAACAAAAATTGTTTCTCATTTCTTATTATTTTCTTATGTTTTAAACCATAACCTGCCAATTGCATTCAAAAAAAAGTTCATACTTCATTCTATTTAAAAATAAATCGAGAAATTGTAAGTAGTGCAATAATTTCTTTCAGCCGTTTAGTAATAATTGCATAGGTTTAATCCTACTCAAAAGTAATAACCTACCTAATTATACGAATATTATGTATTTTTTCTACGACCACCTAGAAATCTGCTCGTTGTATGTTTGTTGTTGCTAGGGATATGAGGTACATTGCAAATATGTGCGAAATGAATTTATTTTGTGAGTATTTCAATACAGGTCAGCTCATTTAAGTACAGGTGCCATTGCTAGGATACTTATTAAGAATTATCAAATATTGGAATGGTAAAAACAAAACAATTTTTTTTTGTTAATATTAAATTAATAAGGAAATAATATCGTGGTCGTAGAAAAAGTATAGTGTACAACTCGCATGGAACGTCCATTTCAAACTTGTATTATTTGCAGCATTCGCCTTTGGCTCATGCTACAAACTTCTATACTCGTAGGAAATGAGTACCATTCCATGCTTGTTGTTTAACAGAAATATAGATAATATTTAAGTATTTGTAACAACAGGCAAAGAAAGGAACAGTTGTATATATCGCGTATCTTGTTCAGCATGAACTCGTGAAGTTATCGGAGACGAAGTTTAAGCAAATAGTGTATGACAGTGACATTCTAACATCCAACAAACTTCGATCAGACTTACAAATTCAATCCCCGAGAGAGCTGAAATATTTAAGAGTAATTTCGAACGAATAAATTTTGGCCTATTGAGACTTGTGGGCTATACTTATACTTCAAACAATTGAAACTCGAAGCTGATTATTATTTCAGTCTGATTATCTATTTAGAGCCATACTAGATCTTACACCTAGAAAATACAAATTTTTTAAATTATAATCTGCAGTTTCTCTCGTGCCTAGATTCTAGCGGGTATTCATTTTATGTCCAGAAAAAACCGGCCAATCATAACTCATATGCATCTTTTTATATTACTTCTACAATTATTTAGTTTTATTTCAAATACTTGAATTAATAAAATTAGGCTGGCATTTTTATACAAGAATCTGTTTTCAATTTAGAAATAAATCATATGTTTGACAACATAGTAGTTCAATAATACCTATATTAAATAAGATAAAATTTATGAGTTGTGTATAAGAAGATCATCAGATTCTTCTATTTACGTTCGTATTTATTTAAAAAGATATATTACTGTTAACTTCAAGTGGACATTGGATTTACGAATTATTCGGGGATATTGCAACGAGATGCAATGTATCGAAAACCATTTATTACAGTTCAAATTGCAATTGGACCAAATTTATTACCAACACATTGCGCACTGTAAGCAGTTTCAGTTCTTAAAGGTTGTATTGTTTTCTAAGAACACGCTATCATGCTATCAATAAGAGTAGCATAAGAATTCTAAAAGTATTTAATTATGTTTTTCATTTTATTTAAATTCAGACTAAGTGTATATCGATAGTAATAATTTTGTAACATTTTTAACACAGTATAAGAATTCATACAGTAGCGACACTCGCTGTCAGCACCTTTGATCTTTATGTTGCATCGATTGATGACCTTGAGCCGAGCGACCATATTCGCAGTAGCAGTATATAGCGGTAAATTTGAATAGCTGCAAAAGGGATAAAATCTAAAAATATTATTTTACCTGCACTATAAAAGGTCCTACAATTTTTCTCGGTACAATAGTTATTTACTTTACAAGTGGGTATTTCCACTTTGCCCACGTGTGAAGTATAACGTTTTATCCAACACTTCTTAATAAATGAAAAATTTTTTAAAGAAATATTATTTGACAGTGACATATGCATTAAATTTTTAAATTAAAATGTCAATCGAAGTATTTACCAAGGTGTTGTGTGTTATTATTATTGTTATAAATAAAAAATACTCACTAGTGGCTTTCCTCAAAATTATACCCACTAGTGGATAATCTGTTACTTTGCTTGTTTAAAATCGCCATAGTTATAGAGCATTTATTGAGAGGTGTTGGATAAATAAGTTTAACTCTCTGTTTTGCACTCATTTTCAAAACAGAAATATTGTGCCTTCGGGATGTAATACACCCATAGCTTCCGATGCATATACTTTTTATATAATTGCTAAATTATGTTTTTGTAGTATACAATGTATTACATAATAGTATATTATTACATGAGGGATTATGATAGTCATTATTCATGAAGATGAAGTTTGCGTCACTAGCCGTAGACGAGTGATGCAAATCATCCGAGTGCATAATGACCATAATCCCGAATATAATACTATACTTTTCATACTCCCGCAAATGCAGACATCACTTTTGAAAATGATCGAAATTCGTTGAAAACACACTTTGAAAAACGTAAACATCAAAATACACAATAACAACTGACTACACTGTCAACTGTCAGACGGCCGTTGCTTGGTGATCCACATCACGTCTTTAAAATAACCGTGAATCATCGATTTTTGTCCCTGTGATTGGTCGAGAAGAGTGAATTAATTATGGGTAATATAATTCATGAAAAAAATTTATATAATGGTGATATGTACAAGAGTACGAAAAAGCATTTTCGTTTAAGCGGATATTAATATTAAAAAATACTTTGTCAAGCACAAGAATCTAGGGGAAAGAATATCGTATATCTATTAAATTTTTACGATATTAATTAAAATTCCAGTGATATTCGTAGGTTTTTGTCACACTAATTAAAACTTTAATCCATTTTTATCAATTTTTATTAATTTTGTACTGTATAAAATTTGCTTAAGCGGGAGGTTGTGTTGCTTGTACCAAATTATTTTGGTTAAGTACGAATTGGCAGTCTCGATAAATGATTTACCGATTAACAGATTAAAAGATGTCAATAAAAGAGAATCGTTAGGCTAAAGTAAAGATTGGCTTTATTCGCTATTAATCTATTAATGTAAATCTCTGAATAAAAAGAATAGGTTAAAAATTAGTATTTCATTTAATTACTTTTTTTTATTTACATTAGTATGAGAATACAAAATATCACTCAATATCAATTTAAATTATTAACAGTATTACAAATACAAAGTAGTACAGTAAAAAATAAGGTAGATTTAGAATATCAGCAGTATTAAAAATCACAACATGAGATAGGTGTACTAAAAGGTATCACGCTCGATTGAGTGTTTATAATGGTGTGTTAGTGCCTACATTGATGTATGGTTCTGAATGTTGGTTTTGGATGAAGAAGCATGAACGACGTATAACTGCTGTAGAAATGAGATATTTGAGAGGAGTGTGTAGGTATACGAGACGTGATCGTATACGGAATACATTGGTGTATGATGAGTGTGAGATTGAGAAGAATGTTGTTAAGTGGGAGTTGAGGTGGTTTGGACATGTTGAGCGAATGTCGAATGAAAGGCTGGTGAAACTAATATATGCGGACGAAATTGAGGGTGAACGATTGTGTGAGCGTCCGAGGAATAACTGGTTCGGTATTCGGTATGCTTGATGGTTTGTTGCTTGAACGAATGATTCCGAGTGTAAAGAATAAACGAGCATGTATGAATCGCACTATGAATATGGACGAGGCGAAAGTGATGTATCAGGATAGGAATGTTTGGAGGAGATTGATTGTTGGTTGACTGTATTTCTGGGTTTGTGCTAGTCCACTAAGTGGGGCATGACCTCATGTATGTATACAACATTGGATCTGTTGTATCTAGTTAGCATCTAGAGCATTATCAATAGTATGTAGTAGGTACAGTAAACAATAACTATTACTTATCTAGTATATATACGGCTGGCGGTATGATGGCCATATGCAGAGCGCCGTCGGCAGTAGTAAGAGGTAAAAAGTAATGAGGCATGACAGGTGTATCCGTATGACATTAGACCGGCGGGGGTGGGTGACTGGGGGCGGCGCCCAAACAGCCTGAGAGAGAGGATTGCGTCGCAGCCGCCGCCGTACGTTTCGCTCCGGCGGCGCGGAAACCAATGCCTGCAAACCAGGGATGTACACCGAAAAAAAAAATTGTAGAATCTCCAATCTTTCAGTTGGGTTTCATTACATGTTCAGATGTTTGTAGAATTAAACAACGGATCATGATATATATTAGCTAAAAACTTACCCAATAATATAACACGTTGAAATAGAACTTTCCAACAACATATCAACAAAAAGAGCAAACATAAACATATATTTCAGTAAAATGAAAAGAACAGGCTAAATAGTTCATTGTACAACGAGCATGAATGGTACTCATTTCCTTCGGCTCATGCTGCAAATCATACGAGTATAAAATGGACATTCCATACGAGTTGTACACTATACTTTTTCTATGACCACGATATTATTTCCAAATTAATGAAAATTTAATAATAAATTTGTCCCGCTTTCACCATTTCAATATTTGACAATTCTAAATAAGTATCCTAGCAATGGCACCTGTACTTAAATAAGCTGACCTGTATTGAAATACTCACAAAACAAATTCATTTCGCACGATGCTTGCAATGTACCTCATATCCCTAGTAACAACAAACATACAATGAGCAGATTTCTCAGTGGTCGTAGAAAAAATATTTTATATCTCATTATGATATATTATAAAAAACGAGATTTATAAGACACATTCTATCGTATCAAAATGTATGAAACGAACAACGACGGATGTTTTAAATGAAAAAAAAATTCATTGGCATAAGTCGAATAAGCGATTCTGGTCACCCCTGTTTCTATTTGTATTCTTTACGAAAACGGTTTGTACTTGCCCCGGGGTTGAAATCGACCGAGCAAATTTTATCCTAACATCGAGTTTAAAATATCATAAGGAAATAAGCAAAATTTACCTTCCGCAAAATATGTTCCACGATCAAATTTACTATGGCAATTTTGAACGTAAATTTAACCTAAATAAATAAATATTTGGTAAATTATGTCGTGGTCACATCAAATTCTAATGACTGTTTCCCTCATAAAATTTAAGCCAATCAGAATTCTAACATTTCTGAATGTCGTCCAATCAACGTAGAATTACACGATAATTGCTGTCAAATGAAGTTTTTCAATTTTGCTTTATTTTTTATGAGAGAAACAGCGTTTGGCTAAATTTTATTCGGGAAATAGTCCTTCGAATATCCCTCGTGCATGTAATTCTCGATAATTTGACATACACTTGGGATATTATATATGATATTATTATTTTGTCAAATTTCATGTTGAACACTGGATATTCCAGTTACGAGCTAAATAAATTATGTTATCAATCAATTAATCGGAGTTAGTAGTTACTTGACTGTCAGGTATTTATGGAGTATATTTCAACAAATAATTTTGTTTTGTTACAATAAAAAAGATGTAAACTAATTTTAGCTACAATTTTTATTTGAAACATTTTTTGTACCATTCAAAAGTTGCCACGGAGCTAAAAGGCATTATTTTAGAGGTTTGTTTTTTCTAATTGCTACCACTTTTTCCAGCGACAGCCAATTTGACAGCTGACAACTGTTTTATGATCAGTTTTGTTTTCCATTTCAGTGATAAGGCACATTTTTCATTAAAGCAATATTACCGCCTTTGAGGCGAAGAAAATTCATATTTCTTCAAAAATGATAACGGACAGAACGTTACAGTCAATGGAGATAACTATAGAACTTTGATTACTGACTTTTTCGTTCCCCAATTGAATGGCATTAATGTGAAAGAGCGGTGGTTTCAACAAGTCGGCGCAACATGTCACACAGCGTGCGCCTCAATCGAATTATTGAGGGACACAGTCAATGAGTACATATGAGTGAACATGTGGATCGGCATCCAAGATCTTGTGATGTAACACATTTGGATCATTTTCTGCGGATATTTGAAGTCGCTAGTTTACACCGTCAAACCAGACGACATGCAATCCAACATTCGCTGCTGTATTAGTCTAAAATTAGACTTCCAGATTGTGTTTTATTTGAGTCAGCAACGGCGTCTACCTTTCAGAAATCATATTCAAACTCTAATGGCATAAAATTATCTTTCCACTACCGTGGCCATTATCACAATTTTTATGCTTTATTTCATTTTAAAGTTCTATGCCTCTATAAAAATAAAAAACACCCGTTATTGTTAAGCTTAAAGCTAATTAATGAAATAGCAAACTTTTCTGAAATCAAGTCGTGTAGAATTTGCCAGGTGAAACAATTAAATTCAACAAAAAATATGAGAATTTCCAACATTCATAAAACTGTTCGGAAGCGGTGAAAAAAGTAATTAAAGTGAAAACCTGTGCGCTGAAACCGGCTTTCACAAAGGATTCATTAACGTGACGAGTGTATTCGTCACATGGAAACACAAAAATTCAAAGTTGCCTGCAATTAATTTTGTTTATTGTGTCATTTACGCCCGCCTCTCCGCAGAATGGCTTTTATCTTGTTGCCGATATACGCGGCTGAAATGACCAAATATATGGCTGGCTTTAATACCCATGTTTAATAAATAAAACATGACTGCAGAGTGCAGACCTAAGCAACTTACGCAAGCAATTGCTTTTACGAAATTTAAGGTTACAATGAGTACACTTACATATACACATTGAAATTTAGAGGTCTTTTACATGCGTTTTGATTATTGGCGACTAAAATTATCGTTGACGGCACTTATGTACATATGCAAAAAAATGTTGTTACCTCCCGCCTACCTCTAGGTAAGGGAAATATTGTTTTTGGTCAGAAAATTGGGTAGTGAGTTTTCAATGAATAAGCACGTTTTAGGGTCCCTACAATACGATTTTACTATTTTCGCGATGATGTCTGTATGTATGTATGTATGTATGTATGTATGTATGTATGTGTGTGTGTGTGTGTAGTCTGTGGCAATTTTTTCGTCTCGCATAACTCAAATACTATAAATACCAAAAAATACAATTTTTTGAATTATTGCTTCTTATATTTAAATGAAGAGCTGATTAGATTTTGAATAAAATTGGTCGACCGGAAGTAGCTGTTTACTTGAAGCCCTTAACAGTTTTTCGTGAAAAACACGGTTAAATTTCCTTTTTCAACAATTTATGTTATTTTGAAAGTTGAAGAATATTTAATTCTACATTTGTTTTGATTACACTAATTTTAATAATTTTCTTTAGATTTAGAGATAATAAAATATAAAGAAATTAGATTTCACAAATCTTGCATTCCTAGTACACCATGGAAAATTTTCAATTTTTTACGAAATGTGACACATGTCATTGTGATTGTGAAGCTGTTTTATTAGTGAAATATATGTCAAAAAATTAAATAAATATACGAAAGAAAATTAAAATTCTCAAATATAAATAGAAAATAAACAAATAAGAAGGTATGTTTCTGTATCATCAAATACTATTTTGTACCGTTTAAGAGTAGTATTGGGCGGGAGGTTATGTGTTGGCCACATCAGATTTTTATAGAGGATATCATCATCATCATCATCATCATCATCATCACGCCTTTTACCCATTACGGGTGTGGCACTCTGCTTACGCAGATCTCGGTAAGTGATATATTTTTTTATAGAGGATGTATCTGGAAAAACGAACCCTCCCTTAACTCTTTTATTACAAACAATAGAAAAATTTTCTTGTCAAATTGCTAGATAACAAGGTTTTGTACAAATAGAAACTTATCCGGCAAAATAAAAAGCTCTTTTGTAATTACAGTTGATAATTTTTGCTAACCTATATCATTCGACTATACTTTAATTTACAATTTACTCCATAAAAATATGAAATATATTCAAATAAATGATATTATAATGCACCCTAGCGTCATCTACTGATTATAATAATTAACTACCAAATAATTAGCAATGACATTTCATTTTAAAGATGGCTGTATTATTTAATATTTTTGTTAGAGTTTGTTGCCTTTTTAAGTGTTTTAATTTATTTAAAAAAGTTTATTTTTGAATTTATGATTCTTTGTTGTACTAAGTCCTACGTAAATACTTATAAAATAGAACAGATGTGTTAATATTATTATATACTGTATTGTTTATAAATACTACTGTTTGACTGACTGACGCATAATATTATTGAAAAAGTATTTACTGTATTTATTATCTGCAATAATATTTCAATTATTAATGTTTATATTGATATGGCAACGTTCGAGTCATGTATTGTACAATTCTTTCGATTGTAGGTTATTTTTAATACACTGAATAAAGAGTCCGCGATATTAATTTAATTTTAATGTTTCAGGTTCGCAGCTACACATTTTCTTGCACAAAATCTTCTCGAATGATCTGTAACCACCAGTTATTAAATTACATCATCCACGCAAGCCAATGAAATTCAAAGAGGATTTTATAACTTGAATTGTATCCAAAGAACCTGACCTATCAAAATACACTGGGCTATTTATCAAATAACTAGAAGACATAGGTGAATATAATGAAATATACACTTTAATCATATTGGCTGCTATTCACAGGTCTATACTAAGGGCAACTACTAATTAGAGCATTTTAAAATTTAACCGTGTTTCTATGAAAAAATTGTTGATCTCCAAGATAATTAACAACTTTTGCACAGTAACAGTGCCAAATTTAAAATGTCCTAGTTAGTAGACCTTAGTGAATAGCAATCATTATTTTTATTATTGTTGTAGCAATTATTATTATTATATCGGGACTTTTTATCTCCCGCCATATCTTGTAAAGGAGGTATAGGAATCATACTAAAAGGCTAAAAATTCGGTAGTGAGTTTTCAGCAGATGAGCACGATTTAATGTCCCTAGAATAATATTTTAATACTTTCGCGATGATGTCTGTGTGTCTTTGTCTGTCAGTCTGTGTAGATCTCTGAAGTTACGGTTTCTCAAAAATTACTAAACTGAAAATGTTGATATTTTCTATATATCAATTGAATCCCCTTTAGAAGAGCTGATTAGTTTTTAGTGGTAAAACAATAACCAGAAGTGGTAGTTTATATGATTTAATGACAATTTTTGTTGTTTGAGAATAATGTTTCAAATATTATTATCTACAATAATTGATTGAAACATGTTTATCTTACTGTCACCATTTACGAATTACAACACATTAAAGCAAAATTATATTTTGACATTTTCGTTTAAATCTACAAACCTATGCTTTTTATTAATGGTAGTTGCTGCATTGTTCGATAAGAAATCTATGGCGGGAGGTATTGTGGTGCTAACAGATTAAAAAAATATATTCATAGGGATTTGTCATTACTATAGTTATAATTACAGTAATTGAGAACAATTCATTCAAGCGTTTTTTACCTCCCACCGCTCTGTAAGGGAGGTACAGAAATCATGCAATAAATTCGATAGTGAGATTTCCAGTAAATGAGCACGTTACGATTTGAATAGTTTCGCGATGATGTCTGTGAGTGTGTCTGAATGCCTGTCTGTTTATCTGTGTGGATCTCTGGAGATTTTAAATAATAGGGATATATTTATAGAGGAATAGAAAAACGCTTTAAAACATTGCTGTCAATAACTTTAATTGTGATTGTAAAATAAACTGTTTCTGTTATTTTTCACAGATTCAAAAGAAGATTGATGTGCATGCTACCTTATCTATCTACGAACCAGGATCCGTCTTCGCATTTGGAAATATCTCATAGGTTTTGAGAAATAGAATCATATGCTACACCTTTTGGTTTTGATGACCGATCTAGGACAGTTGGATTTTCTCCAGTAGTAGCTGTCAAATTTGAAGACTGATCTAAAGTTTCCTCATATTTCGAACACTAAATTATATATTTCATTCATTCGTTATTAAAATAATAATAAGTAGTTGTAAATATATCTTTTTGAAATACACTAGGTACTATAAATATTAATTTGAATATTGCTAATAATCTTTCACATTTTATAAATATTCTTACGTATTTAACAGCCATTTTATTTATACTTTTCAGGGTGCAATAATAGTATTATTGCACGCTGGGTTCGCCTGGACTTTGGTGAGCTTTGCAACGCACACGTACACTTGTAGAACATCTCTACTATTAGTTTCATTTGCTGAAAATTCTGGACACAACTGCGAGCCCGAGACAAACATCTGCTTCTTCATCAAGGTTCAAGATCTCTACAGCATTTATTAAATGTAATAGAAAATTTTGAAGATGGGTATTATCCTTTTATGGAGTTACAAACTAATAAGTTTATTCATAATTTATATGAAGTAAAAAAAAAAATGTATGATTGTTTATAATTCGGCCATCTTGGAATTTTATATTTTCATAATTTATATTATGATTTCAAGGATTGAAATTATGGATTTCTACGGAAATTTAGCATTAAGAATTGTTAGACAAATAAATATTTTGTAAAATATATTTTAGATATTTGCGATAGCACGATTACAAGTCATACTGATATTTTTTTTATTTCCTTACTATCTCAAAAAAGTATTTACACTAGACAGCCAATTTTAAGATGTGTGAATAAATATATTTAAAATTAAGAATTATTATATTTGTTAGCATTTTCTGAAACAATAATTGACTTATTATCGAAATAATATAATTGAGCCAAATTAAAATATTTTTTGTACGTTGGACAAATTTATATCTCTAGATTAATTGTATAGTTATGACATATGACATTTTAATTTTATAATTGCTAATTGAAAAAATACAGCTGATATAAATTGTTCATGTATCCGTAATGATGAACAATTTAATTTTTAATGTTTTTTAACTACTTTTGCTGCTATAGAAATGTTTATGTACTCATCATGGCGGACATTTTTATTTTGTAGTTTATTCTAGAACTATCCGAGCTAAAATTTTATTATTTCTAATTTTCATGTCTAGATTAGTTGTAAAGTTAGGAAATAACAAATTTTTAAATATGTATTTGTTAATTATAAAAACATAGCTAATATAAAAATTCATCATTGTGAAAATTTTCTTTTGTTGTTTATTCTCAAACTAATTAAGCTAAAATATTCAAATCTTAAATTCCCATATCTAGGTTAATTGTAAATTTAGGAAATATCACATTTTTAAATTAATAATGTTTGATTATAAAGATACAGCCGACTTAAAATGGTACGGCTTGCGATCATGGCTGACATTCTGTATTCTTTGAGATATTTATTGTTTATTTGTATATTTTGTATGAAATGTTTAATTTATTACAATAAATAATTAAAAAAATATTTGTGTTTACTATTGTTATCCTTTTCTATCATTATTTTGTTTAATTAACCTGAAAATTAAGGGATGATGTCTTCCTGTCACGAGCAAATCACGTTATTTTGGCAAAAAGGACTCTGATTTTGTAACTTTGTATCAGGGCAGCAAAGACTGGCAGAGCCCTCGGATAAGATAAAGTTGTTCATTTTTGCTATAGTTGGGAACACTGATTTTTGAATCAATGTTGCCAACATATTTTGGAGTTATAATGCTTCTTATTCAAGTGAGTGCTCTGCCAGTCTTTGCTGCCCTGGTACAAACTTTGAATTTCATCAAAGTCTTTAAAAACTACAATGGTTCATTATTGCATGTCACGTTTTCTCAGCGTACCGGCAATTTTATATATTATGAACCGAAAGTCAGCAGTGGCCAAGTGGGTCATAACATATAATAGTTAAATGCGAATTACGCAAGAAATACTAACCCTAGGCTATTTTAAATCACAGATTCGAAATCTACGGACCTTAATGAAGGGTGTAGCGCCCTTATCTCACTTTTTTTACCCCAAATTTTAATCGTAAAAACACCAAGACTATAGTCCAACTTTTTCTTGGCAAAAACCAAAAAAACTCGAGTTAAGGGTGGATTCCTATAGATTCGGCTCTAAAAACTCCAATGGCGGTCTCGAAAATTGGCGCTCACCCTTAGATTAGGGGTAAATCGCATTTGAAGTTCTTCAATTTTATGTGCTTTATGTAGCATGTATATAAGGTTCATTATTGCATGTCACGTTTCCTCAGCGTACCGACAATTTTATATATTATGAACCGAAAGTCAGCAGTGGCCAAGTGGGTCATAACATATAATAGTTAAATGCGAATTACGCAAGAAATACTAACCCTAGGCTATTTTAAATCACAGATTCGGAATCTGTGGGCATTAATGAAGGGTGCAGTGCCCTTATCTCAATTTTTTTACCCCTAAATTTAATCGTAAAAACACCAAGACTATAGTCCAAGTTTTTCTTGGCAAAAACCAAAAAAACTCGAGTTAAGGGTGGATTCCTATAGATTCAGCCCTAAAAACTCCAATGGCGGTCTCGAAAATTGGCGCTCGCCCTTAGATTAGGGGTTAATCGCATTTGAAGTTCTTCAATTTTGTGTTACTTATGTAGTATGTACGTAAGGTTCATTATTGCTTATCACGTTTCTTCAGTGTACCGGGAATTTTATGCATCAATATCAATCAGTGAACAGTGATCATAGATTATCAATGTTCTAAGAGATGGCAGCACTAGTATCAAAATTGAAAAGAATAAATTAAAACTATGAAATTCGTTTGAATAAATGACAGTATTTATTTTAAATTATTGTATTACATATTTGAAAGTAAATAAAATACATATTGTTTCTGTTACAATTTCTTTATTATTTCTGTAGATAAATACAAGTTATTACATTTCGTTTATTATCACAACATATTAATTTATCAATACAGGAATATTTATGATATTTACAAGATAACAGCCTTCTAGTTAAACATAACATGGATGTAAAATAAAAAAATGATTGTTAATATATTGTAGTGATGGTGATTTATTACAATTTGTTTATAGTGTGATACACGTTTATTTATTGTAAAGTTATTTTAATAGTGAAGTACATTTTGCAATAATTTACTTATGTTTATTCATATTTGAATTGTAAAGCCGGTATCAGCCTCCTGGATTGACTCTGAGAGCAAGAAAGTGATTGCACCCCCGGAAATTCTTTCTGCCGGGAAATACTTAGAAAAACCTTAAGAAGGGATGTGGCCTCGTCGCCATAGCAACTATGACCTGGAACAAACAAAAACAAATTAACAACAAATACAAACACAACACGAAAATATAATTCGAATTGCAAAAGAACAAATAAATTTTACTAATTATTTTCGTTACAAAAATATTTAGGTTTACTAAGATTTTAATTGTAGCAAGTATAAATGAAGTCGTCAATCGATAACAATAATTTTCTTACATTAATGTTGCTAACAGCAGACGTCGATCCTGATGATGTTTCTGTAAACGTCCAGAGCGTTCTGGTGAAGTTGTTTACCGTTCAGAATACGAGCAGCTCTACGGTGATGTTGCAGTAGCAGAAGATGGTTCTAGATTCCTGGAGGTCCCATATAAACAAACAAATAAATTTTCAATATAATTTATTACTGTAAAATTAATTTACTTACTATTTCGTTTTATATAATGTATTTCAAAGCAGATATCCGCTCCGAAGACACTGTTGAAGGTGATCAAGGCCCCGGTGACGTTGTCCACGAGTCGCTATAAATATAAAAACAAAGTATTAGATAAAAGAATAATTGTGAATCTGGAAAAAACATACATGTTATGGTGAGGCACGTATTTGTAAAAAAGATGATGTTAAAAATGATTTCCGCTTTATTTCACACTACCTTAGCAGAGCTAGGTATCTTTGACCTGCTTTACATAATGTAAAGCTAGGCGCGGATGAAAGCTCCGGTGACGTTGTCCACGAATCGCTATAAACATACAAACAATGTAGTATCAGATAAAAGAATAATTGTGATCCTGAAAAAAACATACATGGTATGGTTAGGAAATATTTGTTGACGATATCTGAAACATAAACTCAAAATACAAGGCAGTAAAATTATTCAATAAAACAAGTTATGGTAATCATTCACACAGCACACCATTCATCCCACAGCACACCGTTGGCTTCAATGTTGGTTTCAATGATGGTTTCTTTTCTTGACTTCTTTCTTGCCTGTGACCCTACCTAAGTGTTTGTCTAAGTGTATCTAACTTACAAACTAAGGCGCAATGACTCTAATGACAAACAACCGGTGTTGTTGTTGTCAAGTTTGCAAAAACGTTCGACATATGCCGTGTCGACGACCCACTCCGGGAGCTCCTAGTTACGCGAGCGAGATCCGAAGGTTTCACGCCTACCCGTCAGGTTGACGAGGGGATCAGACCTCCCCTGGACTCCAGGGCCCACAATTGGTGGGGACTCCCCCCGATCCCCCAAAAGGTGAAGACCTACACGCTAACACAGACTCGCTTCCCCAAATGGGGCCCGACTGGAATCCGTCCAGTGCACCCGGTTCTCCATCGCGAATAAGCGCTTAAATTGGCTGCCTTAGGGCGCACTACGTTGGTCCAGGTGGACAGCGCTTCGCCCCAATTCACGATACGCACCCCCCACGAAACGATAGCACCGAATTTAACATATGATGGCCCACCTAATGTGGACGAAGAGAAAAATACGCGGAGCGAATGTCGAGCACATCCGCACAGTTCGATCATGGCAGCCGACTGGCTGGCAAAATGGCGCTGGGAGATTCACGACTGCGCCGTGTCAGCTACGCTGCGATGTACGGCTAGCAAACCATGCCTATACCCACAATGCATAAGAACAGCAGTAAACGTAGCGCCGAGCTAGTCACGCTCGGTTATATTCAAGGCGATTTATAATGAATACTAATTGTACCAGCTTGTTCAAATATAAGTTCAATTGAAGAATTTATTCATTAGCTGCTGTCTAAATAAAAACCAAAAATAACATTGGTTTATAATTCAAATGGATATGTATACTTTGTACATACTTTTTTAACATATATGTATGGAATATGAATAATAAAGTTGATAAATATAAAAAAATGCTCCTATTTTGAGTGTAACGTTGTTTAAAAATACATGCAAATACAATATAAAATAAATAATACTTGTTCGAAATATACACATAAATAATGAATCAAATAAAGATGACCAGATACATGATCGTTGTTATTAAGCTAATTCATGATTCATGGTCGAGGTGACTCACACTAATGTTACTGTAGTCCACAAGACACTGTTGAAGGTGGTCAAGGCTCCGGTGACGTTGTCCACAAGTTCCTGTAAACATAAAAACTATATATTAGATAAAAAAATAATTGTGAACCTGAAAAAAACAAGCATTTTATGATTAGAAAACATTCCTTGATGTTTGATATCTAAAACATAAACTCAAAATACAAGGCAGTAAAATTGTTCAATAAAACAAGATATGGTAATCATTCACACAGCACACCATTCATCCCACAATCGTTGGCTTCAATGTTGGTTTCAATGATGGTTTCTTCTCTTGACTTCTTTCTTGCCTGTTACCCTACCTAAGTGGTTGTCTAAGTGTAGCTAATTTACAAACTAAGGCGCAATGACAAACAAACAACTAGTGTTGTTGTTGTCAAGTTAGCAAAGAAGTTCGACATATGTCGTGACGACGGCCCACTCTGGGAGGTATTTTTTCCAAAGGCGTTCATAGTTATCTTAACAGCGCAGCAATACTCAATTTTTATCGCATTGAAGTGTGATATAATAACAAAATTTTAAAAAAAGAATTATTTATTACCTAATTTTAAAACAAAATTTAGTTTGCCAACGTCTGGAAAATTACAAATGGCTACAGGTATTTACCGTGTGTCCCACGTAAAGGTTGGCATAGGCAAATAACATGTAAAATCAGTTTTTTTTTTAAATAAAAAGTGTCCGGCAAATAATTATGCATCCAAATTTTATATCACAATACTGCCAATATCCCTACATCTTATTTAATACAGATTACTTTATTTTGATACCGCAATTTAATGAAATTAATAATAATAATTCCTAATGTTCCGCCTACTCTTTTTATTGCTACTGACGTATAGTGTTTGCAATTTGTTTTAAATATTTTAATCTGTCACTGTCATCAAGAATACATTAAATGTCGAGAACCGTGTAAATATTATTAAAATGTATTATGGGGGCGCAGTGCAAGACAAATATCTGAATACACCACAGGAATGAACGCTAAATAATTTCCATCGCCAGAAATTGACAGTGACAGATTAAAATATTTAAAACAAATTGCAGGCACTATACATAAGTAGCAATAAAAAGAGTTGGAGAAAATTAGGAATTATTATTATTAATTTCATTAAATTGCGGTATCAAAATAAAGTAATTTGTATTAAATAAGATGTAGCGATATTGGCAGTATTGTGATATAAAATTTGGATGAATACTTTTTTGCCGGACACTTTTTATTTACAAAAAACTGATTGTACATGTTAACTGCCTATGTCAACATTTACGTGGGACACACGGTATAAAGTGTATCTTGTACTTTGAGATATATTTTCTTTTGTTTATTGTGGTAGTCTTATAAAATATAAACTGTTTGCTAATAGGTTTGTTCCAAGTGGTCATTTCTGACATGTTTGTAACATGTTTGTGACAAATTTCAGTGCGCCTGCGAAAAATGTAAACAAGTTAACTTTGAAACATAAACCTCATTTCTTTTTTGTGGCGAAAAATGTATGAATTTCTTTATTTATATTTATATTTAAGGTTAGCTGTTAAAACAAAAAATGAGCATGCACATGCGCTTCATTCCTTTCACCGTTCCAGTCTATGTTTCAAACTTAACTTGTTTACATTTTTCGCAGGCGCACTGACATTTGTCACAAACATGTTACAAACATGTCCGAAATGACCACTTGGAACAAACCTATTGTAACCATTAACCAACCTCGCAGCTCATGATAATAATATAATTTTATTATAAATATTAATTTGAAATTAATCCATTAGTGTTTGACCCCAAATCAATTATTTGTAGCATAACTAATATATTTTATTTTAATAATACATTTCATTAGCCTTTGCGTTATAAATACTTTAATTAGATAGCATCCAATACAACAATATATAACAAACAATATTTCCTTTACTTAGAGACCGTCAACTACTTGTGCTTATTTCTTTTAAGAATTAAGCAAAATATTGAAATATATTATGTAATAAAACCAGCAATTTTGACATGAAAAAATTGTTATGTTGATAATAAATAAACTAGCGACAATCTACGCAAAAATTGCTTCATATATTGGATGAGAGACAAGTTAAGATTACAAGGATTGGTTTATTCATATGACGAGAAACTTTGGTCTGCTGCTTCTAGATCGACGATCGCACTAGGCTTTTATGAAATAGGAAAAAGGTCTGAAACTGGTTAATCCGCCTTCGTCTAATGGTACAATTCTAAGCAATTTTTATATTTAATCGTAAAACCTTAAAACCGTAGTGTACGAGACAATCGTAACAAGTCAAGTTACAGATTTACGATAAATGCAATTCTATGCAGAAAACTGTATCGACGAACGTTACAGATTAAAGCTTTACGATTGACGTCATGCTTTACGGCCAGTGTCTAACTTCATTGCTAATACAGTGTCTGAATATTGAATATGATAGTTGTTTTTTTTTTTTTTTATTACGAAGATGAGAGGCGGACTAACTACTATGGTCATATGCCGCCTCATGATTGGATGATTGTGAATTTATGCAAACATCACAAACGACCATGCTCTTCAGTGGGATTCGAACCCACGACCTCTGGCGTGCTAGGCTAGTGACATAGCCACTACGCCACCGAGGTCGGCTTATTTTTTTTTTTTTAATTTAATTACTTATCAAATACAACCATGTGATGAGTTTTCATTAGTCATTACAAATTTTAAGAAATATAGTCTTGTCTGCGAATTATGAAACAAGATCTTCATTTACATCCCCATCATCTACAATCATCCATGAACAATCGGTGACATGTGTCATTGTCAATTATGACATACGAAAAATTAGTCTTGGCAGTATTTGATGCCATTTTTATTTAATCACCCGATATATTTAAATATAAATAGAATACTATAATATGAAATGGAATTCTTGAATTTGATGGATTATAAAATGGTTCTATATTACAAATAAAATTGATTGTCCATTACTGATCCAATCTAAATATTTGTTTGAAATTTGCAATAGTAATGTCAAATGGGTTCACCAAATCTTATATATCTGTGTCTGCGCAAGAGACGCAAGTAATTTCTAAAATATGTAATAAGGTAATTTTTCTTGACGTATAATTAACATATTTTTGTTATGCATTACCTGTTATATTCAACAAGAAGGAGAGCAATATTCCAAATATTTATATTTTCCATCATTTTATTGACAAAAATGAGCAATGATTAGAGAGAAAAATCAAAACCGTAATGTTACGTCCAGTTACCCTCCAACGTAAAATTTACGAGAAATCGTAAGATATGTACGAGTGATCGTAAGCAATAGTTTTGCACAGAATTGCTCTTTGATTCGTAAACTGTTACGAGTCTTACGAGAACACCTTACGAGCCTTACGATTATGCTTAGAATTGCACCATAATACTTATTTATAGATCGGTTGTTATGTGAAAACATGTTGGACAGTATTATCAAAAAGTGATAATAATATTTATCAATGTATTGTGCAATTACTTGAAAATTCCTTCAAATTCACATACATAGTAGTTAAACTCATTTTTATTTATTTATTATTTAATATTTAAATGAAACAATTTATTTAAAAAATTATTGAATGTTTAATTTCTCTATATTTTCTTATCAATTTTCTAAGTTCACTGTACGACAAAGGTTTCCCACGTATTACCTGTCTCTCTCGATTCGCATTTCCACGTTAGTAAGTGTTCCAGAATTACTATATTTCAGTAGTTCTGACAATGATACTGAAGATTTACAAATCAATCCCACTGAATAGTTATTTCGTGAATTGATTTTGACTCATGTTGCAAATTTCATCGTCGTATATTATTGAATACAATACTTTATTCACGACCACGGCAATTACAGAAGCAAAACTTGTAGAACAGAAGTAGAACTTTGAACTTGTAGAACATCGCTTGCACTTTTAATTGTAATAAAATTTGTGGAAAATTAAAATTATAGTTACAAGAAAGGGTTCTATTTTCATTTCCATTTTTCATTTGTTCATTCCTTAGTGCGTATGTAGTATTATCGTAATTGTTTTGTTGTACAAATGCGATCTGATTGGCTTACAGCAATTGAATGAAGAGCTCATTACTAAACAATTTTTTCATTATTCTTCGTATGAATAATGAACCATATTTTGTATCTAGAAATGCTCTTATAATGAATGTATTATTTAATGATATATACTATTCCATTCACTTAGTAAATTAATAACTAAATATTATCTCAAAAACAAATTTCTACTCTGGTTTAATTTAATTATATTGATACAAGTATTTTACCATCACTTATATGTATTAGTAGAAAATAACTTCAGTAAAGGTTAGCTGTGTTTCTTCTCGTATGATTTAAATAAAGTAACAATTATTTAATTACAATATATTAAGAAGTAACACGTGTTATTCCAATATGGAACAATTTGTTGTATGTGTAATAAACGAAATTGCGAAAATTTACGCAAAAATTGGTTCTTATTTTGGTTGGAAAATAAGCTTCAAGACATCTTACGACTGTATAGACTGTTTCATTCATTTGTCGAGGAATATTGGTATACCGCTTGTACACCGACATGCAGATAACGGAAGGGTTAAATTCATTTTTAAAGCATACACATGGAAGGATCGCATCTTGATTTGCGGTGGGTATTCGCGAATCTAGTATACTCCATTTGTAAATAAGACAGAGTAATACTCCTTAATCATAATTTGCAAGAGTAGTATTGTATGTCTTCTTTGCGGTAAATAAATCCTACAGAAAAATAAAATATAACTTTAGTAGGATGCTCGTAGAATGCCCGTCGCTTTATATCTAGAACGAAACATGCAGATTCAACAATAGAAACACCGCTATAAACGATCGAATAATCCCTTTTGGACCATAATATAGACGCAGATAGGATTTTTCAGAGTGATCTGTTTGTGTATTTATATTATCATATTATATTGGTAGAGAGACATTTTTATTCCTCTATTTTTACCACTATACTTTTTTACCACTAATTTTTTACCACTATTTTTTACAATATTTTTACCTCCCGCCTACCTCTAGGTAAGGGAGGTATTGTTTTTGGTCAAAAATTGGGTAGTGAGTTTTCAATGAATAAGCACGTTTTAAGGACCCTACAATACGATTTTACTATTTTCGAGATGATGTCTGTATGTATGTATGTATGTATGTATGTATGTATGTATGTATGTATGTGTGTGTGTGTGTGTAGTCTGTGGCAATTTTTTCGTCTCGCATAACTCAAATACTATAACACCAAAAAATACAATTTTGTGAATTATTGCTTCTTATATTTAAATGAAGAGCGGATAAAATTGGTCAACCGGAAGTAGCAGTTTACTTAACAGTTTTTCTTGCAAAACATGGTGAAATTTCCTTTTTCAACAATTTATGTTATTTTGAAAGTTGTAGAATATTTAATTTTACAACTTTTTTGATTACACTAATTTTATTAATTTGCATTAGATTTAGAGATAATAAAATATAAAGAAATTAGATTTCACAAATCTTGCATTCCTTGTACACCATGGAAACATTTAAAAATTTTCAATTTTTTAGGAAATGTGACATGTCATTGTGATTGTGAAGCTGTTTTCTTAGTGAAATATATGTCAAAAAATTAAATAAATATAGAAATATAAATTCTGAAATAGAAATAGAAAATAAACAAATAAGAAGGTATATTTCTGTATCATCAAATACTATTTTGTACCGTTTAAGAGTAGTATTGGGCGGGAGGTTATGTGCTGGCCACATCAGATTTTTTTATTATTTATTTATTTGCATCTAAAATTGGATATTGTGACCAATGACCCTAAGGTATTCCGCAATTCTAAAATAACCTGCTCCATGTAGATGGTATTATTTATCACAAACCTAAACCCAAAACCCAAAGAGAAGAGGACCAGCATGAATAAAAAACCAATCACTCTTATAACAAGTAGTGAGCAGAAATTACTAGTAAAAAAGTTGGTGGCAAAAAAGTATAGTGGTAAAAAGAATTGGTAGAAGTATCTTCAAGTGATTGGTCGATTTCTTAAATGAACTTTGTAGAAAACTGAGCGTTAATATTATTTATTAACATTTCGTTTTAAATTTGTAACCTTTACAAATTTTTCTTATCCTTGTTTATTTTACAACTTAATAAATTTGATTTTTAAAAATAGTTCTGCCAGTTAAATCATAAATTATAATTTTCTAGTTGAATCTATTTCGTGGTAGTTTGATTTCCTATTCGTCTTCGACTCGTGGTCATTGTCGTAGCAAAAAAAAACTTTATAGACCAGGCGGTAAATTTCCGGAAAGCAAACTAGCACTTAATAGATTATGTATGATAATCCAATAATCAGAAGTAGTAGTTTACTAGAAGCCCTATCAAGTTATTTTGTAATATCTCAGTAAAATATAATTTAAAGAAAATGTTTGTTTCAAATATTATTATTTACAATTATTGTTTGAAAGATTTTTCTTTTACTGTCTCCATTTACGAATTAAAACACTTAAAAAAATATATACTTTGACATTTTCAGTTCAATCTGCTCTTCTGTGCTTTTTGAAAAGAATAAAACAACGATTGAAAAGTGTAACTTTCATAATGGGGTCTTTCACCATTTTTTTTAATGAAACTTTATCTATATTGAAGACTATATACGCTTTTAAAAAGTCTTAATTGTTATTCATTAGTCCACAATGATTTTTAAAAAATGTTGTGACGTCATAGTAGAGATCTAAAACAGTAGATATTTAAATAATTTTTGTTACATAAATATTCTACTTTATTGTAATAATAATAATAAAATAAGTAAAAAAATATATGACTACAATTATTTACAATCTGCACTGTTTTAGATCCAGCAACACCTCTACTATGACGTCACAACATTTTTTAAAAAATCATTGTGGCTTAATGAAAAACAATTAAGACTTTTTAAAAGTGTAGATATTCTTCAGTATAGATAAAGTTTCATAAAAAAAATAAAAAAAAAAATGGTGAAAGACCCCATTAAGGAATGAGCGTTTCTTGATAGTGTTTGTCCATGTTCCTGCATTGTTTGATAAAAAAATCTATTGCTAGGGGTATTATGGTGCTCACAACAGATTTGTTTCTATTTTGTATCATTTAAATGTTGTTTAAGCGGGAATTTATATGTTGACCACATCAGATTATTACACTTTTAATTAACGAAAAAATTAATAAGTGGTGAGAGGTTATGTCATGTGTTATTCATACGGAATTTCTTTAATTAATGTTTCAGGACTGATGACAACAATTCTAATAAATTTGATACATTTTTTGAAAATCCATTTGAAACCTGACCTGGCTTTCCATGAATTAATACGATTGACGTTTTATCCAATTATTTGCATTTTCGGTATGATAATGGTTGTGGAATTAGTAAGACACAAGAAGATAATGGCGACGATTGCACCTTTACACGACGAAGCAGACTTGGCCATGGAGCAACTCGGCATTCATTTTGATTATCGCTTCGCTGTTGTTACTACTATTTCATTTGTTGGCCTGGCTTATATCAATTGGATGTATATTGGCACACTGTTTGTCATGGTGTGGAGTGAGAATATTTACGAAATAATTAATTTATACATAGGTCTGTTCATATACATGATGTTGGTAACTACGTTTCTTATTAGCTACGGTGGACAAATATTTATATGCGCTGTAAGGTTTATTTTATTAAACAAACTTATTGAAAAGGAGCTCATGGATTTAGACGATGATACAATCATTAATGATGAAGAAAATCAATCGCCTGCGTACAACTCAGCTGAATTCACAAGGAAAATGAGATTAATATCAGACATTCACATGAAGAACTTTGAACTGGTTAACACAACAATGACGTACTCCTCTACATTTCTCTTCGGATTTTTACATTTTACAATATTTGGAGCTGCAGTAGTTATATATTTTTACGTTTTTAAAGGAATGATTATAATTGAAATTATGTTCACTGATCTATCCGCTATTGTAGTTTGTTTATTTCTTTCAATTTTGGGTGAAATTCTTAAGCGGCAGGTAATGTATTTCTTACAGTGACACCCGCACATAATTCCATTTTTCAACTTTTATTAATTTTTTTAGCACACACAACTTTGAAATAGTATATTGTATAACTAGTGCCGAAAATTGGATATTTCACACGAATTCATTAGCATTTTTATAATTTTACTTCTTTAGAATTGAAGTAAATGCTGCATCCATGTCTGTTTTACGCTACGCAATTTATTGGTCAAGTTTTCTTGTCAATAAATTGCCTAGAACAAAAATATTGTTGTTCTTTTGACACACACCAGTTTTCAGTCAATTTAGTTTGACAATTTCCGTAGTAGGTATCAACTGTCATCTATGCTACTAATATATTTTGTTTATTGATATAGTTCATATAATTATATGAGGGATTATGATAGTAATTATTGATGCAAAGTATCCGAGTGAATAATAACCATAATCCCCAATATAATACTATACTTTTTGTACTCCTGTAAATCACTTTTGAAAATGATCGAAATTCGTTGAAAAAGTCAACATAAAAAGACATAATGACAACTGACTACATGTCAACTGTTAGACGGGCGTTGCTTGGTAATTCACATCACGCCTATAAAATAACTGTGAATTATGGATTTCTGGCTCTGTGATTTGTTGAAAAAAGTGAATTATGGGTACTTTCAACGACAAAAAAAAGAAATAATGGTGATATATTTACACATGAGTAGAAAATATATTAAGATCTTTATGATTTCTCTTGTAAAATTGTACACCACTTTCGCTTAATATAAGTTCAAAAATGACATTATCCCAAGTTTGACTGATTGGGCAATGACTAAAATCTCTTAAAATTTCCTAAAAAATTGTCAAACAATTTTTCATCTTCTATTTCGTCAATAAAGTGACCAATTTATTGATGATAATTTAAATCCAATATAAAGTAAGCCATAAAGAAAACACAATTTTATCGTTTTGACAGTGATAAAACGTTATTTACCTTTCTCCTAGCAACCAGATCAAAATACTAACTACATTAATGTCATTTGCATTATATGTCATAAATATGATATATAATAATTGTAGTTTCACCTATTGCACTTTGAAATAAACCTTTTCATAAATAATGTCGTTAAATTATCTCGCCGAATTACACTCGAGTATTTTATTTTTTTTTTGGATAACTTTCAGTTTGACAACTCAGTCGTAGCACCTGACAGCAATTTGACTCGAAACTTGTTAAAGAAAATAAAACCATTCCACCTAACTATTTGATTAATTCTCGGTTGCACCAACGTTAATTAAATTTTAAACTTGGTTTAAATAAATAAAAGTAAATCGAAGTTATACGTCATATGGTGTAATTGACATTAATGTCAAAAATTAGATTCGCTTTTATTTATTTAAACCAAGTTTAAAATTTAACTAACGTTGGTGCAACTGGGCACCAAACAGTTTTCTTGTCAAATTGCTAAGTAACAAAGTGTCGTACAAAAAGAAATTTAACCGACAAAATAAAAAGCTTTTGTGTAATTACAGTTGAAGAAACAAATTGACACAATATGTCTTATAACGCACAACAATAAATTGTCAAGAAAACTTGGTCAACTTATTGACCAATAAAATGAGTCGTATAAAACAGGCATAAGTTGAAACCAACGGAATGTAATTTTATTTTAGAAAAATAGCAATGGATCTTGTTTTAACAAACCATACCACTTTTTTAGGCCCAATACACGTTAACACTAATGGCGGACTGCTGCATGAGCCATTTTGACCCGACAGCAATTAGCGCCGTGAGTACGTACCAATCTTATTTTATTTCACATATTAACTTTTCATTCCCGCAGAGGACCGCCATTCTGCTGCAGGCCTCGCATGAGAAATTCGAAACAGATGTTGGAGGAGCAGTTCCTATCAACACCGCAATGATTATTTATGTAATGGAATATTGTCGCGTTTATATTTCAAAAATATTGTCTGAATGATTATTTTACAGATTGTGGAGGTTTCAATTTCTGTAGTTGTGTTCTTCATTCAGTTTTCAGTGTGATTCAAATGTCTTAAACTGATCTACGTATTATTTAGGAATGTAACCCTTTGTTAGTGTGGTGGAAAAAAGTCACGCTGTTAATGTTGTGGGGTATGTCATACCCCAAACCAAAGTTCACTAAAATTATCGGTTTTCAATTTTTGTAAATTAAATGGCCAAACGTGTGTCTAAACTTTATTGTGGGTCAAATATATCAAACAAAAGGTATTTAGATATTAATTAAATTAATTTGATGGTAGCACATATCCTCTCGTTTAATTAACACAGTGTATTGTTGACAACAATGTACTGAATTCAACAATGTCTTGAATACAACAATGTAGTGATCGTCAGGTTAGGTTAGTATGACTTGTTTTAAATTTGTGGATCAAAAATAATTTAAACAAACAATAATACGAGAGTTAATTGGTATTTATTGTTATTGTACGTAATTGTAATTGTAGTTTTACTACGTACACAAATAGTTCCAGCTATGTTTTATTATTATTATTATTATTAGTTTTAAATTATTTTTAAAAAATAGGAAAAATACCAAAACAGATTGTATGATAAAAATGTATGTGTAAAGCCCTTGCCACATGGTCAATCATTACTTCATTTTTGTTTGTCAAACTATGTATGATGACGTCATATCATTCAGTTTGATGCATGATAAAAAGAAGGTGTGTCAGACGGTCATTTTTTCACTAGAGTGAAATTTGTCAAACAGAAACTTATTTGCATAGAGGGCATCGCTGTTGGTCATTTGATGACAGAAATGACAGTTGTTTGTTGATGAAGTTGATTTTATTTTCATAATACCTAGCGGTGCCAATGAGATCACCAGTATTTGTTTTGTATCCTATAAAATTAATTTATTTTTCATTTTTCATTTCAATAACATTAAATTTTAACATTGCCAACCAGGTTGGATAAAAATATTTTTTGAAACCTATTTATTTAATATATATTCCAATCCAGAATAATTGAAGAATTATTAATATTTGTATAAATAAAGTCTTATTAAAATACTTACTTTATTCATTACTACTATCAAATGTCACTCCATCTGTCAAAACTACAAAAGTCGAATCAAAATATATGACAGAATAAGAAACGTTTCTATTTAGAGCATTTGACCAAACTGTATGACGTGACGTCACGTTTCTGTGTTTGTCATTCAAAAGTTTTGTCAAACGGTGGAAACACTGACCGTGTGACAAGGGCTTTACACAATTGTAGTTGCTGTTTTTCAATAAATTAAAATATATGCATTTAAACAAAATTTATTTTTCGTGGCCCACTAATTATCTATACACATCTCAATGTGTAGTAGACGATACAATATTATTCATATTGGACATCGTACAAGAAAGAGATAAAATTGATGAACATTATTATAACTCCTGTAGAAGGCAAATGTGTTGCCGAAACAAGTAGGGGACGATTTTTATAAATATTGAATGACTGCAATTTCGGACTTATTTTGCCAAAACATCCAACCAGTTATGAAGCGTTAAATTCATTTACACTTTGTCTGCGATGTGATGACCGGTACATCATCAAAAATATTCGTATGGGTTAAGATTTTAATGGTGGGGGATAGTCTCCAATTCAGATAGTTTCGAAAAAAATAAACAAAAGTAGTGAACTACCTCATTATAGCCTGTGAAGTAACAATTTGTATAATATGTCTAGATTTATAAATATGTTTTTTGTAATTTGATCATTTAATTCTATAATATTTTGTATCAGGAAGCGCTCTTATAATGAATGTATTATTAAATGGTTGTGGATAAAATCAATTATTACAAGCTCATTCAATAATATACTATTTCATTCACTTAGTATATTAATAATAAAATATTACTTCAAAAACCATCATCGCATTATATATTAGTACAAACTACATTCAGTATTGGTCAACAGGAAAACTAGCCAGCTGTGCTTCTTATGTTATGATTTAAATAAAGTAACAATTATTTAATTACAATATATCAAGTAGCAATACGTGCAATCCCGATATGGAACAATTTGTTGCATGTGTAGTAAACAAAACTGCGAATGTTTACGCAAAAATTGCTTCTTACTTTGGTTGGAAAATAAGTTTCATTTCAATTCACGACTGTGTAGACTGCTACATTCATATGACGAAGAATATTGGTCTACTGGTTCTGTGCCGGCATGAAGATGAAGAACGCGGAAGAGTTAAATTCACTGCTAGAACATACACCTGGAAGGAACGCATCTTGACTTGCGGTGAGTATTTGCAAATCAATTTTTCTCTATTTAAGATTGATAGAGTGTAATCAGTTAAAATTGAGAAAGAAAGATTAATAAATCATAATTTTCGAGAGTATAAATGGAATAAAAACTTTTGGATGTAGTTCTATATATTTAAATTTATTAAAATTCAACGTTTCGAATGATTTATCATAATTATTCTTCGTCAGGGACAATAGAAACATAAACAAGTAAATAGCAACAGTAACTATGTAAACAATAAATTATGACATATAAAACAAAGGAAGCCATGTCTTGTTCAGTTCGTAACCTTCATTCTGATTCACTGCAATCTTCTGCTTGTAGATTTCAATAGCTTCTCTTATGAGTCTACCATTGGTACATATAGATCTTCCTATAATTTTAGTTTCTTCAAAATTTATTTTGTGTTAATGTTCGATGGCATGATTAGCAAAATCAGATTTATCAGGTTGGTTGAGACGCGCATTTATTTATTATCTCTCGCCACATCCTGTAAGGGAGGTATAGGAATCATGCTAAAAATTCGGTAGTGAGTTTTCAATGGCGGAGCACATTTTAGGGTCCCTAGAATACGAATTAAATAGTTTCGCGATGATGTCTGTATATGTGTCTGTCTGTCTGTCAGTCTGTGTGGATCTCTGGAGTTACGGTTTCTTAAAAACTACTAAATTAAAATTTTCATATTTTGTTTATATTGTATTCCCAAGGAAGAACTGATTAGTTTTTCGGGATAATCCAATAACCGGAAGTGGTAGTTTTCTAAAATATCTCAGTAAATTATAGTTCAATGAAAAACTTGTTATAAGAATAATGTTTCAAATATTATTATCTACAATTATTGTTAAAAACATTTTCCTCTTACTGCCACCATTTACGAATTACAACACGTTAAAGAAAAATTATATTTTCGTTTAAATCTATTAACCTGTTGAAAAAAAAAAAAACAAAATAGCGGTTGGAAAATGTCATTTTATGACATGTGACATAATTTTTTGAAGAGATGAGCGTTTTTTTATAGTGGTAGTCCGTGTTTCTGTATTGTTCGATGAGAAAAATATGGCGGGAGGTATTGTGCTGCCCTCAACGGATTTTCTGTATTTTGTACCGTTGTGTAAAATTAATTTACTAATAACTTCATTGATTTTCGAAATATCTAAATTACCGGTTTCATCATTAAGTACATACCGTTATGGACAAATATTTAGTATAATCTCTTCAGATATCTTCTATCTCTTATCTGTAATCTCAATGTATTCAATTCAATTATACTACATTTATTGATTTATAAAAACAATATTTCCAATTAATTAGTTGTCGCGGGAGATACAAATTAGTAATTTAATAATATTTAGTTAGTTATGTGTTTGATTAAACCTTTCGAGTTGGTTATCTAAAGTCTATTCCACGAGACCTTCCTTTAAAGGGGCAAATATAGTTCTGTGATTTAAAAAAATACAGTGTACCATTAGAAGCATTCGTCGGTATACGCTCGGAATTTTCAACTATTCATATGCGCAGCTGTATATCCACCACCATTGCGTACACAGTTATCAAGAAAGGAATGAATAAATTGTTCGGTTGTTTTGATTTATTACAAATCCTTATAAAAATATTCAGAAATATTTCTAATAAACAAAATGTAGAAGCAACAAGATAAAATAAAAAAGTAGTGGGCAATGCTATACCTACATATGTAACTCAAAACAGTAAAGTGTAGTATGACATTATAACAGTGTATACATGTTTGTATTGCACATTGTGTGCAGTGATTAACACGTGTAAGAGGACCAATCACAGCACAGGAAACCACGTGGATTTATGTCCCTTCAATGAAAGGTCTTGTGGGATAGACGAGAGTTGAACTAAAACATCAAACATATTTTTGTGCATATTTCAGTAAAATAAATGAGTTAAACCAAATTTTATTGTATTTCAAGAAATGTAGAATAAAACTGATTATAGTTCTTATTTCTAACTACAGTACAGCTTTCTTGTGGTGTGGTTCACGTCACTATCTTCTTTCTCACTTTCTCCCAATATTGCTTGATAGTGACGTGAATCGCACCACAAGAAAGCTGTACTGTATTTTCCTATTTTGTATCGTTTAAAAGTTGTTTATTGTTGTTAATTAACGAAAATATTAACAAGTAGTGAGAGGTTATGCACTGTGTTAATCACATGGAATTTTTTAAATTAATGTTTCAGGATTGCTGACAACATTGCTGATAAATTTGATACAGTTTTTGAAAAACCATTTTAAAGCTGACCTGGCTTTCCATGAACTAATACGATTGACGTTATATCCAATCATGTGCATTTTCGGTATGCTAATGGTTGTGGAATTAGTAAGACACAAAAAGATAATAGCGACAATTGCACCTTTACACGACGAAGCAGACTCGGCGATGGAGCAACTCGGCATTCATTTTGATTATCGCTTCGCTGTTGTTACTACTATTTCATTTGTTGGCCTGGCTTACATCAATTGGATGTATATTGGCACACTCTTTGTCATGGTGTGGAGTCAAAATATTTACGAAACAATTCATTTATACATAGGTCTGTTCATATACATCATGTTGGTTACCTCGTGTCTTATTAGCTACGGTGGACAAATATTAGTATGCGCTGTAAGGTTTATTTTATTAAACAAACTTATTAAAAAGGAGCTCATGAATTTAGACGATGACACAATCATTAATGATGAAGAAAATCAATCGCCTGCTTACAACTCAGCTGAATTCACAAGGAAATTGAGATTAATATCAGACATTCACATGAAGCACTATGAACTGGTTAAGACAACCATCACGTACTCCTCTACATTTCTCTTCGTATTTTTACATTTAACAATATTTGAAACTGCAGTAGTTATATATTTTCACGTTTTTAAAGGAATGTTTATAAGTGAAATTGTATTCATTGATCTATGCGCTATTGTAGTTTGTTTATTTCTTTCAATTTTGGGTGAAATTCTTAAGCGGCAGGTAGGTATTGTACTTCTCACAGTGACATCCGCACATAATTCCATTTTTAAACTTTTATTAATTTTTTAGCGCACACAACTTTGATATAGTATATTGTATAACTAGTGCTGAAAGTTAGATGTTGCACACGAATTCATTAGCATTTTTATAATTTTACTTGTTTAGAATTGAAGTAGATGTTGCATCAAAGTCTGTTTTACGCTACGCAATTTATTGGTCAAGTTTTCTTGTCAATAAATTGCCAAGAATAAAAATATTGTCGTTCTTTTGACACACATCAAGTTTTCAGTCAATTTAGTGTGACAATTTCAGTAGTATCAACACGATATCAACTGTCATCTATGCTACTAATATAATTTGTTTATTGATATGGTTCATATAATAGTATATTATTATGAGGGATTATGATAGTAATTATTGATGCAAAGTATCCGAGCAATTTGACACGAAAACTGTTAAAAAAATAAAATCACTCCTACCTATTTAATTAAAACAGTTTTCTTGTCAAATTGCTAGGTAACAAGATTTCGTACAAAAAGAAATTTATCCGACAAAATAAAAAGCTTTTGTGTGATTAGTTGAACAAAAAATTGACGCAATATGTCTTATAACACCCAACAATAAATTGTCAAGAAAACTTTGTCAACTTATTGACCAATAAAATGCGTCGTGTAAAACAGGCACAAGTTGAAACTAACGGAATGTAATTTTATCTTAGAAAAATAGTAATGGACCTTGTTTTAACAAACCATACCACTTTTTTAGGCCCAATATACGTTAACATTAATGGCGGACTGCTGCATGAGTCACTTTGACCCGACAGCAATTAGCGCCGTGAGTAAGTACCAATCTTATTTTATTTCACATATTAACTTGTCATTCCCGCAGAGGACCGCCATTCTGCTGCAGGCCTCGCATGAGAAATTCGAAACAGATGTTGGAGGAGCCGTTCCTATCAACACCGCAATGATTATTTATGTAATGGAATATCACGTGTTTATATTTCAAAAATGTTGTCTGAATGATTATTTTACAGATTGTGGAGGTTTCAATTTCTGTAGTTGTGTTCTTCATTCAGTTTTCAGTGTGATTCAAATGTCTTAACTGATCTACGTGTAATTTAGGAGTATAACCCTTCGCTAGTGTGGTGGAAAAAATCACGCAGTTAGTGTTGTGAAATATGTCATAATGTGTTTTTACAAAAACTCAATAACCACAAAGTTTTAATTAATGTCATGTTTCAGTACCACTGAAATTAATAGAGAAAAACAAGTGATTTTCTACCTCTCCAGAATCCTAATATTTGTTATTAATAGCAACGATATTGATTACTGTTTCAGTATGCACGAATATCAATAGTGTTTGTTGTCTCACTTCCTATCACCTTTTAAAGTAGCCAGTAACAGTAACGAAAAATTGCATTGAATTTGAAATGCTGTGTTGAGTAATTTAGCTAAACAATAGATAATTTGAAAACTATAGCTATATTTCAAAACTGTATTGTAAACTATAATAAGCTACCCATAGAAATAAAAAAAATCTATAGTATTTTGAACATTAAAAAAAACTGTTAAAAAATATTTGCTGGCTAGAGTTAATTAGTATTTATTGTCATTAAATGTAATTGTAATTGTAGTTTTTCTACGTACACAAATAGTTCCAGCTATGTTATTTATTATTATTATTATTATTATTATTAAAAATGTATGTGTACACAATTGTGGTTGCGGTTTTTAATAAATTAAATATATGCATATAAACAATATTTATTTTTCGTGCCCCCGTCCAAAATCACTAATAATAGTGTTATATCGTTGTATTTAAAAAAAAAAATACCTAATCAAATAAGCTAGTAATAAAAGGTAGGTTCTAATTTTTAAAAAAAGTTGGGCCCCATATCTTGAGAACCACTGTTTAATAAAAATTTTGTTCATTTTAATAGTCATATAATTTAGAAATAGTTTGCTAATTTAACGAACGTGTAGCACTTAAATGAAACACCTGTATTGTTTGTCTAGATTTATAAATATATTTTTTGCAATTTGATCCTTTTATTTCTCTAATAATATATATATTCTAATTCTATAATCGTACAATGAATCATATTATAATGAATGTATTATTCAATGGTTGTGGATAAAAGCAATTATTATAAGCTCATTGAATTATATACTATTTCATTCACTTAGTATATTAATAATTAAATATTACTTCAAATATATTCTGGTTTAATTTAACTATATTGATAAAAGTTTTTCACCACCGCATTATATATTAGTTCAAACTACATTCAGTACTAGTCAACAGGAACCCTAGTTAGCTGTGCTCCTTGTGTTATGATTTAAATAAAGTAACAATTATTTAATTACAATATATTAAGTAGCAACACGTGTAATTTCGATATGGAACAATTTGTTGCATGTGTAGTAAACAAAACTGCGAATGTTTACGCAAAAATTGCTTCTTACTTTGGTTGGAAAATAAGTTTCAAGTCATCTCACGACTGTATAGACTGCTACATTCATATGACGAAGAATATTGGTCTACTGATTGTACATCGACATGAAGATGAAGAACGCGGAAGAGTTGAATTCACTGCTAGAACATACACCTGGAAGGAACGCATCTTGACTTGCGGTGAGTATTTGCAAATCAATTTTATTCTATTTGAGACTGATAGAGAGTAATCAATTAAAATTGAGAATGAGAGAGTAATAAACTATAATTTTCAAGAGTAATATTGGAATAAAAAACTTTTGGTTATAGTTCTGTATATTTAAATTTATTAAAATTCAACGTTTCGAATTATTTATCATAATTCTTCGTCAGGAACAATAGAAACATAAACATGGAAATAGCAACAGTAACTATGTAAACAATAAATTATGACTTATAAAACAGAGGAAACAATGTCTTGTTCAGTTCGTAACCTTCTCTTATGAGTCTACCATTGCTACATTTAGATCTTCCTATAATTTTAGATTCTTCAAAATTTATTTTGTGTAAATGTTCGATGGCATGATTAGACAAAGCAGATTTATCAGGTTGTTTAAGACGCGCATTTTGTTTTCTTTATTTTGTACCATTTAAAAAAAATTAATTTGCTAATAACTTCATTGATTTTCGAAATATCTAAATTACCGGTTCATCATTTAGTATTTAGTAGATTCCGTCATGGACAAATATTTAGTATAATCTCTTCAGATATATTCTCTCTCTTATCTGTAATCTCAATGAATTCAATTCAAATATACTACATTTATTGATTTGTAACAATTAATATTCCCAATTAATTAGTTGTCGTGGGAGTTACAAATTAATAATTTAGTAATATTTAGAATAATAATTTAAATTTCCAGTTCTGCTTGTGTTAAATTAAATCTTTCGAGTTGGGTATCTACAGTCTATTCCACGAGACCTTTCTTTAAAGGGACAAATATAGTTCTGTGATTTAAAAAATAAGCGCAGCTGTATATCCACTAGTTCGTACACAGTTATTAAGAAAGGAAAAGAATAAATTGTTCGGTTGTTTTGGTTTATTGCACATTCTTATAATATAAATATACAGATTTAAAAAAATTATTTTAGGCAGAAATATTTCTAATAAACACACTGTAGAAACAAGATAAAATAAAAATGCAGTGGGCAATACATATAACTCCAAACAGTAAAGTATAGTGTGTCATTATAACATTGTATACAGTGTTTAGCACACGTTCGAGGACAAATCACAGCACAGGAAACCACGTGGATTTGTGTCCCTTTAATGAAAGGTCTTGTGAATAGACTATAATTAAATGTATCGCAGAAGAAAGTTGAACTAAAACATCAAACATATTTTTGTGCATATTTCAATAAAACAAATGAGTTAAAGTAAATTTTATTGTATTTCAAATAATGTACAAGAAAATTGACTATAATTTTTATTTTTAAATATTTTTCAATTCTGTATCGTTTAAAAGTTGTTTAATGTTGTTAATTAACAAAAATATAAACAAGTAGATGTACTGTGTTAATCACATGGAATTTGTTTATTAATGTTTCAGGACTGATGACAACATTACTGCTAAATTTGTTACATTTTTTGAAAAACCATTTGAAACCTGACCTGGCTTTCCATGAATTAATACGACTGACGTTTTATCCAATCATTTGCATTTTCGGTATGATAATGGTTGTGGAATTAGTAAGACACAAGAAGATAATGGCGACGATTGCACCTTTACACGACGAAGCAGACTTGGCGATGGAGCAACTCGGCATTCATTTTGATTATCGCTTCGCTGTTGTTACTATTATTTCATTTGTTGGCCTGGCTTACATCAATTGGATGTACATGGGCACACTCTTCGCCATGGTGTGGAGTGAAAATATTTTCGAAACTATATATTTATACATAGGTCTGTTCATTTACATGATGTTGGTTGCTACGTTCCTTATTAGCTACGGTGGACAAATATTTATATGCAGTGTAAGGTTTATTTTATTAAACAAACTTATTAAAAAGGAGCTCATGGATTTAGACGATGATACAATTATTAATGATGAAGAAAATCAATCGCCTGCGTACAACTCAGATGAATTCACAACGAAAATGAGATTGATATCAGACATTCACATGAAGCACTATGAACTGGTTAAGACAACCATGACGTACTCCTCTACACTTCTCTTCGTGTTTTTACATTTTACAATATTTGCAACTGCAGTAGTTATATATTTTCACATTTTTAAAGGAATTTTTATTACTGAAATTATGTTCACTGATCTATCCGCTATTATAGTATGTTTACTTCTTTCAATTTTGGGTGAAATTCTTAAGCGACAGGTATTGTATATCTTGCAGCAATATCCGCACATAATTCCGTTTTTCTACTTTTATTAAGTTCTTTTGTACACACAACTTTGGATACAACATTTGACGCACGCTATAACAACCAGAAACTTTCAATTCACACACTCGTACTGTAAAATGTACAAAAAAATTTGGGTTCCCTCAAGCATTCTACAGCAAAATCATCTAAATAAATTTAAGCACAATGTCTTGTAACACATAACAATAAATTGACAAGAAAACCAATAAATTGCCTCATGTAAAACAGACATAAATTGAAACTAGCAGAATGTAATTTTTATTATTATTATTATGACAAAACATTCTTTTTATTTAGGTCTGTAATATTTTTTCTTCAGAGTAGAAAAATATCAATGCACCTTGTTTTAACAAACCATACCACTTTTTTAGGCCCAATATACGTTAACACTAATGGCGGACTGCTGCATGAGCCATTTCGACCCGACAGCAATTAGCGCCGTGAGTACGAACCAATCTTATTTTATTTCACATATTAACTTTTCATTCCCGCAGAGGACCGCCATTCTGCTGCAGGCCTCGCATGAGAAATTCGAAACAGATGTTGGAGGAGCCGTTCCTATCAACACCGCAATGATTATTTATGTAATGGAATATTGTCGCGTTTATATTTCAAAAATATTGTCTAAATGGTTATTTTACAGATTGTGGAGGTTTCAATTTCAGTAGTTGTGTTCTTCATTCAGTTTTCAGTGTGATTCAAATGTCTTAAACTGATCTACGTTAGGAATATTACCCTTCGTTAGTGTGGCGGAAGAAAGTCACGCGGTTAATGTTGTTGGGTATGTCATACCCCAAACCAAAGTTCACTAAAATTATCGGTTTACAATTTTTGTAAATTACATGGCAAACGTGTTTCTAAACTTTATTGTTGGTCAAATATATCAAACAAAGGGTATTAGATATTTATTACAATAATTCGATGGTAGCACTTAACCTCCCACTTAATTAACACAGTGTATTGATGATAACAATGTACTGAATTCAACAATGTCTTGATTACAACAATGTAGTATTACAATAATAAAACAATGTCAGATAGTCGGGTTAGGTTAGTTTGATTTGTTTTGAATATGTGGATCAAAAATAATCTAACAAATATAATTCGAAAGTTTGATAAGTTCGTAAATAATTATCCAAATTTTTCAAATTTATTGTAATTTGTTCTTGTTCTGTTTTTATTTTACTACTGAGAATTAAATTTGCAAGAATAACCTCCAGAGAATTTTAATTTCTAAACGATACAAAATAGAAAAATGGCCGGTTAGTCGGCTTAACCGACTTAAAGTTGGTAGTCGGTATATTTCTAAAAAATATCTGTGTATAAAGTGATTCATAGCACACAGAGGAAATTTAAAATGTAGATGGGAACCAAAATAATGTGTTTTTACAAAAACTGAATAACCAAAAAGTTTTAATTAATGCCATGTTTCAGTACCACTGAAATTAATAGAGAAAAACCAGTAATTTTCTATCTCTACAGAATCCTAATATTAGTTATTAATAGCAACGATATTGATTACTGTTTCAGTATGCACGAATGTCAATAGTGTTGTCTCACTTCCTATCACCTTTTAAAGTAGCCAGTAACAGTAACAAAAAAACGCAATGAATTTGAAATGCTGTGATGTGTAATTCAGTTAAACAATAAATAATTTTATAACTAAAACTATATTTCAAACTGTATTGTAAACTATAATAAGCTGCCCACAGAAAAAATAAAACTGTAGAATTTTGAACATTTAAAAAAAACTGTATTTGCTGGCTAGAGTTAATTAGTATTTATTGTCATTATATGTAATTGTAATTGTAGTTTTTCTACGTACACAAATAGTTCTAGCTATGTTACTTATTATTATTATTTGCTTTGAATTATTTTTAAAAATTAGGAAAAATATAGAAAGAGATTGTATGATAAAAATGTATGTGTACACAATTGTGGTTGCTGTTTTTTAATAAATTAAAATATATGCATATAAACAATATTTATTTTTGAGCCCCCGTCCAAAAACACTAATAATCGAATAAGCTAGTAAAAAAGTTAGGTTTTAATTAAAAAAAAATTGGGTCCCATATTTTGAGAACCACTACTTAATAAAAATTTATGTTTTTTTATTTCAATTTAATAGTCATTTAATTTAGAAATTGTTTGCTAATTTAACGAACTTCGTATCTCTTATACTTCTTGAGATAGCATTAGTGTAGCACTTAAATGGAACATCCTGTATAATATGTCTAGATTTATAAATATATTTTTTGTAATTTGATCCTTTTATTTCTCTAATAATATATATTCTACAATCGTACAATCCTCTGTGCTTCTTGTATTAATAACTTTTAGAAATCTTTATTTAAACCACACGAATAATTTTAATTTTCAAAATAAACATTGATTCCTTAAAATTACCTATTCTGTTAAACAAGCATTTTTTTTAGTTTCACCTTAAATAATAGTTCTGAGTGATATTCCGTAATTTTGCAATAATCCATGTATTCACGTGTTCAATTCCTTTACAAGTACTTTAAGAGTACTTTAAAATTACTCTATACTTTTTCCATGAAAATTGTCGAAGTACAATAATATACTTTAAAGTACTTCGCCCAGCTCTGTTATTGAATACTCTATAATACTTTATCCACGACCACGACTGGTACTGGAATCAAAAGCTGTATTTTTATTATAGTAAAGTTTGAGGAAAAATACAATTACAGTTCCAAGAAAGGATCGTATTTTCATTTTCATTTCTCATTTGTCCATTCCTTAGTGAGTATGTAGTATTATCGTAATTATATTGGTGTACAAATGTGATCCGATTGGCTTACAGCAATTGAATAATGAGTTCATTACAGTATTTTCATTATTCAATGCTAGAATAATGAACCATATTTTGTATCTAGAAGCGCTCTTATAATGAATGTATTAATCAATGACTGTTGATAAATGTAATTATTAAAAGCTCATTCGATAATATACTGTTCCATTCGTTTAGTATATTAATAATTAAATATTATCTTATTAACATATTTCTACTCTGGTTTAATTTAATTATATTGATAAAAGTACTTCACTTATATGTATTAGTACAAACTAACTTCAGTGAAGGTTAGCTGTGTTTCTTCTCGGATGATTTAAATAAAGTAACAATTATTTAATTACAATATATTAAGTAGCAACACGTGTAATTCCGATATGGAACAATTTGTTGTATATGTAGTAAACAAAACTGCGAATGTTTACGCAAAAATTGCTTCTTACTTTGGTTGGAAAATAAGCTTCAAGTCAAGTCACGACTGTATAGACTGCTACTTTCATATGATGAAGAATATTGGTCTACTGATTGTACATCGACATGAAGATGAAGAAAGCGGAAGGGTTAAATTCATTGCTAGAACATTCACTTGGAAGGAACGCATCTTGACTTGCGGTGAGTATTTGCAAATTAATTTTACTCTATTTGAGATTGATAGAAAATAATCAATTAAAATTGAGAATGAGAGAGTAAAAAATCATAATTTTCAAGAGTACTATTGGAATAAAAAACTTTTGGATATAGTGTTCTCTACATTTAAATTTATTAAAATTCAACGTTTTGAATTATTGAACACAATTTTTCGTCAGGAACAAAAGAAATAAACAAGTAAATAGCAACAGTAATCATGTAAACAACAAATTATGACATATAAAATAAAGGAAGCCATGTCTTGTTCAGTTCGTAATCTTCATTTTGATTCATTGTATTTTCTTCTGCTTGTGAATTTCAATAGCTTCACTTATGAGTCTACCATTGGTACATTTAGATCTTCCTAAAATTTAAGTTTCTTCAAAATTTATTTTGTGTAAATGTTCGGTGGCATGATTAGCCAAAGCAGATTTATCACATTGGTTGAGACGCGCATTTATTTATTACCTCCCGCCACATCCTGTAAGTTTTCAGTGGAGGAGCACATTTTAGGGTCCCTAGAATACGAATTTAATAGTTTCGCGATGATGTCTGTGTATGTGTCTGTCTGTCTGTCAGTCTGTCAGTTTGTCAGTCTGTCTGTCAGTCTGTGTGGATCTCTGGATATACGGTTTCTCAAAAACTACTGATTGAATTGAATTGAAAATTTGGATATTTTGTTTATATCAATTGTATACCCGTTGGAAGAGCTGATTAGTTTTTGGGGATAATCCAATAACCGGAAGTGGTAGTTTACTTGAAGCCCTATCAAGTTATTCTAAAATATCTCAGTAAATTATAGTTCAATGAAAAGTTTGTTATAAGAATAACGTTTCAAATATTATTATCTACAATTATTGTTTAAAACATTTTCCTCTTACTGTCACCATTTACGAATTACAACACGGTGAAGAAAAATTTTATTTATTTATTTTATGACACGTGACATAATTTTTTGAAGAGATGCGCATTTTTTGATAGTGGTAGTACGTTTTTCTGTCTTGTACGATAAGAAATCTATGACGGGAGGTATTGTGCTGCCCACAACAGATTTTCTTTATTTGTACCTATCGTTTAGAAAAATTAATTTACTAATAACTTCATTGATTTTCGAAATATCTATATTAGCGGTTGCATCATTTATTAGATACCGTTATGGACAAATATTTAGTATAATCTCTTCAGATATCTTCTTGCTCTTATCTGTAATCTCACTGTATTCAATGGGCGCATAAACCATAAACGAAATATGACAAATTTATATCAAAATCGTGTAACACTTATGCAATAATTAGTAGTAAAGTATATTTTTCTTTTAAATATTTTGCAGTAAAGCGATATAACGAATTGAACATATTTTGACGTCACAGGTACTTGCATTGTGCTATTGGCCAGAAATATGAAAATTGAAATCGCGCGTCTGCCGCTGCGCCCAACGCCTGTTGTGGGCTAAAATAGAACTACGAAATGTCATTTCATATTTTTGTTTGTTGGTATTTAAGATTATATTTGTTGGGCTTCTATTACTTGTTTCATAATTTCACTGTTTTATAGTGCTGTGTTGAAAATTTATTGATTAAAATTGTGTGCTGAGGTTAGGTTACATCACTAATAGCGCCACTGTTCTCAAACTTTTGTTGTTATTTACTCGAATATCAAGTAAAATAATCTTAAAGTTGTCAAAGAAATTTTGTCTTAGTTTATATTAAGTTTAATTGTTGTAAATTAAGACTTATAATATAAAAATATTAATTTTATATTAAAAAATATATAATATCTACTGTCATGGAAACTCGTTGATTTAGTGCCACTGGAGCAGTACCTGTGACGTCACACAAAATTTGAAAAATCATTTCTCGGGTAATATATGAAATTTTCACATCGGGTTTTCACTGATCGTCATATATTCTAATAAAGTTTCATAAAAAAATTTTTTTTAAATTGCTTTATGGGCCCATTAAATTATAATACATTTATTGATTTGTAACAATCAATATTTCCAATTAATTAGTTATCGTGGGAGATACAAATTAGTAATTTAGTAATATTTAGTTAGTTATGTGTTTGATTAAACCTTTCGAGTTGGGTATCTAAAGTCTTTTCCACGAGACCTTTCTTTAAAGGAGCAAATATAGTTCTGTGATTTAAAAAAATACATTGTACCATCAGAAGCATTCGCCGGTGTACGATGGGAATTTTGAACTAATTTATATGCGCAGCTATATATCCACCACCAGTGCGTACACAGTTATTAAGAACTAACTATTTTTTTATTTTGTATCGTTTAAGCGGGAATTTACGTGTTGGCACATCAGATTATTTTAGATTATTTATTCATTAACGAAAATATGAACAAGTAGTGAGAGGTTATGTAGTGTGTTAATCACATGGAATTTTTATATTAATGTTTCAGGAGTGCCGACAACATTACTGATAAATTTGATACAGTTTTTGAAAAACCATTTGAAACCTGACCTAGCTTTCCATGAACTAATACGATTGACGTTATATCCAATCATGTGCATTTTCGGTATGATAATGGTTGTGGAATTAGTAAGACACAAGAAGATAATGGCGACGATTGCACCTTTACACGACGAAGCAGACTTGGCCATGGAACAACTCGGCATTCATTTTGATTATCGCTTCGCTGTTGTTACTACTATTTCATTTGTTGGCCTGGCTTATATCAATTGGATGTATATTGGCACACTGTTTGTCATGGTGTGGAGTGAGAATATTTACGAAACAATTCATTTATACATCGGTCTATTCATATACTTGATGTTGGTGACTGCGTTTCTTATTAGCTACGGTGGACAAATATTTTTATGCGCTGTAAGGTTTATTTTATTAAATAAACTTATTGAAAAGGAGCTCATGGATTTAGACGATGATACAATTATTAATGATGAAGAAAATCAATCGCCTGCGTACAACTCAGCTGAATTCACAAGGAAATTGAGTTTAATATCAGACATTCACATGAAGAACTTTGAACTGGTTAACACAACCATGACATTCTCCTCTACATTTCTCTTCATATTTTTACATTTTACTATATTTGCAGCAGCAGTAGTTATATATTTTCAGATTTTTAAAGGAATGTTCATAATTGAAATTATGTTCACTGATCTATCCGCTATTGTAGTTTGTTTATTTCTTTCAATTTTGGGTGAAATTCTTAAGCGGCAGGTATTGTATTTTTTACAGTGATATCCACACATAATTCCATTTTTCAACTTTTATTAAGTTTTTTAACGCACACAACTTTGAAAACAACATTTTGATCAAAAAATATCATAGGGAAATAGGTCCTATTCCTTTTGGTTACTAAAATACAAGAGATTGGAATTTTATAAACACAAAATTTTCTAAAATTTTAATTAAGATACTTCTGAAAAACAATAAATCATAGAATAGACATACCTTCTTTTTCTTAATTAATTTTATCTACAAGCATAATTCAACCGTTTTTATTAATTAATAACCTTCGTTACTGTTGATAATGAATTAGTGGTTGACAGTTCGATGAAATAATATTATTCATTCGTTTTGTCAAATTCAAATCTTACCTGTCAAAATTACGTACTTTTTTCCACATAAAAACTCAGACACTAATTTTCTCATCTCTCATAGTTTTATTTTCTATTTAAGCTTAAATTGTACTTTACGAATCTGTTAAACTTGAATTACAAACCTAAAATAACAAACATATTATTATAAAATACTATTGGTGAATTATTTTTTTATTATTTACTTTAAATAATAATTTATTTGATTTAATACACATCACATGCAGACTACATAAATAACAATGAAAATTATGTACAAATATTTGACACTTTGACAGTACTTTTATTATCACAGTCATTCTAGGCGCAACAGCTAGTTGACGTTTTACAAATACATAATGCTATTTATTTATGTTTTTAATTAATAACGATTTCGGAAAAAATATATTGTATCATTTGACATTGACCATTGACAACCTATGTTGCATTTCATTTGAAACAGTACTGTTATTAATATAACTAGTACCTCTAATAATAACAGATTATTGACGGAGAAGTAGATATTGCATCTACGAGTATATTGGTCAAGATTTCTTGTCAATAAATTGCCAAGAATAATAGTTATTTGTGTATCTAGAGCAGAAAGTAGTATATTGCCGCTTGCGTATGGACATTGATGGTCTAAAAGAATTGCAATGCACCTTGTTTTAACAAACCATACCACTTTTTTAGGCCCAATATACATTAACACTAATGGCGGACTGCTGCATGAGCCATTTCGACCCGACAGCAATTAGCGCCGTGAGTACGTACCAATCTTATTTTATTTCACATATTAACTTTTCATTCCCGCAGAGGACCGCCATTCTGCTGCAGGCCTCGCATGAGAAATTCGAAACAGATGTTGGAGGAGCAGTTCCTATCAACACCGCAATGATTATTTATGTAATGGAATATTGACGTGTTTATATTTCAAAAATATTGTCTAAATGATTATTTTACAGATTGTGGAGGTTTCAATTTCTGTAGTTGTGTTCTTCATTCAGTTTTCAGTGTGATTCAAATGTCTTAAACTGATCTACGTGTTATTTAGGAATATAACCCTTTGTTAGTGTGGTGGAAATAAATCACGCGGTTAATGTTGTGGGGTATATCATACCCCAAACCAAAGTTCACATAAATGATCGGTTTTCAATTTTTGTAAAATACATGGCCAAAGGTGTTTCTAAACTTTATTGTGGGTCAAATATATTAAACCAAGAAGTTTTTAGATATTAATTAATATAATTTGATAATAGTACATAACCTCCCGCTTAATTACACAGTGTATTGATGACAACAATATACTGAAGTCAACAATGTCTTGATTACAATAATAAAACATTGTGATCTCAAGCAACCTATAAATGCACTTTTGTTTTTCTTGGCAATGTCAGATAGTCAGGTTAGGTTAGTTTGACTTGTTTTGAATTTGTGGATCAAAAATAATCTACGCAAATATAATTCGAGAGTTCGATAAATTAGAAAATAATTATCCAAATTTATCAAATTAATTGTAATTTATCCTCGCCCTCTTGTTATATTATTACTGAGAATTAAATTTGCAAAAATTACCTGCAGAGAATTTTAATTTCTAAACGGTACAAAATAGAAAAATGGCCGGATAGTCGGTATATTTCTAAAAAAATATCTATGCATAAAGTGATTCATAGCGCACAGAGTAAATTTAAAATGTAGGTGGGGACCAAAATAGTGTGTTTTTACAAAAACTAAAAAACCAAAAAATTTAAATTAATGCCATGTTTCAGTATCACGGAAATTAATAGAGAAAACCAGTGATTTTCTACCTCTACAGAATCCTAATATTTGTTATTAATAGCAACGATATTGATTACTGTTTTAGTATGCACGAATGTCATTAGTGTTGTCTCACTTCCTATCACCTTTTAAAGTAGCCAGTAATAGTAACGAGAAAGTGCACTGAATTTGAAATGCTGTGTTGAGTAATTTAGCTAAACAATAGATAAATTGAAAACTAAAGCTATATTTCAAAACTGTATTTTAAACTACAAGAAGCTACCCACATAAATAAAAAAACTGTAGAATTTTGAACATTGAAAAAACTGTATTTACTGGCTAGAGTTAATTAGTATTTATTGTCATTATATGTAATTGTAATTGTAGTTTTTCTACGCACACAAATAGTTCCAGCTATGTTACTTATTATTATTATTATTATTATTAGCTTTGAATTATTTTTAAAAAATAGGAAAAATATAGAAACAGATTGTATGATAAAAATATATGCTATTTTTTAATAAATTAAAATCTATGCATATAAACAGTATTTATTTTTCGTGCCCCCGTAAAAATATTGAATCGAATAAGCTAGTAAAAAAGGTAGGTACTAATTTAAAAAAAAAAAGTTGGGTCCCATATTTTGAGAACCACTGGCTAATAAATTTATTTTTTCTTTCAATTTAATAATCACTTAATTTAGAAATTGTTTGCCAGTTTAACGAACTTCGTATCTCTTATACTTCTTGAGATAGCAATAGTGTAGCACTTAAATAGAACATTCTGTATAATATGTCTAGATTTATAAATATATTTTTTGTAATTTGATCCATTTATTTCTCTAATAATATATATTCTACAATCGTATAATTCTCTGTGTTTCTTGAATTAATAACTTTAAGAAACCTTTATTGAAACCACATTTTTTAATTTTTTAATTTTGAAATTAAACATTGATTCCATATAATTAGAATTACCTATTCTGTTAAATAATAATTTTTTTTTAGTTTTTACCTTAAATAATAGTTCTGAGTGATATTCCGTAATTTTGCAATAATCCATGTGTTCACGTGTAGAATTCCTTTACAAGTACTTTAAGAGTACTATAAAAGTACTCTATACTTTTTAAATGAAAATTGCCAAAATACAAGTAATATAGTTTAAAGTACATTAGCTTACTGAGTATTTGTACTCGATATTTTTATGTGGTATTTTGCCCAGCTCTGTTATTGAATAATCTATACCAGTAATGGCGAACCTATGACCCGTGGGTCAGTATCTGACCCACGCAAGCTTTTCAACTGACGCACGATTGCTTTCATTCAAACACTTATTGCCATTTGCACCAAACACTTAAGAATTTTTAACCCCACTAAAAAATTTTAAATCATCAAACCGTGCCCATTTTACCCTTTAAGCCAATTTAATTTTAAAGGTGTTTAGTTTTGAAAATACTCAGTTAAAAAATTTTCAACTTAACTCTGGTGCAAATGGGCTTTAGTAATCCGCGAGATAGTACTAAGAAAAATATGAACAAAATTTGACCCACTTCTCAAAAAGATTTGCCATTCCTGCTCTATACTTTATCCACGACCATGACTGTTTCTGGAATCGAAAGCTGTAAAGTTTGAGGAAAATAAAAATTACAGTAACAAGAAAGGATCGTATTTTCATATTTCCATTTCTTATTTGTGTATTCCTTAGTACGTATGTATGTATGTAGTATTATCGTAACTATATTGGTGTACAAATGTGATCTGATTGGCTTACAGCAATTGAATAATGAGCTCATTACAGTATTTTCATTATTCAACGCTTGAATAATGAACCATATTTTGTATCTAGAAGCGCTCTTATAATGAATGTATTATTCAATGGCTGCGGATAAAAGCAATGATTAAAAGCTCATTGAGTAATATACTGTTCCATTCGCTTAGTTTATTAATAATTAAATATTATCTCATTAACATATTTCCACTCTGGTTTCATTTAATTATATTGATAAAAGTATTTCACCATCACTTATATGTATTATACAAACTGACTTCGGTGAAGGTTAGCTGTGTTTCTTCTCGTATGATTTAAATAAAGTAACAATTATTAAATTATAATATATTCAGTAGCAGCACGTGTAATTTCGATATGGAACAATTTGTTGTACGTGTAGTAAACAAAACAGCGAATGTTTACGCAAAAATTGCTTCTTACTTTGGTTGGAAAATAAGCTTCAAGTCATCTCACGACTGTATAGACTGCTACTTTCATATGATGAAGAATATTGGTCTACTGATTGTACATCGACATGAAGATGAAGAAAGCGGAAGGGTTAAATTCATTGCTAGAACATTCACTTGGAAGGAACGCATCTTAACTTGCGGTGAGTATTTGCAAATTAATTTTATTCTATTTGAGATTGATAGAGAGTAATCAATTAAAATTGAGAATGAGAGAGTAATATATCATAATTTTCAAGAGTAATATTGGAATTAAAACTTTTGGATGTAGTTCTGTATATTTAAATTTATTAAAATTCAACGTTTCGAATTATTGAACATAATTCTTCGTCAGGGACAATAGAAACATAAACAAGTAAATAGCAACAGTAACTCTGTAAACAACAAATTATGACTATAAAACAGAGGGAGCCATGTCATGTTCAGTTCGTAACCTTCTTTCTGATTCCCTTTAATCTTCTTCTTGTAGATTTCAATAGCTTCTGTTATGATTTTACCATTGGTACATTTAGATATTCCTATAATTTTAGATTCTTCAAAATTTATTTTGTGTAAATGTTCGATGGCATGATTAGCCAAAGCAGAGGTTGACACGAATGGCCCGTTTGTGTTTTGAAATTCTAGTAGTAACTGTTCTGCTGGTATATCCTATGTAACATTTACCACATTCACATGGAAACGGGCCATTCGTCTCAACCTGATAAATCTGCTTTGGCTAGGCACTAGTAGAAATACCTCAACCGGAAATGGTAGTTTATTCAGAGGTCCATCCGGTGTTTTTTGTGCATTTTTATTTTTCTTTATTTTGTACCGTTTAATGAAATTAATTTAATAATAACCTCGTTGATTTTGGAAATATCTAAATTAGCGGTTTTATCATTTAGTAGATACCGTTAAGGACAAATATTTAGTATAATCTCTTCAGATATCTTCTTTCTCTTATCTGTAATCTCACTGTATTCAATTCAATTATACTACATTTATCGATTTTTAACAATCAATATTTCCAATTAATTAGTTGTCGTGAGAGTTACAAATTAGTAATTTAGTAATATTAGAATAATAATTTCCAGTTCTGTTTCTAATTTGCAGAAAAATATAATTATGTGTTTGATTTAACCTTTCGAGTTGGGTAGCTATAGTCTATTCCACGAAACCTTTCTTTAAAGCGACATATACCGTGTGTCTGTCTTAAAGGTGTACATAGGAGATTAACATGGGAAATCATTTTTTTGCGTGATGTTGCTCGATATATTCTACCGGACAATAATGATTTTAGTATCAATCGAAAGATATCATGTTTCTGAATCAAACGATGCAACATAAATTACAATGTAGTAGTAATTTGGCTTAGTAAATTAATTTTAAAAATTTAAAAATTCACCGATTTATTAATTTTTGATCGAAAATAAATTATAGTCACCTATGACTGTTTTGTTTTGATTTCTTTGAAGCTATTTATTTGACGTTTAAAAATTAATTTTTGGAACCAAATTACTACTAAATTGTAATGTATTTACATTGTATGATTCAGAAAAATAATATTTTCGATTGATACTACAATCATTATTGTCCGGTAGAACACCGAGTAACCACTCGCAAAAAACTGATTTCCCATGTTAATCTCCTATGTACACCTTTAAAACAGACACACGGTATAGATTTTTAAAAATTATAAATTTAAGCAGAAATATTTCTAATAAGCACAGTGTAGAAGCACCAAGATAAAAAAAAATCAGCTCAGGAAACCAAGTGGATTTGTGTCCCTTTAATGAAAGGTTTTGTGGGATCGACTATAATAAAAGGTATCGATATAAAGAAAGCGTATGGCAGTGTTCTTCGAGATGTACTTGTAGAGTACGGTGTGGATGGTAATTTGTTGGGAGCGATTCAAGCGTTGTACGAAGGAAGTGAGGCTGCGGTGAGAGATGATGGTAGATTGAGTGATTGGTTTCGTACAGGTGTTGGTGTGAAACAGGGTTGTGGAATGTCTCCTTGGTTGTATTTTGTATATGGATGTGTTGTTACGAAAGGCATTGAATGGAACTGATGGTGTACGTATTGGTGGACGTATAGTGCCTGCGTTAGCTTATGCGGATGATGTTGTTGTGTTGGGTGAAACTGAGGAGCAATTGAGAAGAATGATTGTGAGCATAAATGAAGTAGGGAAAGGTTTAAATCTGCTATTGAATGTCGATAAATGTAAAGTGTTGGTGTTTGAGAAGAATGATTTGGTGAATGATTGTAATGTGAATGGTGTGAAACTGGAACAAGGGAATGAATTGTGTATTTGGGTAGTATGTTCTCGAGGGATGGACGTATTGACCGGGAGATTGAAAGGCGAGTGTCTGCAGGGTGCAAGGTATTGGGTGCTCTGGGTACATTTGCTCGAAACGTGAATTTATCTAGAGATGCTCGATTGAGTTAAAGTAAATTTTATTGTATTTCAAGAAATGTAGAATAAAGTTATCCATAATTTTTATTTCTAACTATTTTTCAATTTTGTTTCGTTTAAAAGTTGTTCAAGCCGGAATTTATGTGTTGACCACATCAGATTATTTCAGATTACTTATTAATTAACGAAAATATAAACAAGTAGTGAGAAGTTATGTACTGTGTTAATCACATGGAATTTTTTTTATTCATGTTTCAGGATTGATGACAACATTACTGACAAATTTGATACATTTTTTGAAAAACCATTTTAAACCTGACCTGGCTTTCCATGAATTAATACGACTGACGTTTTATCCAATCATTTGCATTTTCGGTATGATAATGGTAGTGGAATTAGTAAGACACAAGAAGATAATGGCGACTATTGCACCTTTACACGACGAAGCAGACTTGGCCATGGAACAACTCGGCATTCATTTTGATTATCGCTTCGCTGTTGTTACTACTATTTCATTTGTTGGCCTGGCTTACATCAATTGGTTGTATATTGGCACACTTTATGTCATGGTGTGGAGTCAAAATATTTTCGAAGCAATTAATTTATACATCGGTCTGTTCATATACATGATGTTGGTTACTTCGTTTCTTATTAGCTACGGCGGACAAATATTTGTATGCGCTGTAAGGTTTATTTTATTAAATAAACTTATTGAAAAGGAGCTCATGGATTTAGACGATGATACAATCATTAATGATGAAGAAAATCAATCGCCTGCGTACAACTCAGCTGAATTCACAAGGAAAATGAGATTAATATCAGACATTCACATGAAGAACTTTGAACTGGTTAACACAACCATGACGTACTCCTCTACATTTCTCTTCGGATTTTTACATTTTACAATATTTGGAGCTGCAGTAGTTATATATTTTCACATTTTTAAAGGAATGTTTATAATTGAAATTATGTTCACTGATCTATCCGCTATTGTAGTTTGTTTATTTCTTTCAATTTTGGGTGACATTCTTAAGCGGCAGGTATTGTATTTCTTACAGTGACACCCGCACATAATTCCATTTTTCAACTTTTTAAGTATTTTAGCGCACACATCTTTGAAAAGAACATTTCACGCATACTTCAACAGCTTATTCGTAAGGTCATTTCACATTGACTATTCACAACCTATGCTGCTTTTCATTTGAAATTTATTGGTCAATATTTGATGTCAATAAATTGCCAAGAACAAAATATTGTCGGTCGTTTTACACACTAAGTTTTCAGTCGATTTTTGCTATGATTTCAGTAGAGCCAACACAATGTTAGCTGTCACCTATGCTACTAATTTTTTTGTTTATTTATATGGTTCATACAAAAATATTAAGATCTATTTCTCTTGTAAAATTGTACACCATTTTTGCTTAAAATACATTCAAAAATAACTTTAATTTATAAATGAAACAAGTTTGACTGATTGGTAACAGAGCTGGGAAAAGTTCAATATAAAAATACTCGAGTACCGAGTACAAGTACTCAGTAATTAAATGTACTTCAAAGTATATTACTTGTACTTTGACAATTGCCATGGCAAAAGTATGGAATACTTTTAAAGTATTTGTAAAGTAATTGCACATACGTGAACACACGGATTATTGCAAAATTATGGAATATCACACATAAATATTATTTAATATGAAAACTAAAAAAATTACTTGTTTAATAGAGTAGGTAATTTAATGGAATTAATGTATAATTTCAAAATTAAATTTTTTATGTGGTTTCAATAAATATTTTTATTAAAACAAGAGACATCGATGATTGTACGATTGTAAAATAGTTGTCATATTCTTAGAGAAATAAAAGGATCAAATTACAAAACAATATTTATAAATCTAAGACATATTATATAATTATAAAATCACATGATATATTAAAAGTAAATAAATTATTTAGGTATAACAAAAAAGATAATTCTTAAATTATTATGTTTATAATAATAACGAAAATTTTACAGAATACACGTACAACGTAAAAAAATTAAATTAACTGAATTATATCTTGATTTGCTTTTAATAAAACAAGACTGTACTCAAAGTACATATTAGAGCATTGAGTACAAGTAGTTTGACAGAAATATCGCAAGTATGAGTAAAAGTAACCATTTTAAAAATGTACTCGAGTCCGAGTACAGAGTAGGTACAATACTTATACTCTAAACAGTACTTTCAAGTACATGTACTCGAAGTACTCCCAACTCTGATTGGCAATGACTAAAATACCCCGAAATATCCTATTTCGTCAATAAATTAATAAATTTAATGGTGAAAAAAAAAACAATGTCATATAACACATAACAATAAATTGACAAGAAAACCAATAAATTGCGTCGTGTAAAACAGGCATAAGTTGAAACTAACGGAATGTAATTATTTTTATTATTATTATGATACATTCTTTTTTGTTTAGGTCTTTAATTTTTTCTTTAGAGTAGAAAAATACGAATGTACTTTGTTTTAACAAACCATACTACTTTTTTAGGCCCAATATACGTTAACATTAATGGCGGACTGCTGCATGAGCCATTTTGACCCGACAGCAATTAGCGCCGTGAGTACGTACCAATCTTATTTTATTTCACATATTAACTTTTCATTCCCGCAGAGGACCGCCATTCTGCTGCAGGCCTCGCATGAGAAATTCGAAACAGATGTTGGAGGAGCAGTTCCTATCAACACCGCAATGATTATTTATGTAATGGAATATTGTCGTGTTTATATTTCAAAAATATTGTCTAAATGATTGTTTTACAGATTGTGGAGGTTTCAATTTCTGTAGTTGTGTTCTTCATTCAGTTTGCAGTGTGATTCAAATGTCTTAAACTGATCTACGTATAATTTAGGAATATAATCCTTCGTTAGTGTGGTGGAAAAAAGTCATGCGGTTAATGTTGTGAAGTATGTCATACCCTAACCTAAAGTTCACTAAAATTATCAGATTTTCAAATTTCGTTAATAAAATGGCTAAACATATTTCTAAACTTTATTGAGGGTCAAGTGTCGAAGGGTATTAATTAAAATAATTTGATGGCAGCACATAACATCCCGCTGAATTAAAAAATTGTATTGATGACAATAATCTCTTGATTACAACAATGTACTGATTACAATAATAAAACTCTGTAATCTCGAGCAGCCTAAAAATGCACTTGATAAATTGGAATTAAACGAGTTCTGAGGGCATAAAAATTTCATTGATATTTTTTTTTTCTTAAAAACAATTAGTAGTAATTAGAAGATGTGTAATCTACTCACGTTGATATTTAAATTATAATAAATTTCATCCTTTTATTATATACTTTGCTTACAAAACCATCAAAATTATCCTAAATTCAATGACTGACTATTCGCAACACAGATGAAAAACAAAATTATCAAGCATTTACGTAATGAAATATATCAATTAACTATTGATATTTTATATGATTTTTCGAGGGTTCGGTAAACTTGTTTCCATTTGGTAATTTGCCTGGCACCAAGTTTTTAAAAGATCTGTCAAACTATTTTCAATTTATTTTCACTCTCTTGTTACATTAAAACTGAGAAAAAATAACCTACAGAGAATTTTAATTTCTAAAAGTTACAAAATAGAAAATGGTCGGATAATCGGCTTAACCGAATAAAAGTCGGTAGTCTGTTATATTTATAACAAATATCCGTCAAACTGTCGATAAGGGGCCCCACCTCCGATTTGTATGAAACTTTATGGAAAAATCGCCCGAAAAATTATATGTATGGGAAAAATAGTGGCAAGTGGGGGAAACCTTTGGATGACCTTGAATTCAATGTTTACTTGTTATTTATTTAATACAATGGATCTCTGTATGTGTGCGAGTGTGTGTGTGATTATGCGTGTGTGTGAGTGTTCCTGTGTGCGCGTGTCGGCGTGTGAGTGTGCGCGCGCGCGTGTGTGTGCACACACACACACATACACACACAGACAGAGAGAGAGAGAGATCCAGTTGTATTAAATAAATAACAAATAACCATTGAATTCAAGGTCATCCAAAGGTTTCCCCCACTTCCCACTATTTTTCCAATATATATAATTTTTCTGGCGATTTTTCTACAAAGTTTCATCCAAATCGGAGGTGGGGCCCCTTATCGACAGTTTGACCCAAATATCTATGTATACAAGATGATTCATAACCCACAGAGGAGAATTAAAGTATAGGTGCGGACCAAAATAATGTGTTTTTACAAAAACTCAATAACCAAAAAGTTACAAAAGATTTTTTAATTAATACCAGCTGTTACAATACCACTGAAATTAAAAGGAAAAAATCAGTGATTACAAGCTCTAGATACCAACACAAACCTAATATTTGTTATTAATAGCAACGATATTGAGTATTGTTTTAGTGTGCAAAAATATTAATTTGTTGTCTCACTTCCTATCACCTTTTGAAATAGCCAGTAACAGTACCGGAAAAGTGTACTGATTTTGAAATGCTGTGATGTGTAATTTAGCTAAACAATATATAATTTAAAAACAAAAGCTATATTTTAAAATTGGATTGTAAACTATAATAAGCTACCCAAAAAAATAACAAAATCTATAGTACTTTGAACATTAAAAAAACTGTTAAAAAATTTTTGCTGGCTAGAGTTAATTAGTATTTATTGTCATTACATGTAATTGTAATTGTAGTTTTTCTGTGTACACAAATAGTTTCAGCTATATTATTTATTATTATTAGCTTTAAATTATTTTTAAAAATTAAAGAAAAATACAGAAATAGATTTTATGATAAAAATGTATGTATTTACAAATTGTAGTTGCGATTTCTTAATAAATTAAAATATATGCATATAAACAAAATTTATTTTTCTTCACTACCATTACGAAAAGTACATAAATTCACACGCTAAACTATTACTGAAAGTTGGTCATTGCAAATCACTACCAATGCTGTGTGATATGATATTAGCCAATCAGATACGTCCGCAACTGTGTGATATGATTTTATCACACGCTGCGATAAATGAGCGAACTAACCTAAAAATTTGTATTTAAATGTTTGACAGTTGCAGATAATTTGCTGAATTTACACGGATTAAGAAGGTTGGACCCTGATTTATTAGATTTTAACATAATTTTTGGTGAATTCTTATATAAAATATTTGTATGCAAATTTTATATTGTTTTTTTTTTACTTGCTTCTCGTCGTCGGAAATATATCGTGTACAACACGTGCTGAAAGGTTATTTCACACTCGTGTAATTTAACAATTACACACAAACATTTTTAGCCGCCACAATACTTCCTTTACACATACGTGCGGGAGGTAACACTTTGTATAATCACTAGTCGTATAAATAACTAAATATTCGATTAATATTACAGTTGATTATCCTGTTTTACATTATAGAATATAATGATAAACGCATTCCTACGCATATGCGTTATTACAAACCGCAGTCGATATTAAGCAGAACGAGAACAAGCTGCGCTTTTTGGTTTTATAACTAAAACGAATTCGCAATTATTTAATTACAATATATCAAATAGTAACACGTTTTATCCGATATGGAACAATTTGTTGTATGTGCAATAAACAAAATTGCGAAATTTTACGCGAAAATTGCTTCATATTTCGGTTGGAAAATAAAATTCGAAACTTGTTACGACTGCGTGGACTGCTTTGTCCATATGATGAAAAACATTGGTCTACTGTGTCTCGAACGAAGTGAAAATTACGGGAGGGTTAAATTTATTGCGAGGACATTCACCTGGAAGGAACGCATCTTGACTTGCGGTGGGTATTCGCGAATTCTGTACATTTAGTAAAATAAGCTGTAACTATTTAATTATATAGGATGGTGAAATAATTCATGCAATACAAGAAATACAGTGTTAATTTTTTTATGTATTGATATATCGTTCTTAAAGATTTTAGAGCAAAATACTTCAAACAATAATCTTGTAGATAATTAAACGCTGCTATTTTGCATCGAATTCACTAAACAAATTTTACTTTACACCTTTGGAAAAGTGTAAAATCAAGTTTAAAATTTTATAAAAATGCTCATTTGTAGTGATACCCATGGAATTTAAACAAAAATTACAGACATATGCATAAATTTGCAATAGTTTGACAGTTCGCGCATATGCATATGTTTGTATTTTTGTTTAAATTCCATGGCTACCAAAACAAATGAGCATTTTTATAAAAATGTTTACTTGATTTTACACATTGCCAAAGGTGTAAAAAACAATTCTTAGTGACTTTGATGCAGAAAATTTTTGAAAAAAATGTAAATGAACGAAAAACAAAATGAAACAAATGAACAAAATTAGTAATAAAACGGTTTTCATGGTAATAAGTGTTCAAAATGTTCGCCGTTAACTGCAAGGCAGTGGCCCAACCTATCACGAAAAGCTTGAAAAGAATTTATGATCGAACTAGGAGCAATTGCTGCAGCTTCAGCTTATATATTCGTTGCTCTAATACGGCAAGATTTTTCAAAAATTTTCTGGTATAAGAGTACTAAGATTATATGTCATCGCAAAGAGAAACAAAATCTCTATGAAATGAACCTGATGAATGGGTACATTGCTATTTAAAAAAATTAAAGTGTTATTCGTGATTGAATTGAATGCTGTCTTATTATGGAAAATAAAATGTTAAACCCCTTTTATATACAATTCTATTTTATAAAATCGATATTTACCGAGATATACACTATGTTCCATACATAGTGGGCACCCTGTGTATATTGTTGTTTAGACGTGTGGTTCTGTGTTGCCCACAACAGATTTTTCATTATGTTTTAGGGTTGATGACTACATTGATGGCAAGCACAATATTTTTCTTACACAACCATTATAAATCAAACATGGCTCTACATGAAATAATACGGGTTATTATATATCCATCCTTCTGCATTTTCAGTATGCTAATGACAGAAGAAATTATAAGACATAAGAAGCAAATAGCAAATGTTGGACCCTTACACGAAGAAGCAGACATGGTGATGGAGCAACTCGGCATTCATTTTGATTATCGCTTCGCTGTTGTTACAATTATTTCTTATGTATGCCTGGCTTATTTTAATTGGATGTATCTTAGCATATATTTTGCGATGATATGGAGTGAAAGCATTTACGATACAATTAATGTATGTATAGGAATGTTCATTTTCATCATGTTGATTACTACGTTTCTTATTTACTACGGAGGACAAGTATACATATGCAGCGTAAGGTTTATTGTAATGCACAAATTTATTGAAAAGAAGCTCATTGATTTAGATGATGATAACATTATTGATGTAGAAAATCAATCGACTGCGTTCAACTCAGACGAATTCACAGCGATATTAAGATTAATATTGAATGTTCACATGAAGCATTATGAATTAATCAAGACAACCATGATGTTCTCTTCTACATTTCTCTTTTTATTTACACATTTTTTAGTTCTTGTTACTGCAGTTGTGATTTACTTTAATTTCTTTAAAGGAATAATTATAATTGAACTTGTGTTCATTAATCTAACCGGATTAGTAGTAAATGCATTTCTTTCAATTTGGGGTGAAATTCTTAAGCGACAGGTATTGTATTTTTTGCAGTGGTAATCGCCTGGATAATCTATACAATATTCCTTCAAAATTTTTTTGCTGTTATTAAAAAATCGGGACTTTTTTGATGAATTTCAAAACGTAAATTATAACATTCTTAGCAGCATCATTTTTTGTTATTATGTTACCATGGTATTCAGTTTTATTGCACGAATTGGGAAAACGTTTTTCTATAACACAGTTTTGGAAACTACACATTCTACAACCAAAAACTGTATTGGAACAAGTATCATTCCATACGCCGCGTATGGAATAATTTCGACGAATCAGAGCCGCATATTAGCACGATAAACGAAGTGTCTCTGATTTATTTGAGTTTGACGTTTACAACAGTTTTATATTTGTATTTTTTGTATATTTTCAAAATTTTGTTATAGAAAGTATACATAGTTTACAACGTGTAACGCAATGGCATATCCCACACTCGCAAACCGTAGTCCTTGCCTTGGGCTCGGACTACTAACTATTTGCTCGCGTGGAATATGTGCCATTCCATTACTTGTTGTAGAATATACTATTATCCAACACCTCTCAATTAATGCTCTATAATTATGGCAATTTCAAACAAAGAAACTAACAGATTACCCACTAATAGGTATAATTTTGAGAAAAGTCACTAGTGAGTAATGTTTTATTTACAATAATAATAATAACACACAACACTTTGATAACAACTTCTATAAACATTTAAATTTAGAAAATTTAAAGCATATGTCACTGTAAAATAATATTTCTTTAATGAATTTTGCATTTTGCAGAGGTGTTGAATAAAACGTTATACTTCACACGTGGACAAAGTGGAATTAACCACACGATAAAACTATCACATTCAGCTTTTACATTTCTCTCGAGGGTAATTCGTTTCTTTGCCCACTTGTAAAGTAAATAACTATTACACGTTTAGGAAATATTTTTTGCTTAGAAAACAAAATTGTCAACAACAACTGTCATCCTTTCTTAGTTACCAAAATATGAATAGTTACGGTGTACCAATTTTGTTTGGTCTTTCTCATCCTTTTCAATGAATTTAATAAAAAATCCAGTCGGATAAAACACAGTCGTAGAAAAAATAATGTTTATATTTTTTGCGCAAAATTATTAGCTTTTTTCACTCAGCAAGCCTCGTCAAAAAAGTGAAAATCTTACGCACTGAAAACATCAATTTCGCGCAACAAATACAAAAATAACTATTTGTGCAACAGACCGCGAAATCCAAAATGATTGTTTAAAAAAACATTCATTTTGACATTATTTTTTCAAAACTAATTGTTTTGTTGGTCAAATATCATTCCCAAAGCCACTTTCTGTTTATAATAAAATAAAAAAATTAGTTTAAAATTTGTAATTAATATTATAATTAATAAAATTGTATTATTTAAATGTTTCTTGCTCCATGTTTTAGGCGAAATATACGTTAACATTAATGGCGGACTGTTGCATGGTATATTATAATCCGGAAGCAAACAGCGCCGTGAGTACGTTTCCATATTTCTTTATTTCATATATTGACTTTCTGTTTCTGTAGAGGACTTCCGTTCTGCTGCAGGCCTCGCATGAGAAATTTGAACCGGAAGTTGGAGGCGCCGTTCCTATCAACAACAGTATGCTAATTTATGTAATAGAATACTTATTATAATACCCTTAAAATATGTTCTAAATGATTATTTTACAGATTGTGGAGATTTCTATTGCTGTAGTTGTGTTCTTCATTCAGTTTTCCGTGTGATGTAATTTTCTTAAGCTCATCCATAAGCGATGTAAAAGATTTCAAGTTCTCTTAAATTAAATAATTTTAAAAATCTGATGTTTTTAACACATAACCTCCCGCTTAATTACAATTATTGATTTGTAGATTAGAACAATGCACTGATTACAACAATGCACTTATTACAATAAAAAAATCTGATGTGGGCATTTCAACAAGGACCATCTCTATCAAGAACACTCATCTCTTTTGTTTCAAGCTTTGTTTTGTTTTTTCAAAATGCACAGGTTAGTAGATTTAAACGAAAATATGAAATAGTTATTTACATAAGAAATGCGGGAACGCTTGGTTCCCGGATGAGTGTTTGGCGGCGCGAGCTTGCGAGCGCTGCCATAGAACGAATCCGGGAACCGAGTTCACGCAAGAGGTTTGTACAATATTTTTTGTACGAAAAGTATAAAACTAATAACAGCCCATACAAAAAAATTAAGTTCTTCAAGTAGTTATTTTGATAATTGTCAAAGTTGCACTATAAATATAAACACACAAATTAATTTGTCTAATATATTAGAAAACAATTAAAATGTTTATAATATTTACCGTATTCACTTGTAAATTTATTATATTTCTTATTTTTATTGAGATAACTAACATTACATTTGTAGGTTATGTATTTTACAGCTGTCATATCGGGCAGATTTTATTGCCAACATTAGTAACCAAATGCACTAAATTTGTTATTTTTAAATTCAATTTCATTCTTATTCAATCATTGTTTATATTAATATTAAGTAAAGGAATGTTTGAAATACTATATTTTTTTATTATAAATTTAATTTATTAATAAACGCTTTAGAAATAGGAATGTTTTCGTCGATATTTCCCGGTTGTCTATCTGGTGGAGACCTGGGAAATGGACATTTCGGACGTTGCTTAGGCAACGATAAACAACACATTTCAATGTATGAGTACAAAAATATAATTTTTCTATAATGTGTTTAAATCGCAAATACTGACAGTACACAGTAAAAAATTTATAATCAAAATTGACAAAATTATTAGTCCCAGACGATCCACCGTTAAATTATGTTAATTTCACAAGTTGTTAGCAAGTAACAAATTATTTTTGTGTATTTCGTAACTAAATATATTTGTTAAATTTTAGGTGCTTTCGAATAAATATATTGAAGCAGAGCAATAAATCATAGTTATTATAATAAATTAAGTTGTCACAAACGATACAAACTTTCATTAATAATTTTAAATTGATAAGTTAGTTAAATTTACTTATTATTAAAGAGTATATTTGTTAAATTTTATTAATCCAGGAAATAAATAAGAACAACAATTTTTGTTTTTAAAAATTCAGTATTGACAAAATATTAATTTATCTACGATAGTGTGTAAAATTGTTATTTTCAAGTTTGTAAAACGGTTGTTTAGTAACACGAACCCATTAGTCACGGGCAGTCACGAGTTGCCAAGCAACGAGTGATTAAACACGCCAAATTTGCAAAAATTTTGTTATCATGGCAAACTTCTCATTTAATATTGTGATTCTACTTCATAAATAAAAATATTTTTTTTATATTTTTTGGGGTTTTTCATTATATCGTAGATAAAATTTTGTACGATACACATACGTAAAGCGTCTTTAGTCACTCAGGGGTCTTGACCCATTCATGACTAAAGACTAGCTTTACGTACTTGTATCGTAAATAACTATTAACAAATTGTCATATTTGTTCAAATTGTTCATATAACACAATATTAACTAAAATTACTTAACAACCGCAAAATTAACAAATCGCAAATCAAATTTTTTACTTTGCGAGAGAAAAATATTTCAAACAACAATTGTAGATAATAATATTAAACATATTACTCTAATAACATAAATTGTTATTAACCCAAAATTTACTTAGATATTTCTAAATAACTTGATATGTCTTCAAGTAAACTACCACTTCCGGTTATTGGATTATCACCAAAAACTATTCAAGGATACAATTGATAATACAAAATAAACGCACTACAGAATTTTTAGCATGATTTCTATACCTCCCTTACAGGATGTGGCGGGAAGTAACACAAAGGTACCTGCATAACAATTAATTAATAAGTGATTATTTGTTGGCAGTGTTTATACAAATATTGAAAGCTCATTGAATAATGTACTATTTCATTCACTTAGCATATTAATAACTAAACATTACTTTAAAAAAATATTTCAATATTCTGGTTTAATTTAACTAAATTGATAAAAGTTTTTCAGCATCGCATTATGTATTATTACAAACTTCATTCGGTACTGGTCAGCAACACGAGCTGGCTGTGCTCCTTGTGTTATTATTTAAATAAATTTACAATTATTTAATTACAATATATTAAGTAGCAACACGTATAATTCCGACATGGAACAGTATGTTGAATTTGTAATCAACAAAACTGCGAAATCTTTCGCAAACATTGCTTCATATTTTGGTTGGAAAATAAGCTTCAAATCATCTTACGACTGTGTAGCCTGCATTATTCATATGACGAAGAATATTGGTCTACTGTTTCTGCAACGACATGAAGATGAAGAAAGCGGAAGAGTTATATTCATTGCTAGAACATTCACTTGGAAGGAACGAATCTTGACTTGCGGTGAGTATTCGCAAATCAGGTACAATCCATTTAAGAATGAGAGAGTTATAAATTAAAATTTGTAAGAGTAGTGTTGGATTTTTGCCAGCTATGCGGCAAATAAATCCACCAGAAAAAATAAGATATAACTTTACTAGGATGCTCGTAGAATGCCCCTCGCTTAATACCTAGAACGAAACTTACTTCTTCAACGATAGAAGCACTAAAGTTTCAACAAGACAAGATTTCTTTCTTGATGTTTTTTGCGAAAATCTCAGTAAATAAATGATCTAGCTTAAATTGTGTTATTCTAAAAAAGATAATACAGTTCATATTTTTCTTTATTTCGTAAAGTTTAAAAAAATTAATTTACTAATAACTACTTTTGTTTTCGAAATATTATCTGAATTACAGGTTGCATCATTTAGTCATGGACAAATATTTAGTATAATCTCTTCAAATATCTTTTTTCTCTTATCTGCAATCTGTGTGTGTTCAATTCAATTATACGACATTTACCAATTTACCATCAATCAATATATCCAATTAATTATTTATTGTGAGAGTAACGTGTTTGTAATTTATAAATATTAGGAATAATAATTATAAATTTCTAGTTCTGCTTCTAATTTGTAGAAAAATATAATTGTGTGATTGATTAATCCCTTTCAAGTTAGGTATCTAATTAAAGGTATCGAAGTGAAGAGTTTAACTTAAATATCAAACATTTTTTTTTTTTGAGCTACAATTTGTATTTCTAACTTTTTTACCTCCCGCTTACTTTCAGGTAAGGTAGTAAGTTTTCAATGAATAAGCACGTTTTAGAGTCCCTACAATACGATTTTACTGTATTCGCCATGATGTATGGATGTATGTATGTATACAGGATGTTCATTTTAAGTGGTACACTATTCCCATTGCTATTTCGATAACTATAAGAGCTACGAGGTCGGTTAAATTAGTAAACAAATTCTATATAATAAGACAATTAAAATGAGTGAAACAAGAATTTTTTTAGACCACGGTTTGCAACTTTCTGATTTTAAATGGCAACCTATTTTTTATTTGCTTATTCGATTCTGTATTTTTCTCTGAATTCAATGATATCCACATATTATTCATTCGTTATGTCAAATTAAAATTTTACCTGTCAAAGGAGTAAAATCAAAATGATTTTAAATAATTTTCTCATTTTTCATATTTTTATTTTCTTTTTAAGCTTAACCTTTAGCTGAATAATATCCAAATATTCTACTTATAATAACAACAAATATTTGACGAAATGTTGTGGATAGAGTATAGTATTCTACTTGCATGTAATGGCTATTACTCATTCGAATGAGTTACTTTATTCACATGAGTAATAGCATACATTACATGCTCATTGAATAATGTGCTATTAATTAATGAAAATACTTGTAATTTGTGAAAAGTTATGTCATGTGTTTCCACACCGAATTTTTTATTGTTTCAGGATTGATGACAACATTGCTCACAAATATTACATATTTTTTGAAAAACCATTATGAACCATACCTGGCTCTCCATGAATTAATACGATTGTTGTTCTTTCCCATCACTTGCATTTTCAGTATGCTAATGGTAGTGGAACTTGTAAAACATAGGAAGACGATAGCCAGCGTTTTACCTTTACACGACGAAGCAGACATGGCGATGGAGCAACTCGGCATGCATTTTGATTATCGTTTCGCTGTTGGTAATACTATTTCATTTGTAGGCGTAGCTTATATGAATTGGATGTATATTGCCACATACTTATCCATGGTATGGAGTGAAAATATTTACCAAACAATTAATTCATATGTAGGGTGTTTCATATTCCTTATGTTGACTGCTACTTTTCTTAATTTATACGGTGGACAAATATTCGTATGCAGTGTAAGGTTTATGGAATTAAACAAATTCATTGAGAACGAGCTTATTGATATGGATGATGATACAATTATTAATGATGAAGAAAATCAATTGCCTGCGTACAACTCAGCTGAAGTCACAGCGAAGTTGAGATTGATATCAGACATTCACATGAAGCATTATGAAATTATTAAAAACACCATGAAGTTCTCCTCTTCATTTCTCTTCGTATTTTTACATTATGAAATACTTATAACTGCAGTAGTTATATATTTTCACTTCTTTAAAGGAATATTTGCAACTGAAATTGTGTTCCTTGAACTAAGTGGTCTTGCAGTTTGTTCATTTCTTTCAATTTGGGGTGAAGTTCTTAAGCGACAGGTATTGTATTTCTTTAAACAATTTCGTTGACTATTTCCCTCATCAAATTTAAGCCAATCAGGATTTTGACATTTTTAAATGTCGTCCAATCGACGTAGAATTAGACTAGTGCAAATTACCAAGGTTCTGCCTTGCTTTCAAATGAAGTTTTTAAATTTTACTTTATTTTTTATAAGAGAAACAGCGTTTGGCTTAATTTTAATCGGGAAATATTTCTCGTGCATGTAATTGTCAATAATTTTCTCTCGTGCGCAAATGCGTACTTGAGAAAATTATCGACACTTTGACATGCACTTGGGATATACATACATACATAACGTCACGCTATGTCCCACTTAGTGGGGTAGCACGAACCCAGAAACACAGTCAACCAACAATCAATCTCCTCCAAACATTCCTATCCTGACACACCACGTTCGCCTCGTCCACATTCATAGTGCGATTCATACATGCTCGTTTATTCTTCACACTCGGAATCATTCGTTCACGCAACAAACCATCAATTATACCCAACCAGTTATTCCTCGGACGCCCACGCAATCGTTCACCTTCAATCTCACCCACATATATTAGTTTCACCAACCTTTCATTCGACATTCGCTCAACATGTCCAAACCACCTCAACTGACTCACTCCCACTTTCTTAACAACATTATTCTCAATCTCACGCTCATCATACTCCAATGCATTCCGTATACGATCGCGTCTCGTATACCCACATACTCCTCTCAAATATCTCATTTCTACAGCAGTTATACGTCGTTCATGCTTCTTCATCCACACCCAATATTCAGAACCATACATCAATGATGGAAATTTACCTTCTGGTCTATTACATTTTTATTGCTATTTGAAAATGACCACTCGTCTTCGACTCGTGGTCATTTTCACTCAGGGCTCTTGCGCTATATCTATAATAAGCCCTCGCCTGGAATGGAACATTTCCCACCTCACATGTAATATAATATTTCTATAGTAAGTAAAAACTCTTAAATTTAGTTTTAACAAACATGAGCACTATTTTAGGCGAAATATACGTTAACATTAATGGCGGACTGTTGCATGATTCATTATGATCTGGAAACAATTAACGTGGTGTGTAAGTTTCTGTATTACTTTATTCCATATATTGAAGTTTAATTCCTGTAGAGGACCTCCACTCTGCTGCAGGCCTCGCATGAGAAATTCGAACCGGAAGTTGGAGGCGCAGTTCCTACCAACACCAAGATGATCATTTATGTAATAGAATATTACGTGTTTATTTTTAAAATATTGTCTAAATGATTATTTTACAGGTTGTGGAGATTTCTATTGCTGTTGTTATTTTCTTCATTCAGTTTTCAGTGTGATGTAACTATCTTAAGCTGATCCATATGTTATGTAAACGATTTAAGGTTTTCATAAATTGTGGAATTGAAAATAAAATATAAATTAGTGTTAACCTCAATAAATATGCATAATGTAATAACGATTTTTGTGGGCAATTAGACATATTAGAGTTGTATATTTTGTAAGTTTTCATCAATGCCAGAAAATGCAAGAATACAAAAAATTTTAAGTGGAAATCAAACATTGTTTCTATTCCATTGAAGAATTAATTTTTTGATGCAATAATATACTTGAATATTTAATTGTAATGTGATTTTTTTCTGTATACCTCGCTTGTATTGTATGATGTACTATAAACACATGTTGTTTATCATAATAAATTAAATAAACATGAAATAAAAGATCAAATTCTAAATATGAAATTTCAGAATATCTTATTTATTTTTTATTATTTTCATTAAACTCACACAGACATCATCGTGAAAATTGTTATAACGTATTGTAGGGACCTTGAAACGTACCTATCTATTCTAAAATAACTACACAGTACAAAATTTAGTCAAAATTGAAAAAAATTTTAGACGCAAACGATCCACCGTTAATACTTGTTAATTTACCAAGTTTCAAATTTGTTAGCAAGTAAAATATTATTTTTGTGTTTCTCCTAACTAAATATGTTTGTAAATACCAAAATTATTAACATTTATTTTTGTGTGCTTCTGACTAAATATTTTGGTAATTTTATTTATTTATTTTATTCTTTTATCCTGCGATTATTATAATGAAGCAGAACAGTAAATCATAGTTATTACAAAGGATACAAACTTTCTTTAATAATTTCAAATTGTTAAGATAGCTAAATATGTACTTGATATTATTGACGAGTCTATTTGTCTAATTTTATAAATACAGCAAATAAATAAAATATTTGTTCAAATTGTTAACTTAACACAATGTACTCGTATTTGTTAATATTAACTAAAAATACTTAACAACCGCAAAATTATCAAATAGAAAAACAAATTTTTTACGGTGTATAGAAAATTTTGACTCAATGATTTCTGACAGTGAAACAATATGTATTGTTTGAAATCTTTGCAAAAATAAAATGTATTTTGTACTATGTTACATGTGTTACAATTTTTTTATTATTATTCGCTGACGATACTAACAACTCATGTTATATTGATTTTTGATTTATTATATTTTATTTTACTAATTTAGTCATTTACTCTGATAAAACCATAAGTATTGGCGAAACGTCGGTTTTTAATTAAATAATATGCAGTCCTGAATATTTTTCTGCCTTTCGTATTATTTAATAGTCGTGAATAAAAGCAATTATTACAAGCTCATTGAATAACATACTATTTCATTCAATTAGTATATTAATAACTACAGATTACTTCGAATCATATTTCAATATTCTGATTTCATTCAATTATATTGAAAAAAGTTTTTTACCATCGCATTTCGAATTAATTAGTACAAACCACATTTGGTACTGGTGAGCAACACGCGCTAGCTATGTGTCTCCTGTTATGATTTGATGATGTAAGAGTAGTATTTTATTATTATCAGCTATGCGGAAAATGAATCCACAAGGAAAATATAAAATATAACTTTACTAGGATGCTTTATACCTATCGAAACTTACTGCTCCAACAATGGAAACACCGCTTTGAACGTTCCAATAATCCCTTTTGGGCTGTAACATAAAACTGTATAGGATTGGATAGTAATCTGTATATGTATTTATATTATTATATTATATTGCATTATCCAACTTAAAAGTGGTGGCGCAACACTCTAAAAAGTTTTCTTGAAACAAACAGATGGAGAGAAAAATTGATTTGAATAGTGCCAGTCCGATTTCGTTTTCACTGAAAACTTTTGTAGGTTTAATAAATATTCTTGTATAAAAATTAATATAGTTTTGAAGGAACATATCAAAGTATTCAACTGAGACTCATTATGGGGACGAAGTAGTTTTAATTCAAAATGATATCGTTTTAAATAAAAATGTTTTGTTTAAAATTAAAACGACTTCTTTTTCATTATTTTTAAAAACAAAACTTAAAATATATTCATTTTCTTTCAATGCAGAAGAAAGAAGCTAAATAAGCAGCAAGCTAGGATTTAAATAGAGCGAATAGATAAAAATTAGGGCAATATCCTATTCGCCACATTTAAATTCTACCCCTGCTATGTACAAATATCTATAGATAAATAATTTAGTATTAGATTGTAATACATTTTAGTAGTCCATTTTTATAACTAATACAATGCTAGGCACATTTCCTCGCATATTATATTATGATACGACGCAGTCGATACTGATGACCAGAGCGAATAATACTGTCTGGAATTTTGATTTAAACGAATTAACAATTATTGAAGTACAATAAATAAAGTAGCAACGCGTGTTATTTCAAAATGGAACAATTTGTTGTATGTGCTGTAAACAAAACTGCGAAATTTTACGCAAAAATTGCTTCATATTTTGGTTGGAAAATAAGCTTCAGGACATCTTACGACTGCTTCGACTGTTTTTTTCATCTGATGAGAAACATTGGTCTACTGACTTCACAACGATTTGAAGATAACGGAAGGGTCAAATTCGATGCAAGAACATTCGCCTGGAAGGAACGCATCTCGGCTTGCGGTGAGTATTCGCGAATACACTGGATCAACGTGAAAAATTTATGGCGAAAATAAACTGCAGCTATTGACTTAAATAAATAATTGAAGTTATAGTGTCATGCCTAAATTCAAAAGCAGATCATAAAAAATTTATAAAGTTTAATCAGTGTCTAAAAGATTTACTATTTCACTAGTGCGTTTACGGACAAGGTCAAATTGTTTTTGCTTTATACAAAGTATAAGGAAATATATTTTTCGCATATCTCGATAAATAATAAAATTGTGGTAAATTTTGTTATAACAACAAGATGTAAGGTGTACATTGATCGTGGTGCGTTCAACATTTAATGTCCAACCGATTTTGAGATTTTCGTCCTCCTTGAAGCACGGTTTTTTGCAGTTTTAAAAATTTGGGAATAGTTCCCCGCTGAATATAATACTTTTTTCGAACGTGTCAGATGGTGCACGAAAAAAATATTTTTTTAGTGGACACACTAATATATATATATATATATATATATATATATATATATATATATATATATATATATATATATATATATATATATATATATATATAACAACGCTGTATGTTGGGGTTGATTATAACGTGCATGGCAATGTTTTATGACTTCAAAACCCACACTTTTCCATGAAAAAATCTTAAAGTACAATAGTTCATTAAATTTTTCCTTATTTCGGATCGTGAGATCCTCAGTTCGAATCCTACAAACAATTGCCAATTTAAATTTACCCCTGTAATTCCCCTTCCGCTAACAACTTTGGGGGCCATGGTTTGACGGCTGGCAACTGAATTTCATACGCAAAAATATATCACTATTTTATTTATATTTCCTGGACTATATATAATTTTTTCACGACCTGGAGAGAAACTCGGTTTCTATGATTTTTGTTAATCTCTTTGCTTACAAACACTTTAACTAGGTAATGCGATATTCTTATTTTTCTACTCCTGTATCTTCAATATTTAAAATTTTTCAATGAATTATAGTACACATAATTCACGATTATGATTATGATCTAAAATTCACTCTTCTCGACCAATCACATAGCCAGAAATCTATAATTTACGGTTATTTTAAAGACGTAATGTGGAGCACCTAGCGACGGCCGTCTGACAATTGTCACTGTGTATTTTTATGTTGATATTTTTCAACGTGTGTTTTCAACGAATTTCGGTCATTTTCAAACGTCAAATTTAAAATTGTAGTAGAGTGCGTACACGTTAACTTCAAGCCACCTAGCCTATCAGTTTGTTAGGTTTGGTGGCTTGAAGTTAACGTGTACGCACTCTAGATAGTATTTACTCGAAACGTTTTTCTCTATTTTGTATACTTTAAAAGTTGTTTAGGAGGAAAGTTATGTGTTGCCCGCAACAGATTTTTCATTGTGTTTCAGGATTGATGACTACGTTGATGGCAAACACAGTATTTTTCATACATAACCATTATAAACCAAATATGGTTCTACATGAATTAATACGATTTATGTTATACCCAAACTTTTGCATTTTCAGTATGCTAATGGCTGAGGAAACTATAAGACATAAGAAGATAATAGCAAGAATTGGATTATTCCATGACGAAGCAGACATGGCCATGGAGCAACTCGGCATTTATTTTGATTATCGCTTCGCTATTGTTACAATTATTTCTTTAGTATGTCTCGCTTATATCAACTGGATGTACATTGGCACATATTTTGCGATGATATGGAGTGATAACATTTACGATACAATTAATATTTATGTAGGAATGTTCATTCACATCATGTTGGTTACTACGCTTCTCATTTTGTACGGGGGACAAATATTCATATGCGGTGTAAGGTTTATTGTACTAAACAAATTTATTGAAAAGCAGCTCATTAATTTAGATGATGATACCATTATTGATGTAGAAAATCAACGGTCAGATTGCAACTCAGCCAACGTCACAGCAACGTTGAAATTAATATCAGACATTCACATGAAACACTATGAATTAATCAAGACTACCATGATGTTCTCCTCTTCATTTCTCTTCGTATTTTTACATTTTGTAATATTTCTAAGTGCGGTAGTTATTTATTTTCAATTTTTTAAAGGAATGTTTATAACTGAAGTTGTGTTTATTGATCTAACTGGACTTGCAGTTTCTGCATTTCTTGCAATTTGTGGAGAAGTACTAAAACGGCAGGTATAGTATTTACAACGTTCTCGACATTTAATGCATTCATAATGACAGTGGCAGATTAAAATATTTAAAACAAATTGCAAGCACTATACGTCAGTAACAATAAAAACAGTAGGCGGAAAATTACGAATTATTATTATTAATTTCATTATCCCTACGGTATCAAAATAAAAAATGTAGGAATATTGGCAGTTTTGTGATATAAAATTTGGATGCATAATTTTTTGCCGGACACTTTTTATTTACAAAAAAAACTGATTTTACATGTTAACTGTCTATGCCAACATTTACTTGGGACACACGGTATACAAAACAACGTGTTTTACTAAGAAATTAATAATAACAAATGAACTATATAGCGAAGAAATACCAGAAAATATTAGTAATTAAGGAAAACAACATGATGGAAATTATTTACGATTTATGCAACCATAGGTATTTTGGTATTTTTTCAATAGTTATATCACGAGTGCTAAGAATTTAATCGATTAAATTTGATTTGTCTAGCTTATGCATAAAATTTTGCTTAAAAAGTCTTTGTGTACATAATAATTTGAAAAAATTCCGAGACCGCAGGTCGAGGGGATTTTAACTTAAATTATTATGTACGATACACTTTTTTAAAAGCAAAATTTTATAAATAAGCTAGACATCAAATTTCATCGATTTAATTCTTTAGCACGAGGGGTATATGTCAAGATTATTTCATGAATTCTTAGCATAAACTTTAATATTTGCCGAAGAACTTGTACTAAAAAGTTGATTTTGACACATTTTCACATAAATAAATCGGTACACACATAAGCAAAAGGCACCATAAAATTTTGTTGTTATATTGTAACTATAGCAAATTGTTTGTTTTTCTTTTTAATTGTCAAAAAAATGTCAAAAATATATAAATCAAAATAGTTTGAATTGAATAATTCAGCATGTTTAAAGACATAGAATCCAGTAAAGGTAAAAAATAAGTATCTTGCTTCTGCAACTACTCGTAATTATCTAGCTAAATATGCCTTCAAAATGTTAAAAATTTGCATATAAATGCTAGCTTCAATTTATTCGCGAATAAACAGCATGCACATCTAAAATGCACAACAATGGAAAATTAGACATTCTGATTGGTCAAATTTGTAATGAGTGAAATAATCAAGGGTAATATCACAAAACCTTCTGATTTTATCGATAAATATTTATTTTTGAACGAAAGCAAACTGCATGGTAAATCCCGACTCCGAAGGAGGAGGGATTTTACCTAATGTAAGTTTGCTTCAGTGGTTTTGCATAAAAGCAAAGAAAATGAGTGCTTAAAAATAAAAATTTATCTGAGAAAATCAGAGAGGTCGCGTGGTATTTGATAAGATAAATTCCAAAGACAAAACAAAATATAACTTGAAATATTAATTGTCACACTGACAGTGATTGACAGTAACAATTATTTGTTTCCTTGGTAGCGGGAGTTTTATCGCTGTAACCCTGGCAACGGGGTTTTACCGCGGTAAAACTCTGTTAAAACTCCCGTTACCCGGGCAACGGGGTTTTATCAGTATAAAACTGTTCCTATTGGTTGAATTTTCAAGTGTTTTGCATTATGATTGGTTAAAAACTAGTCGTGGGAATTTATCAGTAATAATATAACAAGAGGGTGAGAATAAATTGAAAATAATTTGACAGATCTTTCGAAAACTTGTTGCCTACGGGCTTTCGTGGCTATTGCCAAATGGCGACAAGTTTGAGAAAGATACTGGAGAATTATTTTCTAATTTATCGAACTCTCGAGTTATATTTAATTAGATTATTTTTTGATTTCATCATCAGGCACGTCACTAAATCCATCTTTTTTGCTCATTTTTACTTGTGTTGATGATACCTATCTGACATCTGACATCTGTCAACAAAAACAAAAAAGCTACAGAGAAAATTGCCGGGAATAATCACAAGAGCATTATTCTCAGTATAATAATGACAGGATTGGTTAAAACGCAGACACGTGATATACAATAAAGCATTTGATTGGTTTAAATAAACGTCAAAATTTAATTTGTGTTCATAAACACCTTCTTGATTTTGCAGACAAAGTGCAATTCTTCTTCTCAATTCGGAAGATGTAGCACATCGAATAGATGGACCATTCAAGTCTCTAATTGCTTGACGAATGTTATTTTTACATTCATCCTCAGTTATTGGGCCAGTATTTTATGAACAAAATCATAATAGTGATTTATATTTAAATAGTATTGAGACGGACTTAACCCTATTCGTTGACAATCAGCCGTTAAATTAGTATAGAGAAACTTATTTCCAACAGGATGGAGCTCCAGCACACCACAACACATAACGTGTCAGTCTAACACTTTATCAACTTTTTGATGATAGATGGATAGGCAATAATGGTCCAATACTTTGGCCTGCTAGATCGCCTGATTTAACTCCATTAGACTTTTTTTCTGGGGCTATCTTAAAAACAAAGGCTGGTACCACGAGCTCTGTTTTTGGGTGTTTTAAGAGCAGTGTTTTAAGCTCGGTTTCAGCGCTACATAATTTTCCAAAATTATATTATAAAAATATGCTTCAAATAGAAGTTACAGAGAAATGTATTATCTACCATTTTTATTTGAAGTATTTTCTTGTAAAATAATTTTAGAATATTGTACAGCGCTAAAACCGAGTTTAAAACACTGCTCTTAAAACACCCAAAAACAGAGCTCATGGTACCAGCCATTGTGTTTAGTGTTCCTCTAACAACTGAGGATGAGTGTAAAAATAACAAGCAGTTAGAGACTTAAATGCTCAATCTATTAGCTGTGCTACATCTTCAGAATTGAGAAGAAGAATTCAAATCAAGGAGGAGTTTTTGAACACAAATTATTAAAAAAATTAATACTTTTAAGTGAAAAAATACCAAAATACCTATGGTTGCATAGATCGTAAATAATTTCCATCATATTGTATTTCTTTTTATGTTATTACTATTATTTTCTGGTATTTCTACGTTATGTAGTTCATTTGTTATTATTCATTTCTTAGTAAAACACGTTTCCTGGCATATCGTGAAAAAAATAATTTTCATTATTATTATTATGAGAGAACATGATAACATCTAATTGCATTGTCAAATTACGAATATACTAATTTTTTTAGGCGAAATATACGTTAACATTAATGGCGGACTGCTGCATGGCTCATTATGATCAGACAGCAATTAGCGCCGTGAGTACGCAACAATCTTACTTTATTTCACATATTTACTTTACATTTCTGTAGAGGACCGCCATTTTGCTGCAGGCCTCGCATGAGAAATTCGAGCCCGAAGTAGGAGGCGCCGTTCCTATCAACACCAGAGTGATTATTTATGTAATAAAATATTCAATAATAAAATATTCAAGTGTTTATTTTAAAATATTGTCTAAATAATTATTTTACAGATTGTGGAAGTTTCAATTGCTGTAGTTGTGTTCTTCATTCAGTTTTCAGTGTGATTTAAATAAGTTAAACTGACTGACGTACAATTTAAGAATTTATGGTTTTCAAGTTTGTGCACTGTTAATATTTTATCTTAATAAATATTTCTGCTTCAAGATCTGTTATTATTATTTTTGTGGATGATGTTGTTGTGTTAGTGAATCTGAAGAGCAATAAATGAAAGTAGGAATCTGTTGATTGAATAACGATAAATGTAAATTGTTACTGTTTCAGAAAAGTGATTGGTGTAAAACTGGAACAAGTGAATAGGTAGTATGTTTTTGACTGATGGACGAATTGACCGGGCGATAGAAAGGCGGGTGTCTGCAGGGTGCAAGGTATTGGGTGCTCTGGACATTTGCTCGAAACGTGAATGTATCTAAAGATGCTCGATTGATTATTTATAATGGTGTGTTGGTGCTTTTATTGATGTATGGATCTGAATGTTGGGTGTGGATGAAGAAGCATGAAGACGTGATCGTGTACGGAACACATTAGTGTATGGTGAGTATGAGATTTAGAAGAATTTTGCTAAGAAAGTAAGATTGAGTCAGTTGAAGAAGTATGGCTATCTTGAGCGAATGTTCAATGAAAAATCGGTATACGTAATTATTTACAATTTTCAGAAATGTAATTTTTAATTTAAATTTTCAATTATATTCGCCTTGCAATGAAAATTTCAGTTATTAATTATATTATTTATGTAATTTGTAATACTAGCACTTTTTCATTGTAATTAGTAGGTAATTACAATTACATTGAGAATTACTTTGTTTTTTTTTTATGAACAATATGACCAATTCTATGACTTTGTTTATAAATGAGATGAAATCAAAATTCCGTATCAATTTCAATAGATCAAAATTTGTAGGTTCTTAGTAATTTTCCAAATAAATATCAATCGAATTTTTCTGAAGTATAACAATATTCTGCCTTCCTCAGCTACTATTGAAAGTTAATTTTCATTCTTAGCCTTATTTAAATCCAAGGCACTGTAGATATTATTAGATTCCCTTTGAGAAATTACTAATTTTAAAACATCAGTTTGAATAACTATAATCCACAATATTTGGCAGAACGTTTTGTTTTTGTTTTAAAGATCTAGCCTTTAGTTTTTTCTTTTACATGTATATATTAATAATAATAATTGTATGTTCCTACATTTTGCCATCGATTTTGCCTTCGAATTATATTTTATCTTTTTTTTTTTAGTATAAAGTACCACAGGGCTATTTACTTCATAAAAATTAAACCGACGAAACTAGAAACTGAAAAGTGAAAAATAAACTTTTTAGTCTCAATAACTAAGCTCCTAAACTAATGTAAGATACTAATTTTGAGTGTTCGTTGATTGTACTAAATTGAATAAGTAAGAAAATAGTTCTCCAGATTTTTTTCTCAAACTAGTTGTTTTTTGGCAATAGCAATACTTTTCGAAACATCTTATCACCCTCTTCATATATTATTACTGATGATATTTACAGTTTTAGAGTTCTGTCGAAAACAATGAAGCAAAATAATTTGAAAGTAAATGTTGACAGCTGCTGAACTACATATACACATAAGCATTCACCATGATCAATTTATTCGAAACAGGAGCATAAGCTTTGCTCGTCTTGCCTCTGTTATTTATAGATAACCGGTAGATATTTCACAGCTTCGCTTTGACATGAATTTATAACCGTATATCATTTAACAAGTCGCCAAGCCCTGCCATTGTATTTTGTTGCTCGTCGTCATGGCAACGACAAAATAAATGGACCACACTTGACTCTGACATATAGCGCAATATTACAATTGCTAACACAGTATATCCGACATACGTACAGCATACACCGGGAAGGATATTTGGGTTTTAACTGACGATGAAGATACGCCATTGATTGCGTCAAGGTTAATCTGAACAAAAATACATATTTTGTACAATATTAAAAGAGAATTGGGTTATAATATTGCAATTGATGATGGAGATGGAGTTTTCGTGAAAATACATGTTTTATAAGCAATTCATTTCGATTTTTTTAACCTTCGACGCTAAAGAGGGGTACTATAATTTAACATGTGTATTTGTGTGTAGCCTTGACGTCGTCTCCCAAACGAATTGACCGTTTTTGATGCGGTTTTTTCTGTTTGAAAGCAATAGTTTATGAAGATTTGTTGAGGCGTTTGAAGATCATAAGCTCATTTCCTATTTGACAAAAGCACAAACGAGTCTTACCAACTTTCACATCAAAATAAAATATAAGTATTTATGTGAATGTGGAGATAGATAGGGCCGGAGATGTAAAATTTGCTGAAGTAAGTAATCGTCGAAAATGTAAATCTAGGAGGGGGGAGGGGTATTCCAAGAGGTTTTCATAATCTATTTTTCCCATAAAAGATATTCCCAGACAAGTATTTCTTCCAAAAAAAATTTCTAAAAACAAAACATATTTGCAGTCGATTGAGCACAACATCAAATTTTGAACTGTATTCCAATTTGCATATTAAAATTAATGAATAAATTTGGGGATTAATTTCTTTGAGAAAAACAATCAAAACTGCTAAGAATTCTAAAAGGTAAATGTGTCCATAAATACTGAAAAATAATTTAATGTCATTAATCATTAAAACTATGTTATCTCCCGCCTACCTCTAGGTGAGGAATGTATTGTTTTTGGTCAAAAAATTGGGTAGTGAGTTTTCAATGAATAAGCACATTTTAGGGTCCCTACAATACGATTTTACTAGTTTCGTCATGATGTCTGTATGTATGTATGTATGTATGTGGGTGTGTAGTCTGTGACAATTTTTTCGTCTCGCTTAACTTAAATACTATAATACTATAAAATACAATTTTGTGTGCTTTTGCTTCTTATTTATATGAAGAGCTGCTAAGATTTTGGATAAAATTGGTCAACCGGAAATAGCAGTTTACTAGAAGCCCGTAACAGTTTCGGTGAAAAACCACGGCTAATTTAAATTTTTCAACAGTTTTTCATTAGTTTTGGAGATAATAAAATATAAGAAATTGTATTTCGTAAATCTTGCATTCCATGTATGTACACACCATGGTAACACTTAATATTTTTTTTGCAATACGTGTACTGTAAGTTACCCATTAATAACAAAATTTAAACACAGTAAGTGGAACTTTTATTGCACAATTGGTTTCCATGGTTACATCATTTACTTACCGTTCACGGTGGATGGTAAGTGAAACTTACCGTGCAAGGTGGACGGTAAGTAAATATATGTCATTCAAATTTTAGTTCTAACCTCAATCTGTCAGCTGTTAATTTTGATACCTATTTTTCCTTTTCTTATATTTACGCAGGTATTGCAAAAAATAACTTACTAACCTCGAACTGTAAGTGATTTTTTAGGCCTCGAATGTTTAGGAAATCTCGACCCTACGGGTCTCGACATCCCAAACTACATTCTCGACTTAAAAACTGTCACTTACAGTTCACGGTACGTAATATACTATTAATTTTCTACGAAATGTGACACATGTCATTGTGATTGCGAAGCTGTTTTCTTATTGAAATATGTCAAATAATTAAATATACTAAAGAAAATTTTGCTCAAATATAAATAGAAAATTAATTGTTACGTTATGTTATGTGCTGAACATATCAGATTTTTGGAAATTATATTGATTGAATCTAGTTAATATTTTATTTAGTTTGCAGAATTATTGTTGAATTCGAACATTTTTTTTATAAATTTACTTATTGTTCTAAATTTCATGGCATTATTTCTATGTGTGATTCCTAATTAATAAAAACATGAATAGTTTCTGTACCAAGTTCTATAAAATTTTGCAGAAATTTTAGGATGTTCCATTTAAAATTATAAAGTTGCACATCATTGCTTGAAAGTTTTCGGTTACATTTAAAATAATTTCATAAAATAAAAAATACTGACTGATTGCCCACCCGGTATATCGTCAGAAGTAAGAAACTGAATCAAAGTAAACTAATTCTAATCTCTTCACTTCAATATCCTTAGTCCAGGACTCACGACCTTCAGTTCCCGTCTCGCGACCTGCGTCCGGAGCTCCGCTCTTCAGCCCCGGATTATAAATTACGGAGCCGGTGGCAAGAAAGTTGCCGCTACGCCCACAATTTATTGCCGCGTGCAAAAAGCCTCGGATTTTTTGCGGCTGGCGGCGACTGCGTCGTCTTGCGTTATACGCAATATGAATTTATTTGAACCCATCTGTTCGGTAAATGGCGCGTGCCAGCTCTCATATTTGATGTGGATGTGAAGCACTATCCCGCTCGCCACTTGTTTTTGTTACGCCATCGGCTCGGATTTACAGATTAAGGTTCATCGGAGGACTTCTTTGTCATCAACATGGGATTTCATGTCTATCAAGCGGAATCACAAAATGTGAAATCGCCAAGTGGTGTTGTTTATAATGGGTCTTCGCCATTTTTTTAACATTTTTTATGAAACTATCTAAATTGAAGACTATCTACTTTTTCTATTAAGTCTTAATTGTTATTCATTAAGCCCCAATGATTTTTTAAAAATGTCGTAACGTCATTGTAAAGGTGTTGGGAGATCTCAAACAGTCGAGATAGTAAATAATTGTAGTCACATAAATGTTCTATTTTATTGTTTAGAAAATTATTTATATGGTGTCATTCACCATTTTTTTATTATTTTTTTTTTTTATGAAACTTTATCTAAATTGAAGACTATTTACACTTTTAAAAAGTCTTAATTGTTATTCATTAAGCCACAATGATTTTTTTAAATGTTGTGACGTCATTGTAGAGGTATTAGTGGAGCTCAAACTGTAGAGATTTAAATAATTTTAGTCATATAAATGTTCTATTTTATTGTAATAATAATAATAAAATAAGTAAAAAATCTGTACTTTTTAAGATCCAGCAACACCTCTACGATAAGTCACAACATTTCAAAAAAATCATTGTGGCTTAATGAATAACAATTAAGACTGTTTAAAAGAGTATATAGTCTTCAATTTAAATAGTTTCATAAATTTATTTTTTTTTAAATTGTGAAAGACCCCATTGAATTGAAAGTATATTATTATATGAGGGATTATGATAGTCATTATTTACGAAGATGAAGTTGCAAATCATCCAAGTGAATAATGACCATAATCCCGAATATAAAACTATACTTTTTCTATTCCTGTAAATTCGGAAATCACTTTTGAAAATGATCGAAATTCGTTGAAAACACACATTAAAAAAACGTCAACATAAAAAAACACTATGATCCACATCACGTCTTTAAAATAACGGAATACATTGGTGTATGATGAGTGTGAGATTGAGAAGAATGTTGTTAAGAAAGTGGGAGTGAGTCAGTTGAGGTGGTTTGGGCATGTTGAGCGAATGTCGAATAAAAGGTTGGTGAAACTAATATATGTGGGTGAGATTGAAGGTGAACGATTGCGTGGGCATCCGAGGAATAACTCGTTGGGTATGATTGATGGTTTGTTGCGTGAACGAATGATTCCGAGTGTGAAGAATAAACGAGCATGTATGAATCGCACTATGAATGTGGACGAGGCGAAAGTGGTGTGTCAGGATAGAAATGTTTAAAGGAGATTAATTGTTGGTTGACTGTGTTTCTGGGTTCGTGCTACCCCACTAAGTGGGACATAGCGTGACGTTATGTATGTATGTTATGTTATGTAGGTAAAAAACTGTAATTGCACAAACCTAATACTTAATGATAAGTTTCTTTATAAAAGCATTAATATTTTCTTAGTGTTCGTGATGATGTTAATGTTAATTTAGTTCTTAGTGTGAGCTGTGTAAACCCGGGTTATGTAACGTTGAATTTACTGTGTACTTTGAAAGAAATTGACATTAATTTCGTCACAAGGCTAAATTTTCTCATCACAACAGCAGTAAAGAAGTAAGTCGGCTGTAAAAGTAATAAAGTAATTGCGTAGTGTTTTACGTCCGTAACATAACGTAAGGGACGCAACGCAACGTCAGATACTTCCGGGTGGTTGTAATCTAACCTAACAGATACTAAACGCGTCAGATATTGCGAATTGTTCTTTCACGACTTTGCCACTGCCGTCAATTATTCTAGCTTTTGCCACTCGTTCTTTGGGGTTTAGGGGCTCGTAAATGTAAAGGCGGCCATGTTAGTTGTTAAAACTAACATCATTCTTCTTTTTAAATACACATACTTACTGTGTATTTTATAATTGATGAAACAAACTTGTACACAGTAAAAATTTTTATATGCGATTTATTAATTTTGCAGTTGTTAAGTATTTTTAGTTAATATCAACAAATATATTGAGTTAAATTAACAATATGAACAATTATGACAATTTGTTAAATTATAATTATGTCAATTTTGAATTTTAATAAGAAAAATTGTTTTTATTTATTAGCTACATTTATAAATTTAAAAAATAGACACGTCAATAATAACAAGTAAATTTAGCTAACTTATCAATTTGAAATTGTTAAAGAAAGTTTGTACCCTTTGTAACAACTTAATTTATTATAATAACTATGATTTATTGTTCTTCTTCACTATAATTACTAAAATATTTAGTCAAAAGCACATAAATAATTTGTTTCTTGCTAACAATTTTGAAACTTGATAAATTAACAAAAATTAACGGTGGATCGTCTGGGACTAAAAATTTTATTAAACTTTTGTCATTTTTGACTATAAATTTTTTACTGTGTATTTTATATATTTTTGTGTGACATTTTTGAAATAAATTTGTCACATTTTGAATTTTTTTGTAACATATTATCTTTTTTTGTACGGCAGTATACATGTAACGTATTAGTTTATCCGTTTGGAATTTAATTGCATGCTTTAATTCAATTCGTATTTTACCTTAATATATTGTTTAAATAAATATAGTAATAAATGCTCTATAACTATGGCGATTTTAAACAAGGAAAGTAACAGATTACCCACCAGTGAGTATAATTTTGGAAAAAGACACTAGTGAGTATTTTTTATTTATAACAATAATAATAACACACAACACATCGATTGACAGTTTGATTTAAAAATTTAATGCATATGTCACTGTCAAATAATATTTCTTTAATAAAATTTTTCATTTATTAAGAGATGTTGGATAAAACGTTATACTTCACATGTGAGCAAAGTGGAATTACCCACTCGATAAAATTATCACACTCAGCCTTCGGCTTCGTGTGCTAAAATTTCTCTCATGGGTAATTCCTTACTTTGCCCACTTGTAAAGTAAATAACTATTTTCTTCCAAAGATTCAGTTTAAAAAAAAAAAAAATTATATTGGACCTTGATTCTGGGTTCCTATATTATTGTAAATACAGAAAATTATTCCGAATACTAATAACCGGAGATTTTGTATACCTAAAAATTCTATATATAATTAAAAAACAAAATGATTCACATGGTAATTTTAAAATTTAGTCAAAGGTAAATAAATATATAAGTACACACAAGGTTTAGTGTACTTTTGAGAGCAACGTGAAAGCACTAAACATGGAAAGGGTAGAAATATCGTTTTGGGTTGAGTTTATTTCAGATGAAAGTGACAACTATTTGTACGTGTCCTGACACGCACCTGCGTCTGGGTCGCACATCACACCTCCCTCAGGACTTCACAAACATTCGATCCATGGAATAGAAATAGCGCCAATAAAACTACACGAAATTACTTTAAATCAGTCTTTACGAGAAAGAAGTTTTTCGATACTTTCTTCCTACAATATTACAACGAACAGATATTTAAATACTTGACGGCTGGTATTTGCTAAATTAAATCTCTAACCGTTACCAAGTGCTATAACTAAAAAATCTGGTGTGGGCACCACACAACTTTCTTATACAAATAAAACCTGTTCCCTGCATATGACTATATTTGGACAATTATTTGATATACTATAAATATTTTACTGTGTATTTTATATATTTTTATCCAATACCTCTCAATAAATACTCTATAACTATGGCGATTTTAAACAAGGAAAGTAACAGATTACCCACTAGTGGGTACAATTTTTTAGGAAAGTCACTAGTGAGTATTTTTTTATTTATAACAATAATAATAACACACAACACCTTGGTAACTACTTCGATTGACATTTTAATTTAAAAATATTTGGACAATTATTACTTTTATAATATTTCACAAGACACATATTTTTGACACTTCACAAGTATTTGACACGTTTGACACATAGATATTAAAAATGTTTAAGTTTTTGTTCCCATTGTAACTAATATTATTGAAATATATTCTTAAATATATAATTTAGTTTTTCTCATAATTAGAAACATGTACAAGAAAAATGCAAATAACATTTTATATTCCAAATATTTTTGCTAACATCTTTCATTTGAAACTTTTTCTCACAGCTGATTCTATTTTTGAATTAATTGTAATTTATTGTTTTGTGTCCAGTAAACTTCCTATTCCGGTTTTTCAATTTCATTCAAAATCAACTCAGCTCTTCATTTTTTCATGAAACTTATATATTCCAAGTTTCGTTTACATATCTTGTCTCGTTCATGAGATATTGCGCACACGGACATATATCCATCCATCCATCCTCACACACAGACATCATTGAGAAATTGGTCTTAACGGATTCAGTTGACGTCAAATATGTATTTCCGCAAAAATCACTTCAGCGATTTTTTTTCGTGATTCCAATACTTCCTTATACTTTGTATAAGAAAGTAAAAATCATGATATTACGTATGTATTTATGTCCAGGTAACTAAGACATGAAAAGACGGAATAAGTGAACTCTTTTACTCTGAGATTTTATTATGGAAAAGTATAGGTTTCCTTGTCAGTAAACATATGTCACACACGCTACCACCACAATCACTATTTTCTTCATTACTATTGAAGTACAAAATATTAGTTTACAATTTCACTGCTCTCTCTTTGCAATATAACAACTTAAACTCTCTTAAACTGCGAGCATGTTTTTTTCATGTATTTACCATTTTTTCCACTCATCTTACCCTTTTGATCTCTTGTCCTCTCTAACTCACTTGTTTGCCGCTTGGGACAGCACTGGCGTTATCACGGACACGCCGTTCCGTGCTGTGAGGAATTTACAAAGTTGGCTACACTGCTCGACAACTTAATACACTCATTTCCAAGCCAAGTCATTTAGAAAAACGAAAAAGTTTTTGTTGGTGCGAAAAAGTTTATTCTGTGTTTACAGAATGGAATTATGAATTTTGTAACTTGTTATTCCTCCTCGGACCGCCGGACGAAAGGATGTTATTATTCTGAAATAATTCGTGTTTTATTCTAACCTCAAATTTCTTTTTTTTTTCTCAGCAATAAATATTGTGTATATACATATACATACCCATAAGTTGTTATAAAATTCATCTGATCTTCAGGACATGAATGAACATAACATTTTCTTTAATAGAATATGTAAATGTCAAATTTTCAAAAAGTACAAAATATCCAGCATTTGGATAAAATGTTTGTAAAATTATTCGAATTGTCAAGAAATGGCATGTTTCAATTTCAATGTTCCGAAGCGATTAACTTAAATAAAAGCGTAGACTACCATGGCCCAATTCAGAATATTTCGCTCGCTAAGTTTTATTAGGAGGAAGCAAAAAAGAAACTATTACTGGCCTAATCATAGTGTCTATTTATTTGAATTCATGTTCTTGACAAGCGAATGAGATCTCATCCTAAACTTGTATGTGTTTAATAATGATTTTGTAAGTATATTTTACGGTTGCAAATAAATATTGCATATTTTTAGTATTATACTTAATTTATAATTTGCAATATGGTATGATAATGAATGTTTTCATTTATTACTCTTGTTAATAAATTTGCAAAACACAAACTACAGTAAATGCACTAAGATTTCAAAGCAGAATGGATAAGATTTTAACAGTATTATGGCACATAGTACACGTAACACATATCCAACAAATTAACAAGGATAATAACTCTCTAACAAACACAGAAACACAAATAGGACGTACCCCCATGCATATTCCGTTTTGACATTAACTAATAGTTAGTTTCACTTATATGCTTTATACTGAATATCCGACAGTTACGTAATATACCGAATAACGCCCTAGGACGCTATAAATTTGACGTTGTTGCTATTGAACGCAGAATACGCAAACTCTGAGTTCTATTGGCAGATACAAATATAGAAATTAATTTGGATTGAGTTCGCATTGACAGGGCGGTATCGTCAATAATATGATGAACATATGTATATTTAAGGAAAAAGAAAAAAGAAAATAAAACCCTTATGTCTTTTTCGCACTGTTGTTTAATACTAATTAAATTGCAACCGGATTCGACTATTTAATGGTCATCATATTTTTCCATAATTTTACTTCACACTTGTTGATTTTTTATCTAAAAATATATATTTTTAAGTAATTTAGCGGTAGATCTCTATCTAATTAAGTCTTTTCTAAGCAAACAATTACAGGCGCGCCACTGGAATGTCTTTGACAGACTGATTTATTACTCTTTTTCATTTTTAAATGAAATATAGTGTAACAAATAACAATAACTGGGTATAAGTGCTGTAAATATTTATTATCCAACACCTCTCTATAAATGCTCCATAACTATGGCGATTTTAAACAAGAAAAATAACAGATTACCCACTAGTGGATTTAATTTTGAGAAAATCCACTAGTGAGTATTTTTTTATTTATAACAATAATAATAACACACAACACCTTGGTAACCACTTCGATTGACATTTTAATTTCAAAAATTTAAAGAATATGTCACTGTCAAATCATATTTCTTTAATAAATTTTGCATTTATAAAAGATGTTGGATAAAACGCTATACTTCACACGTGGGCAAAGTGGAATTACCTTCTCGATAAAATTATCACACTCAGCCTTCGGCTTCGTGTGCTAAAATTTCTCTCGTGTGTAATTCCTTGCTTTGCCCACTTGTAAAGTAAATAACTATTAAAATCACGACGTTTCGACAGCAAAGTGCTGCCTTCTTCAGGTGAAATATAAATATAAAACAATAAATAAATTAATATGTAGTCAAGGATACAAGTTGACAAATTAAGGGTAACATGGATCAAAATAAACAAATTATAAATTATAAATAATTATGATTTGTTAACTTGTTCTGAAAGCTTGTTTCAATATTGAAATATAGTGTGTTCCTTTCGAAATTATTGAATAATTAAACAAAATTATGATGTGAGGGTTAGTCTGGCTTCCATAATGGGGTCATGCACTTTTTTTAAAAAAGTTGTGTTTTTTACAAATTATACAAATTTAGATCATTTCAGTCACATATTATTCAATATTTCTTGTAATTTTTTAACTTTTCATTCATAATTTCCTTTATGAAGTTTCGCAGTTGCAAAATCGTGACGTCATCTTGTAACAGAATATACAGCATGGCAAGGCAAAAGAGGTGTTGATAACAAATAAAAACTTGCTTTTCAGTGTTGTAATAATTACTTATTATTATTAAAATGAATACTCCGATAAATTAAATTAGATATTCGTTAATTATAACAATTTTAGTCAAAGTGTTTGGACGTGTTAAAACAAAATGCTTTGTTGTACTATAACTTGTCGCTTGTCGGTAAAGTCGGTAGTCTCATTATCACACCTGTCATCTCAAGTCATATGTTGCAGTTAACAACGATTTTCAAATTAAACTTATGTTTAGTATATTTATTATATTATTTTGCCAGGTAATGTTAATAAACTATATTTGTAAAAACCTCTCAGTAAATATCAATGACTGATATCAGTCAATTTGACAGTTGGTGTAGTTCCTCGCTCTCCGCAAGAGCGTGTTTCGTAGAATAACAAGATGACGCAAGTGCTGACGTCACAAGCGAAAAATTTGAAATAGGATGCCAATTTAAATAAATCGTATCTTAATAACTAAATGCCTTTTAATATTAAAATTAGTATCTATATTTATAATTTTACTCAAACTTACAGAAAAAAAAATAAAATGAAAAAAGGTTTATGACCCCATTATTGAATAATTAAATAAAATTATGATGTGAGGTTTAGTCTGACTTCCACAATAATCATTCACTTAGACCTACCTAGTATAAGTTTTAGTCATCACCAGCTACCTCTCATGGTCCCAAGTCGTATATTTGTGCTCGCATACTTATACATGTATATGAATGTTGTACTGGCATACGTACTTCCACTTCCGGTGTACAACGGTGATGTTTCATGCAGAAGGAAGTTTGTTTTGTTTTGGTTTACAACTAAAGTTGAGAAATTGTCAGTCTGTGCCGTTGTAGTCAGTGTACTCCGAACTGTACCGAATGTGCTGAGAGTGTAGAGAGCAAGTATCTTTTACCGCACTCCGCCGTTAAACATACTCTGATCTAATGAGTAAGTTTACAACGTTACTCTAAATCATGTTTGTTCAAATGGTTTCAGCTAATCTTGGGTTATTTCTATTGTTACGTTTGAATGATTTGATTTTTTGATAGTGGATTAATTTGACATGTTCTATTTTATTTTCTTTTATATTAATATTATGATAAACTACACAAACGGCCAAAGTAGTGAAATAACACAACAAGTAAAGTAAAGCAAATAACATTTGCAACACCCGTATCTGATTTCAGTTTGAGAAAAACTAATTTATATTTATTTGTACCTTTATTGGGTAATTGAACATTGAACAAAATAATATTAAAATATCAAGTTTGAGAAAAACTAATTTATATTTATTTGTACCTTTATTGGGTAATTGAACATTGAACAAAATAATATTAAAATATCAATAACAAACAAACGTGGATTATTAATTTTGACACGCAAATGTCAAATAAATATATTTGTTGCAATGTTTTGAAATGTGTTAAATATAATATTTATTGAACACATCAAAACTATATAAAAATTAATCCCATTTATACAAAACATGTATTTGATTAAAATATACGATAACTTTAAAATTAAATCCAATATAATAATACAAACAGTTAAATCAATTTTAATTTAAATTATATATTTCGTAACTATGTTGTAAAAAATATTTACTCATATTTATTATTGTTCATTTATATAAAACATTAATTAAATAAATAAAAATTAATTGTTAGTGGCCGTTAGTTAAGTGAACTTTGTTTTATATTTCAACGTCTTTAAATTGCTAACTTATGTTGCATTTATACAAATTTGTTTATTGTTTGACGAGTTTAAATAAGTCGATGTGTATTGTTTTATCTAAATTGAAGACTATCTGCAGTTTTAAAAGATCTTAATTGTTATTTATTGAGCCTAAATGACTTTGTGTTGTGACGTCAGTATAGTGAATCTCAAGCAGTAGCAGTTGTAAATAATTGTAGTCACAAAAATGTTCTATTTTATCGCTTAGAATTAAAATAACTTTTCGTGATAAATAATTAAAATATACATGAATATCATTTATTTCAAGAAGAAACATAAACAAACTGTATAATTATTTTACTCAAATGTTTGACTATCACTGATAAATTTTACTAATGTCATTTAAAATAAATAAATAAATAAATATATCATCACGCCTTTTACCCATTACGGGTGTGGCACTCTGCTTATGCAGATCTCGGTAAGTGATATATTTTTTCGTATGAAATGCGGTTACCAGCCGTCAAGTCATAGCCCCCAAAGTTGTTAGTGGAGGGGGAACCACAGGGGTAAATTTAAATTTGTAACTGTCGGCAGTGGGATTCGAACTGAGGATCTCACGATCCACAGTCCGACACGTTACCACGGAGCTATTTACCCTATATGTCATTTAACATTTCTTTAATTTCGTTGTGCGACCTAACTACGTGGGTTCATTATCGCGCGAATTCTCAAACAAGAATTTGTGTTATATTATAAGGTTACAAATTCAAAACATAAAAAAAATCTTGAAATTAGGTTCCAACCATTTGACACTTCGACTATCTAACAGCTCAATTATAAGAGAAGTAGAAAGAATTTGGAATAGAATAGATGTGTGAGAGAGAAACTTAAACAGAGAAACAATACTTTGATGCCACAATGGTGTCTTTCACCATTTTTTTTTTTTATATTTTTTTTATGAAACTTTATCTATATTGAAGACTATCTACACTTTTAAAAAGTCTTAATTGCTATTCATTATGCCACAATGATTTTTTAAAAATGTTTTGACATAGTAGAAATCTAAAACAGTAGAGATTTAAATAATTTTTGTTACATAAATGTTCTATTTTATTGTACAATCTGTACTGTTTTAGATGCAGCAACACCTCTACTATGACGTCACAATATTTTTTAAAAAATCGTTGTGGCCTAATGAATAACAATTAAGAGTTTTTAAAAGTGTAGATAGTCTTCAGTATAGATAAAGTTTCATAAAAAATTTTTTTTAAAAATGGTGAAAGACCCCATTGCTATTATATCTAGTATGATGTTTTTGGATCTAAGTTTCAATATAAATGACTTATAATATGCCATTTTGTGACTCCATAGTAAATTATCTATCAATTGATTAAAAGCTCACAAAAGGTTTACCTACATATTTCAAGAATAGATCAACGATTATATATTATGAATAAAAGAAATCTGCGTAAACTGAAACCAATTTCAAGTAAACTGAACTATAGTATTTCGCATACGAGTTCCATAAACCTTCCACAAGGATAATATTTTCGGTACACAAACACAACAACGAACAAACACATACATTAACGTAATGAAAAAACGAAACTCTCCAGAGAGGCTTCAGCACAAACGCTATGCTCTGTACGTGCCTTTCTACGGGGATCCACGTTAGCTGTGCTTGCAGGGCCGCATTCAGGGAGGAACAATATTTTAGGGGCTACGTAAATCTTTAATGATACCTAGTATATTACGCAGCACGAATTATTGGAAGTACTTTATGCACAAGGGTGAAAAGTAATTCCGCCAGGTTTCACTCAGCCGAAACTCAATAAGTTTTATCTCCTTTTTACCTCCCGCAACATCCTGTAAGGGAGGTATAAGAATGCTAAAAATTCGAGAGTGAGTTTCGGCTAGTCTAGTGCATTAACTGTGACAGCTATTGTAAGATTATTGCTTATTCTTGTCCTGAATTAAACTGAAGTATGCAATCATTAAGGAAGATTAGATCTTTATGTGTTAAATTAAATATTAATTTAGTTTTTTTCTTTAATTGGGACAGTTATCATGCAATCACATTTTTGGTTTGTCACTAGTTCCATAGTTATTGTTTATTAACTTGTCAACTTAAAAAATACTGGTGCACTATACTGCAATTTTCCCTGAGTTTTCATTGAATCAGAACGTTTCAGAGTCCCTAGAATACTATTTTAATAATTTCGCGATGATGTCTGCGTGTGCATCTGTTAGTCTGTCAGTCTGTGTGGATCTCTGCAGTTACGGTTTCTCAAAAATCAATCAATATCTATTGTATCCCATTGGGAAGAGCTGATTAGTTTTTGGTGATAATCCAATAACCGGAAGTGGTAGTTTACTTGAAGTCCTATCAAGTTATTTATCTCAGTAAATTATGGGTTAATAACAATTTTTATTATTAGAATAATATTTTAAATATTATTATCTACAATTATTGTTTGAAACATTTTTCTCTTACTGTAACGTGTTACTATTTACGAATTACAACACGTTAAAGAAAAATTGAAAAATGTAATTTTTTACATCTGTCATAATCGAAATTTCTTGAATAATGATGACCCGTGTTCTCGAATTGTTTGATAAAAAATCTATGGCAGGAGTGCCCACAGCTGATTTTTTTTTTTGTATATTTTTATTAATTAACCCAATAATAATAATAAAAAAAAAAAATACTTATTTATTTTATTTATGCAGTATTTTTTTTTCTTTGATATTAATTCAAGTTACACTTTTTGAGCGTGGTGACCGATAAGAAAACAAATTTTAGCATTGTGTCTAAAAGAGATAGAATCAGTTATGAGCAGTTAGCAGCTAGTCTACACGCATACGTCTAGTCGCACGCACACAAACACCGTGCCGAAGTCTGCCGAACTGAAACGACGTTAGACGATGCACGGCTTTTAACGCCGCACCGCTGTGCCGGTCGGAGTGGGGGTATCAGGTTTTTTTCGTTACGGAATTTCTTGATTCGGTCGCCCGCGATAAAAGCTATGCAATAGCTTAAAAAAACAGCATGCTTGACACTTGACAGATAGAACAACGTCACTGACATACTATTTTATGTGCGCTGAGCGGCCATCTTGTCTATAGCACACAAAGACAGGCCGACTGAAATGTTGGGATCATGAAATAATTGAAATGTCGTTACTGTATTAATTTTTATACTGTGTTATGAATCACCCTGTGGGTAACTATTTAAAAAAAAAAAATGTGTTGGGTACGGATTTAAATGTTAATCCAGGCCTGCGCCGGTGCTGCCACATACACGCGCTCACACACACCATCCCGCCGACATGGAAAGAGCATCAAGTGAGCCTCAGAACCTCGGCAGATAACAAATGAAGTCGACTGTGCATACAGCAATGAGTTCTTAACATTTGGGTGGAAAAAGTGCACCGCTGCTCTCGTGCAAATCGAAACTTCAAAGAAAGGAAAATGCACAAGTAATGTAGAGGTAGACGAATGGAAGTAGATATCAAAAAGATTTTTAGGATTATAAGATGAAATAGCAGTACTTTTAAATTGAAATATTGGAACGTGCTGCATGGGGGTACATTCTTTATTTTATAAAAGATATTTCTAAAATTGCCTGTGTATCCAATGCCCATAAAGAATTTTTTTTCAAACAGTCAGATTTGCTAGCAATTGTATTAAATGATGAAAAATTCAAAATAAAAATAAGGACTGAATAAATGTTTTGTTAACAAGTGGCTGAAAGAATAACGCCGAACAAATATTAAAAAATTCCCTTAATATTAAGCACAGGCCCATGAAATAAAAGAGAAGCTTTTCTAGTGGAGTACTGGGAAATAGGTTTTTCGGACGTTTATGTGTACAAAATACGCCTCTCAACATGTTCCAGAAACTTCTTGTTTTCCAGCCTAGGCCGGCAAAAACTAGGGAGATTTGTAAGATTAAGGTTGGCTTCAACTGTCTGTCAATTTTGTGCTTTGGTATTGGTTGGTATTGTGCAATGTTTGAATGTATGAGGTTAGAAATTTCTATCAATTTTAGAGATCAATTGTCAATTTTAAGCTCAAATGTAAGTAATTATAATTAAATTTTCAGTTGTAGTGCACAACCAATAAATAAATATCAACTAAATAAATGTCACGGTTTTTTCAAAGAAAACAAATTAATTGTTTATATTTATCAATCCCTTCAATCCTTATTTACTATTTGTCTGTGTTGCCAAGGTAAAAAAAAATCCAAATATTTCATATTTGACAAATAAATAATTCATTTAAAAAACTTATAACAAAATCGACAAAAAAATACTTTATATTACACGTCCATAGTGTACTAGAATACTATTTATTATATTTACCAATTTCGTTATTTTGATGCAATCATATATTCTCCATTGGCGGGTACTCAAATTTGTAACACCTATTTATGTTACATCCTATATATTTTATAAGTCAATTGTGATTCAGTAAATGTAAATAGCGTACTGCCAATGTATAGTTACTTCCATCACTAAAATCTATTTAATATGTTTGTGAGATAGATTGTAAATATGAATGGGACCACAAAAAAAAAAATATAAAAAACAAAAGCTTGACTCACCAATTGAAGAAATTACTGAAGTTGTGACACCAAAACTCCTGAACAATATAACAGCAACAAAAGTGATGGCAGATCGTTGTCGCGCTGCTCTGCATGCCCAAGATCAACAACTAGAACAAATGTTTCTATTATATCTGTAGTTTTGAAGAAAAATCAATTGTGATTTTTCACTTAAAGAAACTCGTAAGTTTGAGCCCTCTAAATTCAACTCCCAAATTTAAAATTCATTATTTCCTATCATTCCTAGTTAATCTAACCTTTAAACTAATTACTGAGCTAATTTTTAGTTCATTTGGCTCATTAATAAAAAAGTTATTGAAGAAAGCATGAAAAAAGGCAAAATTCACTAAAAATGTCAAATTTCTTGGGCCGTAACTAAAAAACCAAGCGAGATATCAAAAAACGGCCAAAAGTTTTGAAAGTTGCACACTTTAATTAACTTATAAACAAATTTTCAGCGATTTTTATTTTTTTTGAGATTTTACCCAAAATTTGCCCGAACGAAAAATTTCAGCGCCCATATCTTAAAAATTAAAAAAGATACGGATATGCGGACTTCACCATTGTATTCAGCTCGTCAAAATACATAAATATGGTAATTTTCATTAAAATCGCGCAACAGAATGAATTGCTAGAGCAAAAATTCTGAAAATGGCCCAAAATCAGAAAAAATTCAAGGGGTTAGTATTGAAATTTTCAAAAAAAAATTATCTCCTAGAATTTTGATTTATATGACCTATCCACCTATTTTCGACTCGAAACTTACGAAAAATTTAGTTTTAGCGATATTTAAGCCTTAGTTTTCGAGATATGGATGATTTTATGCGGCGCAGATTTCAGAAAAATTTCTGGAAAAATGTTTGAGTGCCTAAATCTCTCCAATAGAAAGAGATAATTCAAATCTGTTTAAATTAGCGTATTTAGCATATTTTATTTATAATAAGTGTAAATTTTTATAATAGTATCTTGAAAATTACAAATTTTATAATTAGTCAAAGTTGACAGAACAGAGTGTATTATTATAAATTATTAGAGATTTGAATTTTTATGCAGATTTTTTCGATGATGTAAGTTATATATATATATATATATATATATATATATATATATATATATATATATATATAAAGGTATAAAAAGAGCCTGTATATTTTGCGTAATTTGGACAAAACATAACCAGTTATGTGACATTATTTGAGGAAAAACCCAGTTAAGTTCCATTTATATGCATGTTAAAATATATAAATACATCAATTTGTTTTTGTATACTTTTTTTTTAAATACAAATGATATCAAATAGATATTCGAAACCATTTCAAGGTATTTATGAAGGTGACTTCTGAAACTTTAAACCCAACTATAACCAGATATCATGAAATAGGGGCTAAACTGGTTTTTCCTTAATGCCACAGAATATTTATAATGTATAGTCATTGCTGCTATTTTCTCTATGATTTTCATAAATTATATATGACAGAGTAAACTTGAACTATCCTGTACATAATTTTGACTTATTCTCATACAGGTATAAAAAGGTAACGATTAATTTAAATTTGATTAATGTTAATGCAACATCAAATGATTGTATTCAGCAGTAAATAATTCACATTGAAATGATAAATAAATACCTTTCCAGGTCTCTGATTTCAAATTCCATTAGAGCATTAGCGCGTCGGAAACAAAATTAGTTCGCAAAATTTATTAACATTCCTAGCATCAGTGATAAATTACATTAATTTGTATCTACCAATAATTACAGAATAATTCAATCGTTAATTTTTGTGAATACAGGACCGAAGGTTACATTGCTGTAAAAATTGACAGAAATAGAAACAATAAAAAAAAAATTATTATGAATGTGAATGATTTTTACATCAATACTTTTACCTACATATACATATACTGGATGTCTAGAAAATCCAATGTTAAAATTTTCATTAGGAGCGATAGGTCGTTCCTCATGAATTTGAAACAAAAGTCAGCAACAAAAACTGCACCAAATGAGCGTAAATTTATTGATGTAATACATTTCTGTCATGAGATAGACGTAAAATAAAATGTATAATTATTAGCTGTTTCCAGAGTGCCATGGTAAACAAAATATACAAGCAGTTTGAGTTTTAAAGGTGGAATTTGGAATAGTTTTAATGATTATTGACTTGTTTAAATTATTACTAAATGGTAAATGTGTTCATGATTACTGGGAAATAATTTGTCAGAATGACTGAATGTCAAAATGTTAAAATAGAGATTGTTCACAGTTGCTAAGCAACAATTATTTTGTATTAAAGTATAGATTGTACAATGAAAAATGGAATTATTTTAGCAGTACTCAAAATTTGTAATAAAATTTATGTAAAAAATCTGTTGTGAGATTACTTATCAAATAATGCAGAAACACGGACCACCACTCTCAAGAAACGCTCATCCCTTCGCTTATGACATATGTCAAAAAATGTCATTTTTTCAATCATTGTTTTTCAAAATGCTCAGGATAGCAGATTTAAACGAAAAAGACAAAATATATAATTTTTAACGTAATTCGTAACTGGTGATAGAAGAACAAAAATGTTTCAAACAAAAATTGAAGATAATAGTTATTTACTTTACAAGTGGGCAAAGTAAGGAATTACCCACGAGAGAAATTTTAGCTCACGGAGTCGAAGGCTGAGTGAGATAATTTTATTGAGTGGGTAATTCCACTTTACCCACGTGTGAAGTATAACGTTTTATCCAACACTTCATAATAAATGAAAAATTTATAAAAGAAATATTATTTGACAGTGACATATGCTTTAAATTTTTAAATTAAAATGTCAATCGAAGTAGTTACCAAGGTGTTGTGTGTTATTATTATTGTTATAAATAAAAAAATACTCACTAGTGGATTTCCTCAAAATTATACCCACTAGTGGATAATCTGTTACTTTTCTTGTTTAAAATCGCCATAGTTATAGAGCATTTATTGAGAGGTGTTGGATAATAATATTTTATTGTAATACCTAACAAAAATTGTAATTAAACCATATTTTACTAAGATATTTCAGAATAACTTGATAGGGCTTCAAGTAAACTACCACTTTCGGTTATAGGATTATCACCAAAAACTTATCAGCTCTTCCCAAATGGATACAGTTGATATATACAAAATATCAAAATTTTCTGTTTAGCAGTTTTTGATAAAGCGTAACTCCAGAGATCCATACACAGATTTATCGCGAAACTATTAAAATCGTTTTCTAGGGACCCTAATAGGTGCTCATCCACTGAAAACTTACTATCAAATTTTTAACATAATTCCTACAGGATAAGGCGGGAGGTACAAAAAATTTGAGAAAATCAGAAAATGACTAAGGTTTTTTTTGTTGCATTTTTCATTATAGAGCTATCCTTAAAGTTTGGCCAAAGCATTACCTAACATCCTTTATAAGTATTGCTGATAACAATGAAGATAGGTTTAATTTTTTTGTAGAAATCCATCAACCAATAAATGTTTCATTTACATATATAAAAGAAAAAAATTTCCTCTTCACAAAGCTTCAATAACTATTATTTAACAACAGAAAATATCCATTGGACCATCTAAATACGTTTCTTTAAATACCTCTGTTAATATTCGTTCAACAAAAAGGAAAAACTTCCCAACGACTCTTGTTGTAGCTTAGAAAAACTTTTATATAAAAGCCTCATTAAATCGCGTGCATTCTGCATCATAATAGCACAATTACGCTGCAAACTCGACTTTTAAAACAACAATTCCGAAATCATTTTAGTAGTTGGTGTTATTTCCGCATTGAGACAACTTCAACAAACAATCAGTTCAGTTTCGCCTGAATTGCTGGAGTTCCAATACAAACAGTTAAAGCAGGTTTAATCTGCTCCGTTTGTAAGTCCCGGAGCGCGAATAAGAAGCAACGTTTACCGGAAGTGCAGCCATATCATCAGCGCGATTTCCTTTCTGAGCGGGCGGCTGACCTACTGACCCGACGCGAGACGGACTAAAGGGAAGCGACGCGTTTTGCCCGATCGCAGATTGGACTCCAGCAGTAGGATTTCTTTCTGGATTATTATTTTTCTTTTTTAATATTCTACATAATTACCTTGAAGTTTAGGAATCCCTAGAGGATTTGAAATTTGCGATTTACTTTCCTGGGTCATACTGAATTCATTACATTTAAAATCTGCAAATCAGGATTAGGCTTCAGATGTAATAGATATTAAACATAATCGAAAAAATAACGTTAACTAATCAACCAGTTTTAACCGACGAAAAAAGGAAGGTGTTTTCAAATTGAAGCGTATATATTTTGTTAACCCTCTATTGCATGAATTATTATTTCTTTTAAATAAAGGGCTCAAAAACATTATTTTTTACAAAAGAAATATTCATATATGTAAAATAAGTGTGTTATATAATTTTTTTTTAAATAAAAAAAATTTTTTTTTAATTTTGTTCACTTTTGGGAACATTATGAACAAATTCAACTTACAATAGAACTTTGGTCTATTGGGTCATCTTTGTGTACTATACAAAATTGTTTGATAAACAACCCCTTCTAGGAAAACATCAGATAAAAAAATTTTTTGGAAATTTTGTAAAGGTGTATTTAGCTGTAATATATCAGCAGGTAATAAGCTGCTTCCTTCAAATTTTACATTTTGTATCTCAGGTTCTGTAATTATCCTTTTTCCAGTTAAAATGTTTTTTTTTTATGTCAAATTGGGAGGAATGACCTAATTGGCAATTGACAAAGTGTATATAATGTTCCCAAATGTTACAACATGATTGCCATGAATGTAAACTGCATAAGGAAAGAAAAAAAATTTTTAATTTTATGTTCCCGTTCGGGAACAGTATGCAATAGAGGGTTAAGTATGACCACATATAATATTTTACAGAGTAATCCGATTTTGATGATTCCTTTTTTATTAAATAGGCTATATCTATAAGTTGGTCTCATATAAATTTGAAAAAAATCCACCCTTGAGAGTAGAAAATTGAGGTTAATTGATTGTTCACCCACTGAATTTTTATCTCAAAGCCGATTCTACCACGCAAAACTTAACGTACTGGATTATCAGATTTCGATCATTCTTCTTTTTATTGAATAGGGTATACCTGGAAATTGGTTCCATTTGAATTCGTAAAAAAAAATTGTAGTCCTGATGGTAGAAAAATAGGTAGCCACCAAAAAAATAAAAAATAATAGTTATTTACTTTACAAGTGGACAAAATAAGGAATTACCCACGAGAGAAATTTTACCTTAGTGTGATAATTTTATCGAGTGGGTAATTCCACTTTGCCCACGTGTGAAGTATAACGTTTTATCCAACACCTTTGCAAAATGCAAAATTTATTAAAGAAATATTATTTGATAATGACATATGCTTAAATTTCCTAAATTAAAATATCTATAGAAGTAGTTACCAAGGTGTTGTGTGTTATTATTATTGCTATAAATAAAAAATACTCACTAGTGACTTTTCTCAAAATTATACCCACTAGTGGGTAATCTGTTACTTTCCTTGTTTAAAATTGTCATAGTTATAGAGCATTTATGGAGAGGTGTTGGATAAAACTTTTTAACATAAAATTACGTTATACGTTATATAATACGTTAATTATAAAAATACGTTTTCAGACGTCTGCAGTGCTTTACAAGATGTAGAAATTTACAAAAATTCATAATAATGTTTTGGTAACGTCAGCTATTTAACATATTCGTACGTTGTTGTCATTTGTTATATTTGTATTTATTTTGTCATTCTGATTAATATATTTTTAACATTTAATTAATCATTTTTATCATCCTAAAAGTGTTTTGTTTACCCTTATTAGCATCTTGGTCAGAAATTCCAAGTTCATCCAAATAAGAACTTTATATTAATTAGTATTTAATAAAATACATTAAATTAGATAGAATTATTATTTATAATTTTTGCTAATTATCTCTATTTTTTATATATAACACTTACCCAGATCTGCAAGCAGAGTGCCACACCCATAATAGGTAAAAGGCATGATGATATATGTATTTTATTTATGTACATAGATAAAAATTTTGAAAACATTCCCTGTACATACCAGTGTATTTATTTTGTGGCAATACTGTAAAATTGTAAATATGAATATTCTCATGAAATAATAATAACACTGTTCATAATGTAAGTGGGTGAAATGGAAACTAGCCAACTTGTCTAGCCCAGGGTCGGTTTGCAGTGACGTTAAATAGGGTAGGAGGAAGGAAAGGAAGGGTAAAGCCGAAGTCCTGTTCAAACAGAGTGAAAAGTGTTTGTGAGTGGCCAACCGACTTCACAATGATCTATGATGTATTTTGGGTAACTCAAATGGAGAAAGTGATTTGTTTGAAAAGGAGGGTTATTAATTTTACCACCGGATCCACTAAAACAATTTCAGCAAATTTGGAAACTATTTCAATAGGTTAAGACCATTATTTACAAAATACAAAATGACACCCTTTCTTGTTCATTATTGTACGCTTTCCTTTCAATACATACATATTTTTATTTCTTTTTTAATATGGTACAACCACATATTACCAGAAAATGACGAAATAAAATAAAAATTTACAGACCAAATGAAATAGTATATTGTACGAATGCTCAAATCATACGAGTATGAAATGGACATTCCATGCGAGTTGTACACCATACTTTTTCTACGACCATGGAATTATTTCCTAATTAATTTAATTTTAATAATAAATTTGTCCCGCTTTCACCATTCCAATATTTGACAATTCTGAATAAGTATCTTAGCACTTGTACTGAATTACTCACAAAATAAATGCATTTCGCACGATGTTTACAAAGTACTTCATATCCCTAGCAACAACAAACCTACAATTAAGAGATTTCTAAGTGGTCGTAGAAAATAGTATATTGTGCAACAAGTGCAGAAAGTTATCTATTTCACACGAGTTGTAAGAGTTTTATCACGAAACGAAGTCAAGTGCTGAAATCACACGAGCGTGTAATAGGTAATTGCACACTATACTTCTTCTACGATCATACTTTTGTCAAGATTTAATACTAATAATTCTTACTCTTCAAAAACAAGAAATGACATCTCAAACTCAAACTATTTGACGTTTATGATTACAGCATGAATGCCGAGCGCAAGCGTAGATGTGCGCAGTGTTACCAACTACCAAATCTACAGATTATAATATAAAACTAAAAAAATATTTGATTAAAATATTGTTATTGTATTTTCTTTGTAATCTCAACATTGAAAACGAAAACGAAATAATTATTAATTATTTTATGCTATATAAATGTAAGTATGTTCAACATATTAATATCATACAGTATTATATTGTTAGTAAGTTACTTACGTATGGAATAATTGCCCACGCTATTTCACACGACTGTGCGATAAATACCATTTTAAAACTTTGTTTAGTGTGGAGAAAGTGTAATTTTAAGTAGTCAACGTCGACAACTACAGATAGAATTAAAAATTTAAAGATAGAAATGCAAAAACTGTGGTTGGTACCTTATTTTCATTGAATTCTTTATGGACACCATAATGCAAGATAATTTTAAAACGCACAAAACTAGTAAATGTACTGTTCAAAATAAATAGCGCAGTACAAGATTTTAGCACCGGCGCGAGAGTATAGTACGCACGATGTAGTGCCTACTGTTATCTGTAATAAATGCTCAGCAATTTTAAGGTTAGCGTCGGTGCTCCACTCACATCGGCCCGGTGAAATGTTTGCCGTATAACTAAACGATATTTATCACGTTGTTTTCGCGTACTTCCGCCCCCGGCCGAATAAATTCCAGTGCTTTAAAATTCGCGATTCGGGGTTAATGGTATACGGAACACGAGGACATGAGGACACTCGACACCATGGCGTATTTCACCAGGACTTGGAGAATTGGTATCAGACAACTCGCCAGCACAAAATTATATGAGTTCGGAATCTTATTACCGTTTGGCACAGTTTATATTTTTATTCTTACCTCCTGCACATACCACATAATATTTCGTATTATCGGTTTACAAAAGTTGAAAGTAATAATGCAGTGTATCTTATATTTACTAAATTATACAATTAATTTATAATATTTGTATATACCTATAACATTAAATAAAACTTAGATAATGAACTGTACAAATGGCAAACTTATTTTTATTGTATAAAGTTTTCCATACTCATAAAAATAACTTCTTAATAAAAAGGTTTTTGGATAAAGTTCTGTAAAATATTTAATAAATACATCGTTTCGATTTACTGCACGTAAAACTTTGTCAGATTATAAACAAATGAAAAACACAAACAAGAAAATAGATACGGTAACTGAATCAATAAAAATTATGAATTATAAAATAGGGGAAGCCATGTCTTCATTCTGGTTCACGATATTCTTCTGCTTATAGATTTCTATTGCTTCCCTTAAGAGTCTGCCATTGGTTGTACATTTAACACTTTACCCAAAATCCTTTTTATTAACTACGAGTTCTGAAAGCTTTTTTAATTTAATAACTTCTTGTTTCAAGAAAATGTTTAGTTTTCCTTTTGTATGCATTCGTTGAAAAAAAAAACTATGTCTTACAAAAGGTTTACATTAAATTTAAAAAAAAATTACTAAATTTGAATATAAATTTTATTGTTTGAATTTTAAGGCAACGGATTGGCAGGTAGCGTTAAAGCCGGATCACTCGATAACGCAAGTTAAGCAATGCTGTCTGCGGTTAGTAGTTGGATGGGTGACCGCTTTGCGAAAACCCATACCAGCGAACACTGTGTGCCGTTGTCATACCACCGAAAACGAGGTTCCGAGGCGGCATATAACCTCAGCAGTTGAGACCGCTTAATATAATAAAAAAGAATAAATTTTAAATTTTGTTTTTAAAATTAATGAAAACGAAGTCATTTTAATTTTAAACAAAATGTTTTTATTTAAAACGTTATCATTTTGAGTTAAAACTTTCTATTCAAACTACTTCGTCCCCATAATGAGTCTCAGTTGAATACTTTGATATGTTCCTTCAAAACTAAATTAATTTTCATACAAAAATATTTCATAAACATACAAAAGTTTTCAATGAAAACGAAATCGGATTGGCACTGTTCAAGTCAATTTTTCTCTTCATTTAAGAGGAACCTGTTTGATCCAAGAAAACATTTTTATCAGTATATTTGAATTTTTTTGCGTAGCTTATTCCAAATACAAAATAAATTTAATTTATTATATTCTGTCAAGTTAACTTTCATTTCCAGTTTTGCAATCATTATCAAAACACCTCAGTTCTTATTTTCATAAAAGTTAAAATTATAACATTTTGTTACTCTATCTTCTCTCGCTCCTGAATTATAGAATAGGCAAACACACATCTATCAACAACATTTAATTGAGAAAATAGTTAAAACGGCGACAGGGAGAGTTATATAATACTTGTCCTATAATTATATTGAAATTTTCGGAGGCATTTGTGCGGTGTTGACCTCCCACGTGGTATTTTAGCAGCAGGGGGTGCTACTGAGGTGCACGCATAGGGTGAGTGGAAAGTGGAAATCCAAGTTGAGGGGAAACCGTCGCGAATCGGTGGAAAAGCCACGGTTTGTCAAGCACTTTGTACGTGATGCTGAAACCCGAAAGAGGTTTGTTGTTTGTGAAGTTATGTGATTTGAATTCATTTATTTCAGAGGCTGGATACGTACAATGCTAGGGTGGATTGCGTTTTAAGCGAATGTACCGCAATAATGTTTTGAATTATATATATGTATATAGTTTGTCATTATATTCAAAATTTTAGGTCTACAGTTTAGCGGGACTACGATGAATAGTACAGAAAGTTTTGTATTGTTTTGTATTTAAAATTAGAAAATTGGGGTAACTTCCGCTTAAAACAGAACTAATAGATATTTATAATAAAGTTGGTATTGTACAATATTTTATCTACGCCCGCCCAAAGTTAAAAAATTAATATTAATTTGACTTAATTTTTTTGACTAGTAAAAAATTAATCCAAGTAGTGCTATAATAATGTTTTTTAATGCATGACGACCACAATTTGACATTAAAAAATTATCTAGTTGTTTTTCATAAATTTTTGAAGCATTTCGTGAAAATGAGTGATTTAGAAAATATTTCGTCGAATATAAAAGAACAAAGGAGACAAATAACGGAGAAGCAGTCAATTTATTAAAAAATTTTACAACACCAACGTTTCAACTCCAATTGAGTCTTCTTCAGGGTGCTAGTTACAAACATATAAAAAACACAATAAATACAAGAAAGTACAAATCAGGTACACGACATTAGGATGAATAAAAATGAGTAAATGTTAAATACATGTCAAAATAATTGTACGTCAAAAAATAATAAACATAAAACAAGCAAAGCCAACCACCTACAAATCTCATAGTTGATCCAAAACTAACAAGAAACATCAAGTAAACTAAATAAAAAATAAAAATAAATAAAAAGTTAAAAAATAAATATAACAAACAGCATATTTATTTATTTTATTTATTATTAACAGCCGCTCAACAGGTTACAGAGACTGTAACCCAATTACTGAGGGCTGGAGAACAAAACATAGAATACAACAGTTTCAACATAACAATAAAGAAAGAGAACAAAAACATATAGATAAATTTCACATACCAGAGAAATAAGTAATTAAACTATTTTTAAATCTATACAGACTATAATAAAACAAATCAATGTCTGTGTTCGAAATATAGTTGTTAAAAATCTGACACATTCTTCTGACAGGCGCTCTTAGTTCATAGTTCGTTGCCGTAAATGATAATTTAAATGTATATTTTGCACTGACTGATCTAATTTGAGCAATCTCAGCAAACACAAATAATGGTTAGAATAAAAATAAAAATATACAAATAGAAAACAACAAAATAATAAATCAGCAATGTAATAAAGATGCATAATGCTTAATTAAGACACCACTGTAGATGGAACTAAGATTTTGGATGTCAGTTTGCCCGTTTATGTTATTTTTATTTTTATGAATACAAAGCATCTCTAACGTCAACCTCTTGTTTAGATTTTTTTCAGTCTTTAGGATCTTCGTGTTGTCAAAGTCGAAGTTGTGAGACTCAAATTGAGCATGGTGAACCAGAGCACATTTACCGGCATTGTTAGATTTGACTGAATTACGTTGATGTTCTTTAATTGTTGTGTTGAGATATCTTTTTGTTTGACCTATGTAAACTCACGGGCGTAGATAAAATATTTTTACTTTTGTTTGATGCGCATATTGATATTGTTCCTGAATCTATGAAATGAATATAATTGTTTTAAAAATATCTTTTGGGGAGTGAGCTAGTTTCTTGAAACGCCCGGCATAATATATGGAATATAGTTTAATCTAATCTTGAGACAATTGAATTTTTTTATTATCATTTGCATTTATCTCCAGTTACAAAAGAAAAGTTTAGTGTGTAATGGAAAATAAGCACGAAATCACACAAGCTAACTAACACCTATTATATTGAATTTTCTCAGTAAATCTTTTCAATTTGAAGGGATATTCTGATTTGAAATATTTGAGTTCAATTCCAAGCCACTTCCTAAAAGCCGTCTACCAACAACAAGAATATCGACTCGATTTATATTTTTATTTCTTATGAACCTGAACGTGTCTTCTTCCATGCACATGATGTATTGAACTCTTATGAACAAACATGAAGGAAATAACAGCCAATCTTCAATTCAAAACACAGATTCAACGATATATTGATGTCAAAGCATAGGGCTTTTCTATACGTATATATTTTTATTTCTTTTTATGTTCTCTTCCAACAGATCTACAGATAATATAACAAAAATATAATTTAATAGGACATGGTAAACAAGATTCATTAAAAACATACACATGGGATATATGTAAACATCATTTATTTCTTCCCTCAGCTGCATTTTTGAATCGTTAAATATAAACCACTGTAATTTAGTAATTCTGGAACGCGCACAAGTTGGATTTTATGTCTAACACTTATTTATAAATTATAAACAGTGCCGTGACTGATCTAGATCAACTCGTATGATCTTTGATCGTTATACGTTTTCTGATCTTGATATTGGTCTAGTACAAAAAGAATTAAGATCTACGATCTTAAAAAGATCAGATATTTTTCTGCATACTGCAAGTTATCAGCCAGTGTTGCCAGCGTAGATTTATCAAATTCCACCACATATAAACTGAAATTCCCCTACCTGCCGTTACCAATCTTTTTCTTGTTAAATTATAAGATTTTAGCGGAGTTCCGCTGCCTCTGGCAAAACTGGCTATCATTTGTTCGTTATCTACCTTTTTACCTCCCGCCACATCCTGTAAGAGAGGTATAGGAATCATGCTAAAAATTGGGTAGTGAGTTTTCAGTGGCTGAACACGTTTTAGAGTCCCTAGAATATGATTTTAATAGTTTCGCGATGATGTCTGTCTGTCTGTCATTCTGGCAGTCCGTCAGTCTGTGTGGATCTCTGGAGTTAAGATTTCTAAAAATTTTGATATTTTGTATGTATCAATTGCATCCCCTTTGGAAAAGCGGATTAGGTTTTAGTGATAAGCCAATAACCGAAAGTAGTAGTTTTAAGTAATTTTAAAATATCTCAGTAAATTATGGTTTAATGAAAATTTTGTTATTAGAATAATGTTTCAAATATTATTATCTACAATTATTGTTTGAAACATTTTCCTCAGAATTATATTTTGATATGTTCGTTTAAATCTGCTAACCTGTTTTTTTGAAAAAAAAAAAAACAAAACAAAACATCACTTAAATATGCCATTTTTAGAAATTGAGATTTTTTGAAGTGATGAGTGTGTTTTGGTAGTGGTGGTCCGTGTTCCTGCATTGTTAGATAAGATATCTATGGCGGGAGGTATCTATTGTTGTACCCACAACAGGTTTTTTATATACGTAATTTGAACTTGTAATTTTATGTTCTATTTCCTTCTTAAGAATTTAGAAAGTTTGTGAAAAAAAATTACTGATGTTTTTTTATGATTTAACAACAAATATTTTATTCCTGATCTAACCTAAAAAAAAAATAGATCCGAACATAAAAAATGATGATCTTGGTTTTTAAAATGATCTGTCACAGCATTGTTTCTAGAGCGTTTGTTATGGGCTTGTTGAGCAGTTTTACAGTGCAATTACCAGCCGTTATGTGACGATCCCCAAAGATTTTTAGAACTTTAGAATTGTGAAAATAAATCGAACATAGAATCTAATTCTCATGATTTACATTTACAATGAGTTATAAAAAACAAAATAAAATTGCTAGCAAAAAAAGTTACCAGTTAACCGAGAAAAATCTCCAATACATTTCATTAAATCCTTAATCCTAATAAATTCATTCATTACTTACAAAGTATAATTTACGCGACATGGACATTGCTACATAAAACAGTGGCCCATTTGGCTTTTCATCGCTCTGCTGCGTGCTGCGTTACGTTACGGCCGCGCTACGTCCGCGGGGGGGCGACGCAAGCGGCAGTGTTGCCCCCCTAACGACGTCAACGGATTTTTAATTAATAAGTCGGACGCAGTGATTAAACGCGCTCAGCGTTTTTCTGTTTTGCGTAAATATTGATAATGCCACGTCATCAGTATTTATTGTTTCCCATTATTTATCTTTTCAATGGGCTGCTCATATTTTAACAGTGTTTGCGTATGTACAACGAAACCTAAACTCAAACATTACGCGATTCAACAATTAACTTTGGTTATATGGATTTTTACCTGACGGGCCAACGCGGAAATATTTCATGTCCTGCAGAATTATTCATTATGTTTCGACGTTTACCGACAATGGGTTGAACGAACAAGAACCGCTTATTTTAAAAATAACACTTTATTATTAATGAACTTCGAGGCAATGCACCGGACTGTGGTTCATAAGATCTTCGGTTCAAACCTCACAACCGACAAATTTTCGAAATTAAATTTCGAAAATATTCAGTAGTAATATAACAAGAGAATGAGAATAAATTGTAAATAATCTGATAAATCTTTCGAAAACTTGCTGCCAGGCAATAGTCACGAAAGCCCATAGGGCTTGACTGGCTATTGCTAAATGGGAACAAGTTTGAGAAAGATACTGGAATAGTATATTCTACAACAAGTAATGGAATGGCACATATTCCACGCGAGCATAAAGTTTGTAGCCCGAGCCGAAGGCGAGGGCTACGGTTTGCGAGTGTGGGATATGCCATTCCGTTACATGTTGTAGACGTAGACTATACTTTCTATAACAAGATTTTGGAAATTATACAAAAGATACAAATATAAAACTGTTGAAAACGTCAAATTCAAATAAATCAAATTAAAACAAACAGACGTAACCATAATGGGGTAAATAGCTCCGAGGTAACGTGTCGGACTGTGGATCGTGAGATCCTCAGTTCGAATCCCACTGCCGACAGTTACAAATTTAAATTTACCCCTGTGGTTCCTCCTCCACTAACATCCTTGGGGGCTATGATTTGACGGCTGGTAACCGCACTTCATACGAAAAAATATATCACTTACCGAGATCTGCGTAAGCAGAGTGCCACACCCGTAATGGGTAAAAGGCGTGATGATATATTTATTTATTTTATTTACGTAACCATAGTAACTGAATCAAGATAATTGTATACTCGATTATTTTCATTAAGAATTTTAATTAAACTAAATGCTATGAAAATAGGTATGATAGACTCTTCAACTGATACACGAAAAAAAAAATTAGCATGATTCGTATACTTCCCTTACAGGATGTGGCGGGAGGTAAAAAGTGTCTTTTAGCTTCAAAAAAGAGCAGACGTGTTCACACGCCTGCAGAACGCTAGAATATAGCAACATTAAGTAATTTCGTATGTTAAGTAATTGCAACTGTTCAACATATTCCTGATCACTCCCCCTGTTCTGCACAATGTAGAAATAGTATAGTTTTGTAACAGTTTCCCTTCTTCATAAACCATCTCACATCCGTGCAACATGCATCGGCGTTGACGTCGTTGCATCGCCACTAACACCGCTTGATTATCTTCACCCGCGGTAACTTCTGAAGCCGGTAACGTCGGTAACGCCTGTAACAGCGTCACCGGCAGCTACCAGCGAGGTACGCGGCGTGAAGTTAACCGGCATCGCAGCGTCGCTGGCGGGAATTTAATCAACGGAGATATTTTACAGTTACGAGATTTTCTCTGCGATGTACGTACAGCGATACGTGGTGTAACATACGAGAAAAGTAGCTGCAGTTTTCACGCTGATGCCGTCATGAAACTTGCAAGGATGTGCTGGTAATTGACAATTGCAACAGGAGAAAGGGAAATTTATACTTATTTACTACTATTTGTTGATAGTAAATTCTGAAATATAATAATACTGGACCGCTCACTGACGTTGAAAATGTGAGTCGAGAGAGATAGGCAATAAGTGGGTAACCTATCTTTGTCGTACAATCCGCTTAGAGAGTTAATAAGAAAATATAAATAAATTAACACACAATGATTTTGAAATAAACTGTTTAATATAAAATTAAATAATACTTACAATTAATTATTATAAATGTGAATTTAAAGGAATATTCAAATAATAGAACAACTATTATTAAATGTTATTTATGACTTTTGAACAAGATTACATATTTTTACCTAGTACCCGCTGAACAAACGTATAGCAACTTATCTATATGTTTCAGGCTTGCTTTTCGCTTTCATAAAAGCCTACAAGTAAGCGTTCCAGTATTACTAAATTTCAGTGAAAGTAAACAAACTTTCAGTGTGGTATTCCGACATATTCGGTTTAATTTTTATTTAGTTTTGTCACTAGTAAGACAAATATGAAATTTTAAATAATCAGCCTCACTGGTTTCATTACAGTTTTTTTGTTTGTTATTAGGCATGTTTTATTGTACTCTTTTCAATTGTATTATGAAATAAATTAAACAAAATTTAATTATTTAAATTAAGAAAATTATTTAAATTAAGAAAGAAACGTATCAAAAGGTTAGGACTAGTAAACTGTTTACTAGAAAATAAATTAAATACTTCTCCAAACTTAACTTGAAATTTATTACTTATATATAATTTAAACATAAATAAACTTATTGCTGTAGTACGCATCGTAAAATGTCTTATATTTATCGAAATATGGCGATTTGTAATATTTTTCAAAATACGGAAATTTCCCCAAATATGACTTAAAATTGTAAATTTTTTTTATTACATTTCTTTATAATATTCGCACCAGGAAACCCATTGCAGCAGAGCGCATTGTCATATCTGTAATATTTTTCGAGATATGACGATTTTTATATTTTCCGAAGAGCAACTATGAGGGGCTGTAACTCGAAAACTATACAAGATATCGAAAAATATCTCTAGTTTTGTGTTTTTCGTGCAATTTATAATAAATTAGTAAAATTTGAAAATTTTGAATTTTTTTTGAAATTTTTTTCAAAATTTCGATTGGAGATATCTTGTCAAATATGAAAGATACAGTCTTGCAGTATTCACCAATCGATTCAGCTCGACGAAATACATAAACCCTGAAAAGATCAGAAAATTCGGACAACCGGTTGAAATGTTAGAGCAAAAAGTCTGAAAATGGCTAAATTCAGGCCAAACGTCAAGGGGTAACACTTGGCTTTTTGGACAAAAAACGGCATTTACAGGCTTTTTGCTCTAACTTTCCATCCCGTAAAGCGATTTTTATGAAACTTTGCATACTTATGTATTTCGACGAGCTGAATCGATTGGTGAACACTGCAAATCTGTATCTTTAATATTTGTCGAGTTATCGGCGATCGAAATTTGGAACAAAAATACAAAAAAAATTCAAAATTTTAAAAATTTGCTAATTTGTTATATAAGGCACCAGAAACGCTAAACTGAAGAGAATTTTTAGATATCTCGTGTAGTTTTTTAATTACAGGCCCTTAAAGTTGCACTTTGAAAAATACCAAAAATAGACGTATCTCGAAAAATATTAGAGATCTGACGATGCGCTCTGCTGCAATGGATTTCTTAGCGCTTATATTATAAAGAAATGTAATAAAAAATATTACAATTTTAAGTGAGGATATTCCCTGAGTTTCAAATTTTTATATCGGTATGTAAATCTGTATTGAATGATTAATAATTACAGTTTCTGTTATTTGTTTGTTCCCATAGCAACTAAAATTAGTTTATTAAACATATAATTCAGTTTTGTCAAAAGAAGCAAACAAAATCTGGTGTGGGCACCACACTACTTTCTTATACAAATAAAACCAACTGAACTAAAAATTTTATATTTCTATTCTCTTAGTAAGAGCTGAATAGTTTACTGGGGCAGAAGCTATAGGCATAAAGTTACAAGTGGCGACAATTGACGACTATGAGATTCGAACTCAGGATCTCATGGTACACAACCACAGCACAGCACTACGTATTTACCCCATAGCAATATAATTTCAAGTCACTTTAAATGCTTTCCGCAATTTACAGTCTCCTTTCTGAATGATTAACAATGCTCCATTTCCTGCAGTAGTACCAACCTACGCCGCCCTCAAACTTCCCCTAGCTATTTGTATAATGAACATTATATTTAAGAAAGCATAAAAATAATTGGAAATATCGTAATATTCTCTGCGGAATGGAATGACTAAACTGCATTTATTAGTTGACACTGATTGCTGGATTCATTCAAGCGTGAAACGCCAGAGACAGGGTTGTAAGAAGAATATTTAAAACAACCAATTTTAAATCTTTAATATATAGGAATAGCGCACAAAGAGACGGATGTAAATTCTTCTTTAATTTAAATACATTCAGGTACATAGTGTGCCCACATTAGATAATATTGAAAATAGAAAATAGAAAATACAGGAAAATACAACTGAGGACTCAAACTTTGTACAGGTTATGTTGTAGAAAATAGAATGTTACTTTTTGGCGGTATGCTCAAAATCACAATATAAAAATGAATACAGTTACGAAACTTCAAATATTTAATGATCCCAATATTTCAGTGGGTATGCATCAGTGCGCTATTATCTTAATAACGTGCATTTACTGTTTCGTATAATATAACTAATATAATTTAATCATCAATGACTATTGGACTTCCAAATTATCTAGAGATGGCGTTGATCACAATTCACATAACTTCATTTTGTATGATATTTTATGATGGCGAATGCGTGCTTTAATATTGGTAGTTTGCTTTTATTGGCAGCAGAACTGTTGCCATACAAACTGCAAATTTCGCTGTTTTTATAATTTTTTTTTTTTTTTTGAGAAAATTCAATCTTAACCTATAATCTACAAATACAATGTACCTTTCTTTTTTACACCTTATTTAAATAATACGGCTTAAGCAAATGTAATACTTATAATGGAATACTCTTAAAATAACTACGATTGTTATTAATTTTAAAAAATAACAATTAATTTCAAAATACAATGAAATTTATATACCTTATGGTTAGTCCAGCTTTCTACCACTAGTTAGCGTATTTTAATTTTGGATGCCCAATAGTATAACAACACAATATGAAAATTTATACATTAGTGATACTTTTGTAAACACTTCATGATAGTATTTCTAGAAAAATCGGTAAATTTTCCAGGTTAATTCTCTATGTATATGTCTTGTAAGCGATTATGAACCGAAAGAGCTTGTAAATAAAACCTATTTTCTATTGCTATAAGTTCACTTAAAGCTGTTTTCGCTATTGTAGTCGAAATTACAGCGACTATAGAAGTTAAATTTATGAACTTGGCATATACTATACCATGGAAGATTGTATGAACTTTTATATAGTTATAGTGCAGGTGAAATAAATTTTCCTTTTTAGATTTGATCCCACTTGCAACTAATACCTATTCACGAGAAAACTGATAAAATACTACAAACGAATTGATCAACGGAAATGCCTCAATATAATTGACAGTTTAGCAATACTCCTATAACGCGCGATGTCAGCTGCATGAAGTATACAAAACGGCTTTATCGTCTTAAACAACGCTCAATCTGGATGCATTTCTAAAAACAGCTGAAAACAGCAACGCTTCTAAAGCAACCAAGAGGCGTATAGTGAGTGACAAGTCAATTTAAAGTCCCGAAACGAGCGAACATGATAAGAGGCTGCGAGTCCTATTCCAGTGGCTGGGCCCCGTGTCGCTTGTCGTGCCGCGCGGACCGATTTACCGCGTTTTGTTTGTTTGTCGCAGACCCGTACTGGGATAAATTGCCCCTCCCCTCCCACTAAACCAACCCTAGCCGTGTAATGGGCCTCGCTCATCAACAACTATGGAGGATTTTGTTTGTTAATTGCCGGCAGTTGTTTTAAGTTGAAAGTGTCAGCTCTACTACTTTTCACTTTGATGGCTTTTGTTTTTAGATTATTTTGATACCAGGAAAGATAGCACTTAATGAATTTTGTAATTAATGAGCCTAACGAGATTTAATAGTTTCCTACATGGAAAACAAATGAGGAAAATAGAAGCACATAGCATATGCTGATGATATTGATATTGAAAAAACAGAAGGATAATAGCCGAGATGATACTAGAAATAGTAATAGAACGAAATAAAATGGGATTAAAAATAAATGAAGCAAAAACTAAAATAATATTACTTGAAAAAACTATTGGCAACAGAGAAATAAAAATTCTAAATTGAAAATATTAATAATTTAGCATTATACAAACACAAGAGAAAAAGAAGCAAAAATCCAAGAAAAGATAATGGCAACAAATAATGCTTTCCACAAAATTACTAAATAGCAAGATTTTAACTAACTCATAAATGATTATAAGAAAATTAACAATGTACGCTACTGAGATTATAACAATGACAAAAAGATAATAGGTTTGTTCCAAGTGGTTATTTCTGACAAGTTTGTGACAATTTCACTGCGCCTGCGATAAATGTAAACAAGTTAAGTTAGTAACATAGACTGGAACGGCGAATGGAATGAAGCGCATGTGCATACTCATTTTTTGTTTTGACAGCTAACCTTAAATATACATATAAATAAAGAAATTCATACATTTTCCGCTACAAAAAAAGAAATGAAATTCTAACTTAACTTGTTTACATTTATCGCAGGCGCAATGACATTGTCACAAACTTATCAGAAACAACCACTTGGAACAAACCAACTAAAAAAAATCTGATGTTTCAGCACATAACCTCCCGCCCAATACTACTCTTAAACGATACAAAATAGTATTTGATGATACAGAAACATACCTTCTTATTTATTTATTTTATATTTATATTTAAGATATTTAATTTTATTTCGTATTTTTATTTAATTTTGTGACACACATTTCAATAAGAAAACAGCTTCACAATCAAAATGACATGTGTCACATTTCGTAAAAAATTGAAAATTTTTAAGTGTTTCCATGGTGTACAAGCAATACAAGACTTATGAAATCTAATTTCTTTATATTTTATTATCTCTAAATCCAATGAAAATTAATAAAATTAATGTAATCAAAACAGATATTAAATATTCTACAACTTTCAACATAACATAAATTGTTGAAAAAAGAAATTTAACCATGTTTTTCACGAAAAACTGTTAAGGGCTTCAAGTAAAATGCTACTCCCGGTTGACCAACTTTGTCCAAAATCTAATCAGATCTTCATTTAAATATGAGAAGCAAAAATTCACAAAATAGTATTTTTTGGTATTATAGTATTTGAGTTATGCGAGACGAAAAAATTGTTTGATGAGAAATTTATAGCGGGAGGTACTGTGTTGCCCACAACAGCTTATTAACTTTACTACATTCACTACTATCTATGACCCGTTACTTGATGATCAGTAAGAGACAAAATGTCAGTATCACTTTTTAAGATTTGCTTAAACAAACACACAAAGTGAGTATATGACCTAATTATATTTTTATTTCATAATAAACAAGTTATTATAAATTTTCAATACACCCCTGCTAATATCCCGGGGCCCGGAAGCGCCCCGCACCCTCCCTGCGTCGGTTTAGTACTCAAATCGTAATTTAAGTCGAAGAAAATTAACTTTATGTTTGCATTTCGCATCCGAATTCGCCGTGGCGTTCATTCCGGCTGCTCGTGCTGCTGTTATAATATTTGTACGGTGCCGCGACCGCCCTGCCCTCTGTACGCCGCGCTGCGCACTACAGCGGGATTTGTTTAAATTTCGTGTCTCAAGATTATTTTGTTTAACTTTACGGAGTACAGCTCTGCTTATTAAAACGATAATGTTTGAATACAATTAATGGAAATTAAATTGCATAATGTGAGTGTATTTTGTGCACTAGTTTTAGTGGAGCTTGCAGATTCTGAAAACTAGTGGTTCTTTGTAAATGAAGAAGAAATTCTATGAATATTTAATCACTGAAAACGGAAATCCTACATTGTACTTCCGTTTGCAGTTTGCATATTTTAATTTTACAAAACTCTTTAAACACTGTTATTAGTATATTCCTAAACAACGTACAAAAATCTATTGTGGGCACCTCCCGCCATAAATTACTTATCAAGCAATTCAAAAACATCACTATCAAGTTCAATTATGACATATGTCAAAAATTGACTGTTTCCAGGCGTTGTTTTGTTTTTTCAAAATGCACAGGTTAGTAGATTTAAACGAAAATATCAAAACATAATTTTTCTTTAATGTGTTGTAATTCGTAAATAGTGACAGCAAGAGAAAAATGTTTCAAACAACAATTGTAGATAATAATATTTGAAATATTCTAATAACAAAAATTGTCAATAACCCATAATATACTGAGATATTTCAAAATAACTTGATAGGGCTTCAAGTAAACTACCACTTCCGATTATTGGATTATTACCAAAAACTAAACAGCTCTTTCAAAGAGGATACAATTAATACAAACAAAACATTAAAATTTTAAATTTACCAGTTTTTGAGAAACCGTAACTACTGAAAACTCACTACCGAATTTTTAATATGATTCTTTACAGGATGTTGCAGGAGGCAATAACTATCTTCCAAAATAACTTTTTGACACTTGAGTTTAAATCTCCTCCATGAGACCTTTAATTTAATACCAAAGATAGTAGGATTTAAATAACAAGTATAAAAAACAATTGACAATCGTCCAAAATAACTTTTTAACATTTGAAATGAAATATCGTTCATAAGACTTTTAATTTGATACCAAACATGGTAGGATTTATACAAACTTTATAAAAGAACTTAATATTCTAAAATTGTTATTAACCCATAATTTACTGAGCTATTTTAAAATAACTTGATAGGACTTCAAGTAAACTACCACTTGCGGTTATTGGATTATCACCAAAAACGAATCAGCTCTTCCAAAGAGGATACAATTGATAAATTGATATATACAAAATATCAAAATTTTCAGTTTAGTAGTTTTTGAGAAACCACATGTCCATGATTACTGAAAAATAATTTATTCAAGTCAATAATCATTTTAAATTTGACATTTTAATTACTTTATTAACTTATTACAAATTTATGTATTGTTCCAAACGGTAATACAGTAATATTTATTTCTATGTTTTTTGTAAATATGCACGATAAAATTGATTGCCAAATTAATTTGCGTTGAATGGAATAATGACTATAAAATATGAAACAAGGCTATTGATTGTTCTGAAATATGATGTAAACGACACATTTTTATAGGACAACATTAATCACGTTGATTGCTGTTGAACAAAATATTTTTTGTTTTCATTTATCAATATTTGAATAGCTACTGGCTGTAAAATTTTAAACCGTTAATAATTTCAATCTCTCATTTTTAAAATGCTGGTTATAAATTTTTGAAGATTCATTGTTCTCTAGGGCTTATGTAATTTTTAAAAGCTATTAATTTACAGCTGAATTATCAAACAATGTTTAGTTAAGTTTTATGTAACGATGCATTATCTCAAAAAAGTATTAAAATTCCATGTTTACAAGCTCTAATTGTAATAGTTATTTACATACCAAATGCGGGAACCAAGTTCACGCAAAGAGGTTTGTACAATATTTTTTGTACGAAAAGTATAAAACTAATAACAATCCATACAAAGAAATGAAGTTCTTCATGGAGTTATTTTGATATTTGTCAAAGTTGCACTATAAATATAAACACACAAATTAATTTGTCTATTAGAAAACAAATAAAATATTTACCGTATTCACATGTAAATTTATTATATTTCTTATTTATATTGAGTTAACTAACATTACATTTGTAGGTTATGTATTTTACAGCTGCCAATATCGGGCAGATTTTATTGCCAACATTGGTAACCAAATGCACTAAATTTGTTATTTTTAAATTCAATTGCAGTCTTATTCCATCATTGTTTATATTAATATTATGTAAAGCGATGTTTGAAATATTAATTTTTTTTATTATAAATATAATTTATTAATAAACGCTTTAGAAATAGATATGTTTTCGTCGAAATTTCCCGGTTGTCTATCTGGTGGAGACCTGGGAAATGGACATTTCGGACGTTGCTTAGGCAACGCTAATCAACACATTTCAATGTATGAGTACAAAAAATAACTTTAAAATACATACATACACAAAATTAAGGGGTAAGTACTGATTAAAAAGCTTGAAAGCTCCAAACTTTCCACCTACAATTAAGTACTACTTTATTATTACTGTATAATTAAATTATAGAAATAGTTTCTAATTACTTTTAGAATATTTCAATAGATGTCTCTCCCACTAACTAATTGTAAGTATTATTTCATATTTCATATCGATAGTTTTAAGACATGTTTTCATTCTCCAAATACATCGAAATAGTTTTGCTTCCAACTTTAATATTGTGAACTTTGCTAGGAAAGCAATATATTTTTAAGAATTTTCTTTAGAAAATTGCAGTATTGAAGTTGTTGCAAGAGCAAAGAAAAACCAACCAACGACGACAACGTGGTTCAATGGTTTTCTACTGACGACAAAATGAAAGATATTGTTAAATTCAAAAATATATTAAAGATATTATAAGAATATTCAAATTAACAAATAGTATGTCATACTCGAAAAGATGTCGAGCAATGGCTACCATTTTTATTGTACCGTTTAGAAATTAAATCTTTCGGAAAATAATATGGTGGCCAAATTAGATTCATTCTCATGAGTAACAGCATACATTACATGTTCATTGAATTGTATTTTGTATCGAGAATGTTGTTAAATGTCGTAGCGTCTCCGCCTTTTGAAGTTAAAAAAGTTTTCCTCCCTCTCTCGTATAAAGCGCCAAACAATGTTATATATTTAGAAACTAAACAATAAATTTCCATCGGAAAAGTAGGCAAAAAATCAATTTCGGAAATAGCTTTCGGCCACCGAAGAACACTGCGCGTTCATAACATAAACTGTACGATACACACGGCGCAACGGAGCTAAAAAAACAGCAAGTCAACACTCTCAATACGGCGGCGTTACCGTCGCCGCCATAATCATAAGCTAGCCTGGCACAATCTCCAATAACAAACGGTTTCTTTACACGCCATATTCGCTAAGCAGTCGATGATGGCATGAGGGAAAAAGAGGCTAGTGCTGGTTTGTCTTCTGCTGATTGGAACGAAGATACGAAAAACATTATCATGTTGATGTTGCTCCTACATATCCTTCATCATTGCTTTGGCATGTGTTTAACTTGCGTTGTGAGCTATTCAGTTATTAATTACAACGGGCGTATCGAGATTACCTTCAGACAAATTCCACATAAACACAATTTGTAATCATTGTTCTAGTACAGATGCAACAGCATTCTTATTTTCAATAACGCCGTAACAATATCTGCAAGAAGAATTAACTAATTAATTCCGATGAAGAAATTGAGGATAAAACACATAATTTTGAGTGTTAATTATGATAACTTCAATTATCGGCACTAAAGTACTCAGAAATCGTTATTGAAAGCTCAGAAATCGTCACTAAAGTAACCCATTATACGACGATTTTGAGCAACCCAGTGTTGGCAACCGTTAAATAATTATTGTATAATTAGGATAATTTTGGCAGATATATTGACGTACTATAGTAAATTTAGACGTAACATGAAACAAAATTTGCAAGAAGAATTAACTAATTAATTCCGATGACGAAATTGAGGACAAAACACATAATTTTGAGTTTTATTTACGATAACTTTACTGTTCGAGGTTAGCAACACTGACTGTCAGTTTCAATTGACAACCTAACCTATATAGTAATTTTTTTATAGTATTTTCGAATTTTAGGTTTCAATAAAACTTAATATGTACCTCGGCAATGAAATTCCTTTTTATCACTCACATGGTTTATTTTCCTCGGCTCTACAAGCCTCGGCAACTAAATTCCATATTCATGATAAAAAAAATAACTTCAGTGATTTGATACATAAATAACTATTATTTGAAATCGGCACTAAAGTACTCAAAAATCATCATTAAAAGCTCAGAAATCGTCATTAAAGTAACCCATTATACGAAGATTTTGAGCAAGGCAGTGTTGGCAATCGTAAAATAATTATTGTACAAGTAGGATAATTTTGACAGATATATGAAGTATTGTAGTAAATTTATACGTAAAATGAAACAATATGTGAAAGATGAATTAACTATTTAATTCCGATAAAGAAATTGAGGATAAAACATATAATTTTGAGTGGTATTTATGATAACTTTACTTCTCGACTGACTGTCAGTTTCAATTGACAACTGACAGATGTATAAACTTAACCTATATTGTAATTTTTTTACAGTTTTTTCAAATTTTAGATTTCAAATAAAACTTAATATGTACCTCGGCACTGAAGTTCCTTTTTATCACTCACATGGTTTATTTTCCTCGGCCTTACGGGCCTCGACAACTAAATTCATATTCGTAATAAAAAAACTTCACTGTTCGAGGTTGGCAACTCTGAAGTGCCAGTTTCAATTGACAACTGACATATGTATAAATTTAACCATATAATAATTTGTTACAGTGGTTTTCTAATTTTCGATTTCAAATAAAATTTAATATGTATCGCGGCACTGATGTTTCTTTTTATTACTCACATGGTTTATTAGTGATAAAAAGTTAAACTTCAGTGCCTTGATACATAAATAACTATTTTCTTCAAACGTCATAAAAGTACGTTGTTATGTATTTGTATTCAGCAAGCAGAAGTTCAATATTGTCGCCGCCGGCGTAAAAGTGTATCCTTGGGAACACATTTACGCCGGCGGCGGACAAAGTAAAATATTATGAAAAATAGTTAGGTTGTAATTCAATAATTTGACAGTTAAAAATGAAACAAATAAACAAAAATAACAAAACAGCATATTCTACGGCAACTTGAAATGCTAGATAAGACAGAATATTTGTTGAAGTTTTGAGCATTTTATAATATTTATAATTTTATTTTCTATGTTTGAAGAAAAAATAGCATGTGTTATTCGGAGTAAATGTGTCTTTGGGTGCTTCGCATGTAATTGTTCGACTCGCTTCGCTCGTCGTTCAAACTTACATGCTCAGCACCCAAAGTATCACATTTACTCCTAATGACACAATCTACTGTTGCTTCCATAATTGGATGTTCCAATTGGTCCTCGTATAAGATTGTCTTACAGTATTTTATTGTATGTATCTTTAATAACAGAAATTATACGAGGTAGCTCGTTTGGCTGATACCCCCTGTATTTTTTGCAACCGGGCCCAGAAGTTTTTCCAAGCTGACAAATCCGCAGGTTCCGATCCAGCACTTCCCAATACATGGCCTCCAGCAGCAGTATGAACACAGTGAGACAATATTGCTCGGTGTTTACGAGCGACATTGCGCGAGTTTTATCTGCGGGACGTGCCATACGCGCGGTGGAGCTCTCACGGTGCTCAGCCTCAGACTCTCCCGGAGAATTGAGATGGGATATCGTCGTACTTTTAATCCAATAAAAGCGCGGAATCGAACGATTCATATTTTAGTTTTATTTGAGTTTCAAATGCGAAGAAGAGTAGCGAAGTAGGAAAGCGATTTTGGATTTTACATGGATTTGAATTTTTAGGTTGTTTACTTTGGTTTATTACTTTTGTATTGATAAGATGGAGGTTTGTTAAATTTATTTTAGACGACTTTGAGTACTTTTTGAAGCAAGTTGCAGACCAGCAAGGTAAAAATAAAATGATTTTATTTTAGCAAAAATACGGTAATCCAGGAGAGCACGTGCCGATTATACTGCTTATATTTTCTCATCAATAGATAAACTTGAAGCTCTTTAACGTTGCAAATATAGAAATAGTGCTCTGGGATTTACAAAAATATAGTTGAAGGTAAAAATACTGCTCTTCTTCGAAATAAAACTTATGAAGCAATAGTTTATGCTATTTAAAGAATGGTGCCAAATAAAATCTCCTGAAATGTGCTTTTTACTTTCTTATACATGAAAAAAAAAATCGCTGACGAAACTTTTGCGGAAATACAGACCATTTTCTCAATGATGTCTGTGTCTAAAGATGGATGTCCGTGTGCGCAAAATCTCTTGAATAAGACAAAATATGTAAACGAAACTTGGAATTTGTAATTTTTATAAAAATATGAAGAGCTGAGTTGATTTTAAATGTAATTGAAAAACAGGAAAAGGAAGTTTACACAGTGGACAAATAAAACAATAAATTCTATTTTTGTTTTCAAAAATAGTATCAGCTGTGGAAAAAAATTTGAAATGGTAGATGTTAACTAGAATATTTGGAATTTAAAATGTTATTTGCACTTTTCTTGTACATGTTTCTAATTTTGAGAAAAACTGAATTATATATTTAATAATATATTTCAATAATGTTAGTTACACTGGGAACAAAAACAACTAAAACATTTTTAACAACTATGTCAAATAATTGTGAAGTGTCAAAAATATGTGTCGTGTGAAATATTATATATGTATTATTAGTTAGAAAGTTTTGAAGTTAGATATTAATTAATTTGTATTTTAAAATAAATTCGTAGCTACAATGAGAGCAAAAAATTAAACAGGTTTAATATCTATACATCAAATAATTGTCAAAATAAAGTCATACGTGTTCAGTTAATTTTATTTGTATAAGAAAGTAATATGGTGCCCACACCTTTTTTATTCCCTTTTCAACAATATAACATGTTGCTATACCTAAAATTAAGGTACAAAGTTCGAGGAAACATTAACATTTTGAATATGGAAAATAAAACTTTAGGTAGGCTGTTCAACAAAACAATTGGTTTGTTCCAACTGGTAATTTCTGACAAGTTTGTGACAATTTCACTGCGCCTGAGAAAAATGTAAACAAGATAACTTTGACACATAAGCTTCATTTCATTTTTGTGGCGAAAAATATATAAATTTCTTTATTTATATTTATATTTAAGGTTAGCTGCCAAAACAAAAAATGAGCATTCGCTTCATTCCATTCGCCGTTCCAGTCTATATTGCAAACTTAATTTGTTTACATTTTTCGCAGGCGCAGTGAAATTGTCACAAACATGTCACAAACTTGTCAGAAGTGACAAGTTGAAACAAACCTATGTTTTTTTTATTGATACTTCTGTCAACAATGGCTTTACATCGACAACAATTATTAACATATTGATGATAGGAGTATCAATAATAAAAACAATAACAAAACAATGATATAAAAAATTATAATATTTCTTTAAACTTTGTGGCTTGTGTGAGTTGAAAAGGGCTATTTATTTCAATAAAAAAGTGCCCTTTTCCATTAAAGAAAATATAACTTTCAATTATGTCCCTTTCCTTGCTGTATAAGTCTGTGTATTTATTTTTGTCTAAAGTTATTAGTTAGCTAGCAAAACTGATTGGTTGCTTTAAAAAAATCACACTTATATTTTTTACAGCTACTGCACTTTCCGTACATGCTATAGAACGCTACGAATGTATTAATTTGACAGAATTATATTAATTTAATAAATTGTTTATTGTGCTGTTGGATACTTGCTAATAGCTGTTCTGCGAACTTTTAGGTGCAGTTAAGAAAAAATCCCTTCTCCACTAGCCAGTATACTCGGTCGAACAGATTCCAATACCACATATGTTTACATTCCAAATACAAAATCCATAAATCACGCGAACTAAAGTGAGTTTAGTGTTGAATTTGCATTCTCCATCCTGGTTTCGCTTCGCGCTGCGTTGCCAGCGTTGCCACGCTGCAGCGAGGACCTGACTGCCTCATGTATAAAATATCAGCTAGAAATAAATGTTTACACAATTTATAGCCCCCTGGCCCGGCCCGCGCCCCCGCCGCTGTTCGATGATTTCAGCACTCGCGTAATGGGGTGTAATGTGCGAATAAAACCGACAATATAACAAAAATTTGTACGAATGCTTGTTTGTGGTTGGTTCGGAAATTATATTATCGACTGTTTTGAGATATTTATGGAACTGGAATTGGAAATGTCATCGTGGATTTATTTTTAATTGACTGCTTTATGTGTTGCGGATTTTAATCTGTTTATTTAAATAGAATATGTTTAGTTCCTGTAAATATTGGCATATAGTGCCAATTGGTTTCTACTGAATTTATTGCTTAAGTTGACCTACTAAATATAATAGTGCCGATTTCGAGAAACATTTACGTTTTCATGAATATCAGCTAGTAAAACAGTTTTTACTGCTGAATGGAGGAAATGACCGGCGAGCCTGTCACCTTCTTGAAGCAGTAAAAACAGTGACCTTGCGTGTATTGTACAACATTTTACTTCACTCAATTGTAAATCAAATTAAAATTATAACCAAATCCTGTCAGTTACTCACAACTGTTCTGTCAAAAATTATTTGAAATGATTTCGTATAAGCCTTGTAAGCATTACTGTGGTAACGTGCATTGTTTACCTTGTTTACTAACTTGTAAAATATTTACAATGCAGCTGTCAATTAGTAACTTGTAAAGATTCATTTTCAAAGGCAATAGAGGGATTGGGTAAATGGTGTTTACAAGTGACTAACAAGTAAAAATAAATTGTGTGTAACTGACAGGACTTGGTTATAATTTTATTTTTGCAATACCTGTACTATAAGTTACCCATTAATAACAAAATTTAAACACAGTAAGTGGAACTTTTATTGCACAATTGGTTTCCATGGTTACATCATTTACTTACCGTTCACGGTGGATGGTAAGTGAAACTTACCGTTCACGGTGGACGGTAAGTAAATATATATCATTCAAATTTTATTTTTAACCTCCATCTGACAACTGTTAATTTTGATACCTATTTTTCCTTTTCTTATATTTACGCAGGTATTGCAAAAAATAACTTACTAACCTCGAACTGTAAGTGATATTTTAGGTCTCGAATGTTTAGGAAATCTCGACTCTACGGGTCTCGACATCCCAAACTGTATTCTCGACCTAAAAACTATCACTTACAGTTCACGGTACGTAATATACTATTTTATTTACAAATGAGTAATAAGTAAAATGTTGTACAATATATGCAAGGTAACTGTTTCACTGCTTGAAGGAGGTGACAGGCTCGCCTGATTTCCTCCATTCAGCACTAAAAACTGTTTTACCATGCTTGTAATGTAAATAACTATTCCTTTGTATGATTTTAACTGGGCCAAATGATATGATTCTGGGCTCGTAGTGTATTCATTGCAATTAAATAAATCTAAATAATCTGTATGCGATTGTGGCGCCTACATCTCTTCAGCGGCAACCCGCAAGTTAAATATTCACACAACGACGCGGTTGGCTGTGGCTGTCCCCCTCCCCAATGAATTTTTCATTTCCGCCGCAATTAGGGACCGTTTACACGGTCGCTGCACAGCGTATATTAAAAGACTTCTCATGTATGTAATCGAAATTGCACTTTTATGTGACCCAAGCAGCCAACGTTCGACGTAGGTTTCTTTCATAACTTGATGCTGGTAATAAAAAAGCTATATCCCAAATATTTGACGTCGGGAGTTCTCATGTTTTTGACAAGTTATTAAGATGAAAACTTTAAATTAGCTGCAACAGATAATTTGTTTTTCGATTAGAAATTTTAAGAAGATGAATGGTGTTGACATTTGGCGTTTATTCGAAAAGTTTTTCTTCGAGACGAACTCGGACAGTTCAACATAACCTCAATTATAAACTTGACTTGAAACTTGAGTTTTCTAATAAGACTGATATTTACATACATCTCGATATATCCCAGTAAATGTAGTAGTATGAACTCATAAATATCAACAATCAATTTGCTAAAAGCATTCTTTCACATTCTGTACCTGAAAATAGATGGCGTGTTGATCGCAGGTAAGATGGCGGAGGAATAAGAAAAACAAATAGCAACAAACAACTTCCAATTAACCGTTATGATGCAAAATGATTGCTGATGTTATTGAGTTAGAGCACTTATAGTTCTAATTGAAAAATTATTAGTAACACTTTTTAAGAAATTATGGAGGAAATTAAAGTTTCTATTAGAGATTTTTTGTGCTGGTACAACCCATAGAAATCTGATAAAATGTATGAAAGAAGTAGGTATAGACAAAAATAGTCTGTAGCCAATACAACGCTAAAGATAAAGAATAAAAGTCACGTGATAGGTTTTAATGACTTTTGTACGCTCTTTTGTCTCTAATTAATGATTTTTCTCTACTCCTATATAAATATATTCCTATTATTTAAATTTTTTCAATGAATTATGATTTAGAATTCCCTCTTCTCGACCAATCACAGAGCCAGAAATTCATAATTCACAGTTATTTTAAAGACGTGATGTGGATCATCAAGCAACGGCCATCTGACAGTTGACATGAAGCCAGTTATTGTGTATTTTTATGTTGACGTTTTCAAGCGTGTGTACTCAACGAATTTCGATTATTTTCAAAAGTGATTTTCGAATTTACAGGAGTAAAAAAAAGTATAGTATTATATTCAGGATTATGGTCATTTTTTGCTCGGATGATTTACATCACTCGCCTACGGCTTGTGACGCAAACTTCACCTTCGCAAATAATAACTATCATAATCCCTCATATAATAATATACTATTATCAATTATTTATGTCATATTTTGAAATATATTAAATAGGGTAAATTCCTGTTGAGCATATTATTGTACAGATCGGACAACAAAAGGCGCTGTTTCATTTCACAGGTAAATAAGTCACTTTTAAGTTAGAACGCTGTTTGTTATAAAATATATAAATATTTATATATTTATTACAGTTTTCCGAAAAATATGGAATTAAGCATAACTGGATGCTAGCTATAAAACGAGAATTTGTGGGAAACATTTTCTTGATTACGATTATATTATACAGAATCGTTTAAAAACGTATGTTATTCCTACTTTTTTTGACTTTCTATCACATTTGACCATAGATTTAACAATATTGCATATGGATGGTGCGTTAGCTATGTTTTTACCTACAGCAGTTTGATGCCAACATAAGTGAGAAAGAGAGAGTCATATCTAAAATTACGCAAAGGGACAAGAACAGCACATTCATACCACGTGACGAGTGGCATGAATGTACTGTTCCTCTTATTAGAAATAGGAATGTTTTTTCGATGAACAAATTTTGCATTACTTGTAGGTAAGCTCACTTTGCTCACACTTTTCGCAAACCAACCCTAAACCTACACAACTCACGCTCGACAAACTCGAATCACATTCATTTTTAATGGAACTTATCTGAATATAAATTTAATAGATAATCCTTTAACTTTAAATTTAATAAATTTTCGTGTTCCAGCATTCAATTCCAGAAACCAGAATTCCTTCTTACCTTCACGTGCTCGTAAAAATATCCTCCTACATTCGCCTCTCTATCATTTGTATACCCTTCATAAAAACATTGAGTCTAGAATTGATATTTTTCAAGTATCACTTATTAAATTTAAGTCTTTTCTGTGCGGTACAAGTAATTCAAACTGATTTTGAGTTATATATCTTTCTTTTATATTTTTCTTGTATACGTATGTACTTACATATTGACATGTTGTTTATATCTATATCGTTATTTTTTTTATGTGCATATACACAGGTACTCTTTTTATATTATTTGTGTAATTTATTCCTGTCCAAATAATTGGGTTCGCCTGTTTGGATATGGTATTATAAATAAATAAGTTCGTTTCCACGTTCCACGTTGAATGAACAAAGTGACCCATTAAACTGTGTTTTCAAGGCCATCCGACTCCGACCGCCACTTGTTAGTATTTGTCCCTTTAATTGGGAGTAAAATAGAATACATATCAAAAGAAATAATACATTTTGGAGATAAAGTAGTACATCGCAAGATTGACTCAAATTAGTTTACCATCAGGAAAACCCAACCCTCTTGAAAAAGAAACCCATCAGTCAACAAGAACCGTTAGTATTTCCCAAACTGTTCAACCAGCATAAATACAATTTATTTGTGAACATGTCTGTGCAAGTCAGTGGCGAGTTACATATTTCATACAACACAACGGAGCATGCGCAGTCATTAATCATCATACACGATGAACATGTACCGCGGCCTGCAATAATACACTCTCGCACTCGCGTTGGCCATGTCGCTGTAATGCGTTTGTTTTTTGACTGAAAATAAACGCACCGCGGCGGTTTCACGAGCCATTGCAACGGCCGCCGGAATAATTTGTTGTTGAGGGTGAGCAGTGAATGGTCGGAACGGTGAATATAGGTTATGTTGTGCTCCGCCAGCGCGTTTGTATTAATCATCCGTCATGTGGATGTTTTCATTCCAGCATTTTTAGGTTATGGTTGATCTGTCACTGATTTAAATAAATTTGAAGTGTGATTTGTTTGTGTGGGCAATTTGAGAGACGGATGATAAAATAAAGGTTGCTGGATGCTATGTCAAAAACACTAATAGGGTTGACTAATTGTATTTAGTTATTAAATGCAATTTTGCAGCCAAACTTTATTACAAACAACATGGCCTCTACATTGGTAACCTAATATTTATTCTTTGTTTATGAAAATTGTAAGCGGTCTAACTGCTAATGGTCATATTCCGCTTAATTAACACAAATGACCACACTCATCAGCAGGATTCGAAGCCACGATCTCTGGCGTGCTAGCCACTATGCCACCGAGATCGGCTAATATTCATTTATTTCATACTGTATCATATTTACATGTTTACCGAACTGTAATCAGTAGGATTTTCCGGTATTATTTTTTTTTTTACGGTACTGTATCATTGATAAGCAATATTTTAATAGTATTTGATCCACAATCACTGAAATATACTAATACTGGAACGCGTATTTGTGGGTTTTTATGAAAGCCAAAAACGAGCCTGAGACAGATAGATAACGTGGACTCATGGGTCAACCTTCTTCGTCTAACACTTGTTTATAAAATGGTTTCTATGCATTTCTTGAGAGGTTGCAAGTAAAAACATGTTGCACTTTTTTGTCCAAAAGTGATAAATATAAATTGAACAGTGTATTGTTCAATTATTTCAACATTCCTTTAAATTAACATACACAACATATAACAGTTAAATATAAATAAAATAAATATATTATCACGCCTTTTACCCATTATGGGTGAGGCACTCTGCGTGCACAGATCTCGATAAGAGAAATATTTTTGCGTATGAACGTGAACATTGCAGTATTGTTATATTTCAGCATCCACAATATCATTTTCTGCATTCATTTTAGAAATGCCAACAAGAGAAAACTGTTACTATCATTATTATTTTTATTATTATTATTATTATTCAAACAATTCAACTATTAACTATTCATATATTTTATTAATATATGTATTCCTAAATTCAACAATCTAAATAATAAAATTATTACAATATATGTTATGTATGTTTTTAAGATAGATATTTGTTTTGCCATAGACAATATAAAATGATTGTATCTATAAAATACTTGCAAAATCGCGGATCTGGTTACAGAGGTTACAAGCTAAAAATAAGAACATCACTTCACAAAATTTTTCAGGTTTTTACTTTCAAAAGTCTGAAAATGACGCTGGCTGCTAGATTTTATATTCACATTTAAATTAAATTTGGTTGAATAAATATCGTTGGTTTATAAAAATATATGCTATTTCATTTATAGTAATTCATCCTTTGAAATAAATTCAATTTTTAATCGGATATTTAATATTGAATGGAAATTGAATAATTAGAATTTTAATGTAATTAGATTTTGGTGGCACGCTGTCAACTGAAAATTATAGTTTACTTGAAGGCCTATCAGGTATTTTATGCAAATCGCAGTAAATTATTGAGTTACATTAAATTTTGTTTAAATAAACAAACAGGTAAAATTATATTTGTATTTATTGACCATTTTAAATTTATTAATGCGAGGTTATGTGCTGAACACATCAAATTTTATTGTATTACTCTTTAAAAGGTAGCTAGTGTATTATATAACACAAATACAAAATTCTCAGCTCTTTCATTTTCGGTATCCCGCTGATCAGGAGATGAACGGAATTGGTGGCAGCGCCCAAGCAGATAGCGGACGAAAAGTAAAATCCCGAAAGCACGTCATGTGTACGGAGCGAACACCCAACCGCGAACAGTGCGGAAGTAATAAAATGAACTATGAAATTTTCGCTTCCTCTGGCGCACATTTATTAACTTTATTGTTTGCTCACCCGCTCACCCCATTGCACTCTGTCATAATATTTCACTTAACTCAATTTTGTTTGATTTTCCACGCTTGGGCTAGATGTTTCTTAAATAAACTATTATTATTATTATAACACTATATTACCAAATGGAATCTTAAAATATTCTCATCTCTTATACCGGGATTTTTATAATTATTATTAACATACGGAAGTATGTGTTATTACCAACCTACAGTTAAAATGAATGACAGCAACGTATTAAAACGTTTTTTTTTTCTACTACCTCTTAGAAATCTGCTCATTGTACGTTTGTTGTTGCTAGGGATATGAGGTACATTACAAGCATCGTGCGAAATGAATTTGTTTTGTGAGTATTACATTACAGATCAGCTCATTTAAGTACAGGTTCCATTGCTAGGATACTTATTTAGAATTGTCAAATATTGGAATGATGAAAGCGAAACAACTTTTTAATTAATATTAAATGAATTAGGAAATAATATCGTGGTCGTAAATAAAGTATAGTGTACAACTCGCATGGAATGTGCATTTCATACTCGTAGGAAATGAGTACCATTCCATACTCGTTGTACAATATACTATTAATATAAATTGTACTGTTCTAATATAAGACTCGATTGAGTTGCTACGAATTTCCTTTGGGTGTCGTAACAGCTTTATTATAGAAGCAACAAATTAGAAAAAAATACAAAATTACTATTTAACAATGTTCACCATGTAATAGAACAATGTGACAAGCAAATATCAATGTTTTCCTGTCAAATAATTTGACAAAAGCAAAGCACACATTATAATGCTAAAAAAATTAAAAGAAACACAAACATTTCTCATTTTATTTTATTCTATGGCAAACACTATTAAATGGTAATTTTGTAAATTTTTATATTTAATTTCAGCAAATATATTTTATTTGAAATCGGCACTAAAGTGCTCGAAAATCGTCATTAAAAGCTCAGAAATCGCCACTAAAGTAATCCATTATACGATTTTGAGCAACGCAGTGTTGACAACCTTAAAATAATTATAGTAAAAGTATCATAATTTTGGCAGATAAATGAAGTATTGTAGTAAATTTATACATAAAAATTAATAATATGTCAAAAAGAATTAACTAATTAATTCCGATGAAGAAATTGAGGACAAAACTCATAATTTTGTGTTATTTACAATAACTTCAATGTTCGAGGTTGGCAACTCTGAGTGTCAGTTTCAATTTGTATAAACTTAACCTAAATAATATATTTTTACAGTTTTTTTTTTCTAATTTTCGATTTCAAATAAAATTTAATATGTACCTTGGCACTGAAGTACCTTTTTATCACTCAAATGGTTTATTTTCCTCGGCCTCGGGTATATAAATTCTATATTCGTGATAAAAAGTTAAACTTCAGTGCCTTGATACATAAATAAATATTATGTACAGATTTATATGCAGTATTTTTGTCTAAAATAATTTGGGAAGAAATGCGCACGAAAAAACTTTTTTCTACGACCACTTAGAAATCTGCTCATTGTATGTTTGTTGTTGCTAGGGATATGAGGTACAAACTTTCATACTCGTAGGAATGAGTACCATTCCATGCTCGTTGTACAATATACTATTTCATACGAATCATACTATTAAATATGAAATTACAAAGCATCAGTTTTGTAAACAACTTCTTATTTAATTAACATTGCACATGCTTGAAACCAAGCTGTGTGACTGATGTTATTTCTAGCGAAATATAATTAATACTTGTTTTTGTGCAGCACCAAAACTTAAACGAAAACCTAAATTTATGTTCCTCATTATCATCACACCGCTTAATTAATTTATAACGCTCCTCAGATTAGAATTATATAAAACACTACTACAGCTTTATATGTAATTACACATTTATGTTTATACAGATATAATTAAAATGTTTGTACTTACAATGTGTAGAATGTGCAGATCTCATCGTTTCTGGAATGTCTCTTAGAGTTGTGTTGGCAGTCAATAAAGAATCACCACTGACCTAAATAACACACAATTACGTTATTATTTTCTACCACGCACTACGTTCATCTTATGATTTAATTTATTTTAAACAGAAACGAATCACTAACACAGGAATGAAAATATGAAAAACAAGATGTGTATACTGCAAACAGCCGCGAGTAACTGAACTCGTTTGTTTTTGCTAGAAATTAATATTATTGCGATTGTAGGAGACTAGGAACAGACCAGTTTGTTATTGTCTTGACTGAGCCTGCTTACTAGATACAAAATAAATCTGAAATTTTATTTTACTTACGATTATTTCTATAACATTATACAGGGGGATTCATAACATACGTAAAAGATTAAAAGTATACTGAGGGTGATTAAAAATAATCTCTTTTCCTTAATAAACACAATAACAAAAAAATTACAGCAAATTAAAGTTGAATCAATTAATATACAATCGTTACAAACTACAGCGGTTAATTATGTTTTAAATAGAAATTAGGAATAATTGAGAACAATGTTAAGTTAAAAAGTCTGATGTGTCGAACACATAACCTCCCATCAATACAGCTCTTAAACGATACAAAATATTATTTGATGATACAGAAACATACCTTCTTATTTGTTTATTTTCTATTTATATTAAAAAATATATATTTTTCAATCGTATATTTATTTAAATTTTTTGGCATGTATTTTACTAAGAAAACATCTTGACAATCACTCTATGACATGTGTAACATTTCGTAAAAAATTGTAAATTTTTAAGTGTTTCCATGGGTGTACATGGAATGCAAGATTTATGAAATTTTATACACATATATATATATATATATATATATATATATATATATATATATATATATATCATCACGCCTTTTACCCATTACGGGTGTGGCACTCTGTTTACGCAGATCTCGGTATGTGATATATTTTTGCGTATGAAGTGCGGTTACCAGCCGTCAAATCATAGCCCCCAAAGATGTTAGTGGAGGGGAAATCACAGTGGTAAATTTAAATTGGCAACTGTCAGCTGTGGGAAATTTTATTTATTTATATTTTGTTATCTCTAAATCTACTGAAACTTAATAATATTAGTGTAATCAAAATAGATGTAAAATTAAATATTCTACAATATTTAAAATATCATAAATTAAAAATTTAATCACGGAAAACTGTTAAAGGCTTCTAGTGAACTGCTACTTCCGGTCGACCAATTTTATCCAAAATCTAATCAGCTCTTCATATAAATATAAGAAGCAAAATACACAAAATTGTATCTTTTTGGTATTATAGTAATTGAGTTATGCGAGACGAAAATCGGTACAGACCACACACACACACACACACACACACACACATACATACATACATACATACATACATACATACATACATACATACATACATACGTACATACATACATACATACATACGTACATACATCATCGCTAAAATAGTAAAACCGTATTGTAGGGACCATAAACGTGCTTATTCATTGAAAACTCACATGTTGCTCTAATGATGGTTAGGGAAGCCGGAAATTGTATAAGTATTATTTAACATGTAAAATACCTATGATCGGCTGAGTTAGTTATTGCTATGATTTTTATGAAATTTAATTAATTAATTAATTTGGTAATTAGGAAAAGTACCAACTAACAGCATGCTATAAAATGTTAAGTTTATCTTCAGAAAGACTGCGAATAAAAATTAAAAATCCCCGAAATTAATGTAAGTAACAGAAATGATATATAAAAATTGTTATCATTATTACTAATTTCGAGTTTTTTTCTGCTTTCGACCGTCCGCTCTTGTAAATAAAACTTAATTTAACTTGAGTCATTAGTGCGAATGCCGCGCTGAAGAGCTGCCTTCGCGAGATTTCATTATTAGATAGAGTAACTTATTTTTTTCGGTTTTAATTTATGTTTGTTTTAAGTTAATCACGTTTAGCTCAGCTACATCGATTATTTTTTGCAATCGCGCAAAAACAGTTAACTTAGATTTATGATGTTTACGTATCCTGGAATTTTATGAAATAGCTTCTATGCTAATTACAACATTAACTTTTTTAATTAGGAAGCTGTAATAAATGGAGGTAGACTTTTAGTATTACTCTTTGATTTAAAAGCAAAATCTAGCAAAAATATATTGACATTACTTTTACAATTTGAAACAATACTGGGAGGTCCATTGGTCTGTACTTTTTTTTATGCGATATAAACTAAATACAATTTGCCCCTTCGTCCAAAGTAAAACACTTCTATAATGAAAAGCTATTAAAATTTATAATTTGAAACACAAATATTTTCTTTTAATATGCACTGAAAGCGAAAAGAATGTTTAAATTTATCTCTTACATTATTTCTGAATTAATTTTAGTGAATTTATGGTGGCCGGAATATAAATTGCGGTAATTAAAAACTGCAGCGATCGTAAATTCTGCGAAGTGCCAAGGAAATTTATGAAAAATTATATTTATACGCACACTTCAATTTCTCCCAAGAATTATGACATGCCATTTCATAAATTTTCATTTCTTTATCAGCTTCGTTCAACATACTTAATACCGCTAGTGTAGGTATATATTATATATTTTTATCTCTTGCATATAATATGTAATTTTTGACTTATTATAATAATTATATAATTATAATTCTATGTAATAAATAAACAATAAAATTATATTTGGGTACATATATAGCTGGTAAAATTTTTGTAAAATACCTGAAAATAAGTATTTTTTGAACGACTTAAAATGTTCCTAGGCAAGAAATTCAATGAATTATATTCTTTTCTACGTAAAATAATCCTTAATTTAATTATTGTACCAATTTATAGTTCAATAGTTGCACCAATAAATAAAATATTGAAAAAAATCTGAAACATAGTAGAAAATACATGAAAATTTAATAAATCTGAAGTTTCCAAGGCCATAACTAAAAAACTAAACGAGATATCGAAAAATAGACTCCAGATTTGAATACTACATGCTTTACTTAATATATAAATAAATTTTCAGCAAATTTAATTTTTTTGAAATTTTCTCCAAAACCGCCTCCACCAAAAATTTTCCAAATCGATATCTCAAAAACAAAAAAAGATACGGACCTAGCAACTACACTATTCGATTCAGCTCATCGAAATATATAAGTGTGGAAAGTTTCATTAAAATCAGGATGCAGAAAGAAAAATTAGAGCAAAAAGTTCGAAAATGGCCCAAAATCCGTAAAACCACAAGGGGTATGTATTGAAATTTTGCCAAAAATTTTCATCTCTTAGAATTTTACTTTATATACCCTATCCCCTTATTTTGGACCTGAAACTTGTGAAAAAATTAGTTTTAGCTATATCTGGGAATTAGTTTTTGAAATTTTGGCCATTTTATGCAGCAGAGAATTGAGAAAAATATCCGGAAAAATGTTTGAGTGCCTATATTTTCAAAACGAAATATGATAATGAAATTAATTACAATGAGCTTGTAGAACATATTTTAATTGTCTTATATATAAATTTTTAGATGAATAGCTTGTGAAATACAAAATTTATAATCAAATGAATATAGAATAAAAAATATGGATAAATGAAAAAATTATCCAACTTTAAGAAGCTGTATTTCATAAACCAATAACAATAATTTAAATCGGATTAAAAGAATAAATTATCAAAAATGTGAATTCATTTTCTCCTTAATTTTGTTGTTAAACATTTTTTATTAATTACATTTACTTCAAAACAATAAATTGATCTTGAATATAAATATGTATGTACACTAATAAAATAACGTCGATATTCAAAGGAATATTATAATTTGTACGAAAAGAGTTTTCAAAAATCTTACATACACTTCCTTCAAAAATATTAAAAAATCGAGATCCGAATCTTACAATTATCCGGTTACCCAAATGTACGAGAGCCCTAGTTTTATCAGTGTGTTTGGCAGCACTGTTCAACTTACTTTCAGAGATTTATGGCTGTGTTGCTAGGCTATTCTATATACACACTTCCCACCCATGGGAGAAATCTCACTTCCCACCCAAGAGAATTATTAGTATAGAATGACGTATTTCCCAATTTCTATAACAGGCAGATTTATAAAAGAGATTAGCGTTATCTCCATTTTTTCTATCATCTGTAACTTCGTTCCTAAATTAATTATATGATCACAAAGTGTCATATTTTATGCTAAACCATCTTGATTACAACCTTCGTTAAAATAATTATGTTCTGAGAATGAAAAATGTTGTTACGAATAATAATAAAAATGGAGTTAACGCTAGTCCCTTTTATGAATCTCCCTGTAAAAGGTGTGCAATTTACATATTACTATAGTGATTGTGACTAATAGTAGTTTATATACCAAGGTGCTAAGGTGCATGATTTAACGCACTTCAGTCCTGTGCTCTATACACTATTTTTTGCACTTCCAACCCTCGTTTCGGGTTCAAAAATACACGAAAACTCTGCTGATAGTATATTTTTATGAACGATCAATAATTGTGCATAATTTGGGCACAATTCGAAGTTGAAGGGAATGTTGGTGGTTATAAATAATGCTGATATAATCAATTTCCCAAAATTAATTACTTTCTTTAAAAGAAGAAATGGTGGTTGATCAATTCTTAAAAAAAAATACTTTTATCAAAAACGTTTAAATATACTCTGTAGTTAACTGTATAAAACTCAATAATAAATGTAATTTATTTAAAATAATTTTAATAAATATTTTACTTGTTGCTGTGGTTACTTGTTTATTTGTCAATTTAATCCCTTGGGATTGAATTTCGAAAGTTAATCCCTCCAAGATGAAAACTAACAGTTTAGTACACAAGAAGGAAGAATAAATTAGGGCGTTTAAACCCGGGAGTGCAAAAAAAAAACATTACTTTATATAATAAATAAAAATAGCAAATTTTCATAACATCCCGCGTTTCATATTTATCCGCCATTGTTAACCTCAAATGGGGTTAACAAACTATCAATTACATAGTATGGATATGAAAAAATACCTATGAAAGTGTACAAACTTCTTATCTTCTTTTTCGTTACCTTACACCTTACATAACACGTAATATTCATTAAACACATCATTCCGTGCCAGCGAATATATAAAAGAAAATATTTAAAAGTTGCAAACAAGCGTTGTAGATCCCTCGTCTAACCCGTGAAAGCCATTTGCAGTTGTACACGCGAACTTAGAACGTGATCCGCAGGGAAATCTTCGCTTCGTTACATACAAACACACCTACCCAACATACATACATACATGCATACATGCATATAGCACTGAATGACATGCACGCAGCCACAACGCAAACTATGTATACATAGGGCTGCACAAAGTTTTGGACCTGAAACGGGGGTTTATAATAATTTTAATGAAGTAAAGTAACAATAACTAGTTACGCGGTTGCAGAAAAGCAAAGCTGAGTGTCAAAGTAATTCAAGCGATTGAGTATGATTTATTAATTTTTCACGACATGGTAGGAAACTCCATCGTTCTTCTCCCGAAATAGTGAGGAAAACGTGTTGTTCCTCTCTAGAGAGGAAAATATAGAAGTGTTACCAATATGAATGTTATTTACAAAAAATTTATTATAAAAAATATAAATAAATTCCCAATTTTATTGAAAATCCTTATTTTAGTGATATACATACTTTAAATTATCTTACAATTATGTCTTATATTATTCTTATTAAATCACAATTTGACAACTTATTAAAGATATTTAAGATTGCTTCATTGGCAACACTGCTACACCGCCTTGTGTCTGATAACCTAACTTTTAACGTGTCAGTCTGTCAGTTGTGTTCTCAAAGTGTATTTTAGGTCCAAGCAAATCGTTTTTAGAAACATGTCGTGAAAAAAATGTTGTGTCTAACACGAGAGGAAAGCTCTTCTTCCACACTCGTTCGAAATGCCTCACTCGCTGCTCTCATGAGGCAAACTTCGAACTCGAGGGGGAAAAAGAAGCGCTTTCCTCTCTAGTTTGACAAATAACTATTGTTCAATCCTGCTATTGAAACTTGTTGTTTCTTACTTGGATACAGAGCTCGAAATCTTCTGTTTTGTGCAGTCAACTCATTCCTATGGCAACGGGTTCGGTAATGACAGGTGAGTGGGCGAAAGTTCTTTCGCTCACTACTTGCACTTACTCATCCGTCTTTACCAAATTGAACCTAACCTAACATTGAGTATGAGGACCACAAGTATGGAGGCGCGTATTTACAATAGCAGGATTGAACAAAGCGGTATACAACACTCATGAAACAACGAATTCGCTCACTTATGTGTCACTGACCCATGCTTGAGCGAAATTCTTATGTATTAAATATTTTATTTCAAAATTATGAAATGATAATTTCTTTATCTTTTTTTATCAACTTTCTAAGTGGACTGCACAACAAAGACAAGTGGCCCAACGACTGCTGTCTCTCGTAGCTCGCATTTTGAACGTCAGTTGGTGTTCCAGTATTATTATGTATCAGTGCACAAAATGTATCTCTGATAGAGATCTGAAAAGCAGAAATTATATACTTAATTATTTGAAATTATTTTTTGTATTCCCCACAAGCGATATTTTAGTCACCCCTGATATATGAAGAAGCAAAGTTCCTAGTTGAGATTTTATACTGAAAATGAAGTTTTCAGTAATTGCTTCATGTAGTATTAAATGCTGGTGGTTAAAACTTACACAAATGAATTTTAATATTAAATTTTATGTTTACGAAAACCGTATATAAATTATGAATATGAATTTGAATGTTTAATTATTATACTTAGCACGTGCTTGACATATAACGAGTGTAGAATTGAAATGTGGCCTTTAGCAATTTCAATACTATTTTTTATATTTTTGTATCTTTTTTAAATATTCATTCTACAACTAAATTCCACATAAACATATCTTGTACTTACATCATATTGTTTTAATACCACTGAAAAAAATTTCACTTTCCTATGTTGCACATATTATCTACCAACTCCGCTTACTCCTTTTAGTAGCCATTATATAGGTACAGTGCTGCCGCCATCGGCGATTTCAGTTGTGAAAAATGATGTACACATTTTGGTTATATGAAATTTACTTGTTGGTAAGCTCGTTTCGCTTGCAATTTTCACAACAAAACCTAAGCCTACACAACTCACGCTCGACAAACTCGTATTCATTTATCTGAAGATAAACTCGCTTTCACGTTTCACATTGAATGAATAAAGTGACCTATTAAACTAGGTTTTACTTTGGAGGTGAAATAGTACATCGCAAAGTTGACCGATTTATTTACTTAACAGAAAGAAATGAACTCTCAAATTCGCCATTTATCATTACAATCTACTACGAAACTTCTAAAAAATACAATACTTTAATAAATAAAACTAAATCTTCAATACCTTGATACATAAATATATTTGTTTTAGCTAAGTATTTCAATACTTATTGAAAACGACAACTTTACTGACGAGACCAGAATTTTCAATGATTATTTCGTTCGTTCCGATTTAGTTAGAAAATATTCATTAACAGTAAGAACACTTATTAATGGCACACCATGATTTCTAGTTGCTAGAATATATCTTCGCAATAAATAACGCAGCTATCAGATCGTGTATTCGACGGAATGGAAATGAAGAAAATTAATTAAGAAATTAAAATGTTAATTAGAATTTAATTATGTAGTCATTAAAGGCACGCGGGGCTACTTTTTACTTTTCCAGCGGGATCAGATAAGCGGGGAAATTCGCGCGGGCGTTTAAATACTTTTCAGCGGCCCGGCGGAGATAAATTCCGGCTACTTCGCGTTTTTTCTTCAATCCTTCCTTCGTCGACCCGCCCCCGCGCTCCGCCGCTGTCCGATCGTATCAATCAGTGTCAGTGAATCCTCCAACGGCCAATCACAACCGAGCTGTTTTTCATTTGTTTTTGTCGGTGATTTTTATAGGAATTGTACCGTTTCCAAGAGAAATACGTTAGATTTATTTCGTTTTTAAATAATTAAAATGTTGCAAATTGAGTTACTGAAACGTAGGCGTATAATGTCGATGGTTTAACCTGTTTTTATTTCTAGTGAATGCGCTTGACTTGTTAATAGGAACGCTAGGATTCATCTCAGCAGGAGTCCCTATTAATTACTAAGAGGAAATTATTGTAGTGCTTTTACTTGAGCAGACAATATACGTTCAGTAGAGCGGCGATTAACCTGAGCTTAATTATCCACGAGTTGAATTAACCTCCATCTTAAGTAGTAAATATTTTTTTGTACTCATACATTGAAATGTGTGTGTATCTAAGCAACGTCCGAAATGTCCATTTCCCAGGTCTCCACCAGATAGACAACCGGGAAATTTCGACGAAAACATTCCTATTTCTAAAGCGTTTATTAATAAATTATATTTATAATAAAATAATATAGTATTTCAAACATCTCTTTACATAATAAGAATGAAATTGAATTTAAAAGTAACAAATTTAGTGCATTTGGTTACCAATGTTGGCAATAAAATCTGCCCGATATGACAGCTGTAAAATACATAACCTACAAATGTAATGTTAATTATCTCAATATAAATAAGAAATATAATAAATTTACAAGTGAATAGGGTAAATATTATAAATATTTTAATTGTTTTCTAATATATTAGACAAATTATTTTGTGTGTTTATATTTATAGTGCAACTTTGACAATTATCAACATAACTCCTTGAAGAACTTCATTTATTTGTATTGATTGTTATTAGTTGTATACTTTTCGTACAAAAAATATTGTACAAACCTCTTGCGTGAACTCGGTTCCCGGATTCGTTCTATGGCAGCGCTGGCAAGCTCGCGCCGCCATACACTCATTCGGGAACCAAGCGTTCCCGCATTTGGTATGTAAATAACTATTTTAGATATCCTGGAAAAATGACTTAGGTGTATGAGATGGGAATAGTATATTGTGCAACAAGTGTAGAAAGTTATCTATTTTACGCGAGTTGTGAGAGTTTTATAACGAGACGAAGTCGAGTGCTGAATTCACAGGCGCATGGAATAGGTAATTCTGCACGAGTTGCACACTATACTTTTTCTACGATCACACTTTTGTCAAGCAATGTGGCCAAGAACTCAACTTATAATGTAGAGGGGACATTTGTACAACAAACTACCATTGGAAATTCGTTATTTACCCCTATTAGAATTTAGGAGATATATTAAAAAAAATTTTGTTAGAAAAAGCTTCTTGCAGTGTAAAAGAATTTATAGAATTTAAATTTTAATTATATGTAATCACTTTATCAATGTTTCCCTTTTAACTTAGTTTATAATACTTGTGTATTTCATTTCAACTGGATAAATATTATTATTATTATATGCAGGTGAGGTTGAAGGTGAATGATTGGGCGGGTATGATCATTTCTTGCATGAACAAATGATTCCGGAAGTAAAAACCGACGAACATTTATGAATGTGGATGAGGTAAAAGTGTTAACGTTTGGAAATGATTGATTGTTGATTAATTGTGTTTCCGGATGCTACCCCAATGAGTGGAATATTGCGTGATGTTATATATGTATATCGTGGTATTTACATACTATATAACTTGGATTTTGTTAAATTTAAATTAATTCGCGTATTTTTTTTACAAATTTTACTACATCGGTCGTAATGCTCATTGGTACGCTACGAACAGGATACACCCTACATCAAGAATGCGACACCAAAATAATATTCTGAAACCATTTAAAAATATGTCGAGTTTCAGACTTTTCTACTTTGCAGAAAAGTTTGCCAGGGCACACAAGCACAGCGCCCAGCGGTCTCAAATCCGAAAACTTTCCCCTTGCAGCAGGAGTGGAGTGAGAACTTTAGGTTACTGGTAGGTCTGTGTGTAACGGGTAGAGTACATCAAAATATACCAAATACTCGATATTGTATCGGTGAAAAATCTAAACAAACTTTTATCGGTGAGACATAAATCTCAGCTGTCGGATTAAGGTTTAAATCCCGAGGCGGTTCCAGGATTTTACTTTCACTCAACTGTGTGGAAAATTTCAACCCTCCTGATTATGTAATTAGAATGTATTTAATCTTGGGCATAATTAATCTCTGCATGGATTTTAGGAAAAATTAATATTGGTCATACCCTCCGAGTTGTGGTACATTCTCGGTCAAAATACAGTAATATTCAATTATTACGAACCCCGAAAGTACGAACTTAAGTTTAAAATAGTATATTATTGCAAGTAACGAACTAACTCATGATGAATCAACCACGTTTTATGTACAGAATTTTCGAAGATGTCGATTAAACTTATAACCAGAGAAAAACAAAGTTAAATCTCTGAAATTTAACACATCGTAAAAGCAGTATGGTAGTGAGTTGTTGAAGGTGAGGAGATACTTCAATATTGTATTTCTGATTTTTAATACCATTTTTCTCAAATTAATTGTTATACAACCTCATATCATATTTATATCGTTGAAATCAGAAAAAAATATCTATTTAATGGACTAAAAATTTATATAGGTGACTATTAAAAAAATATAATTTTATTTGAAATCGGCACTAAAATGCTCAAAAAACGTCATTGAAAGCTCAGAAATCGTCACTAAAGTAACCCATTATACGACGATTTTGAGCAACCCAGTGTTGGCAACCGTTAAATAATTATTGTACAATTAGGATAATTTTGGCAGATATATTGACGTACTATAGAACAGGGGTGGGCAACCTTTTGTATAACAGGGGCCAGAATAAGATTTACGTTTCATACGCGGGCCGTAGTTGTTAATTGATACAGTTTTGTTACTTATAATTTTTTTTTTCTAAAAATATAAAAAACAATAATAAAACAAAATTAACTAAGAACTACATTTATTTCTTACTTTAAACTAGACGAATTATATCGAAAATTAAACTGTAAATCTCTCCTTTTTCTTTATGTTGGGTACTAACCTAATTTAAAATTTTTGTTTTAGTAAATATTTATTTATTATTTCTTCTAAAGATCTCGCGGGCCGGATTGGAACTTTACGCGGGCCGGATTTGGCCCGCGGGCCGGAGGTTGCCCACCCCTGCTATAGAACATTTGGACGTATCATGAAACAAAATTTGCAAGAAGAATTAACTAATTGATTCCGATGACGAAATTGAGGACAAAACACATAATTTTGAGTGTTATTTACGATAACTTCACTTCTCGAGGTTGGCAACACTGACTGTCAGCTTCAATTGACAACTGACAACAATAAACAACCTTTATTGTAATTTTTTTACATTTTTTTCGAATTTTAGATTTCAAATAAAACTTAATATGTAGGTACCTCAGCACTGAAGTTCCTTTTTATCACTCACATGGTTTATTTTCCTCTGCCCTACGGGCCTCGGCAACTAAATTCCATATTCGTGATAAAAATTTAAGTTCAGTGGCTTGATACATAAATAATTATTATTCTATCGTTTGAGAACCAGTAGTTTAATTTTCTGTTTGTTATTTCTATTAAATATGGCCCTTTTTCCTGATAATTTTTTGTATATAACATTTTTCTCTAGAGTCATTAGTTCACCTATAAAAACACTGGTTGTTGTAAAGGAAACACCCTTTATAATAAAAAAAAAACCCTTCTACCATAAGGTTATTCGTACATTTGTTACCACTAACATTAAAGAAAATATAGGTAAAGATAAGTAAATTGTAAGTTATTTTTATTTAACTATTTTGTGACTGCATATATTATACCCTTAATATTTCATTTTAGTCGTAGATTAGTCCAGAGTGTGATTCTAAATGAATTTTTAAATTTTAAAAAATGACCAGTCAATTATAACAGGTCAAAAGGACCGGTCATTTAATATCACAACTTTTAGATAACATTCTTCAACAAATGGAATGACAAATTCACAAGCCCCGGCTCGTGATTTTGATATTATTTGCCTCAAAATGTTACCAAGCAACAATCTTTCGAAATATACTATAACTGACGCGATACCGACCACCTGAAACTTGTCGGCTTGCGCCGCCTTTTAAAAATAGACGCAGCGGTGACTTGTTTGAAGTAGTTCGCTAGCGTCACAATAGGGAATATTCTCGAAGCTTCTGGAAACAAAAAAAGTAATATAAAAGAGCGCATCGCCGGAGCAGTCAGTCAGTTAGTTGACTCAAACTCAGTCAGTCAGTTGACTGAGTTGACTCCGTAGCTTCTATGAAGAACTTGTGAACATAAATATATCGTCATAAATAATTATCGCTCGGCTAGTTTATATAAATAATAGTATTTATTTACAGTAGTGATAAGTGTTAGTATATAAGTTTTTTGTATTCGTTATTTTAGTGTTATATATTTCTTTTTGTTTAAATAAAAACCCACGAACTTTACAATACATTATTCCGGCAAAATTATGTTTCCTTTATATATTGCTACTAAATATGACAATAGAGTTTCAAATAAAAATATAATCTTTTACGACAAAGCCAAATTAAACACGAGGATGACCTATGTTAGGTCCAAACGTTGAATAATAAATTTAATACAAGGACTGAAACCCAACATTTATTGCGTATGGGGCAAATGCAACAATGAACCAAACTTGCTCAGTCTTTGTGTTTTCTTCTTAGGTTTACGAACATTTGAGTTGAAGTATTACTCAGAGTGTACATCGCATGATAATGAAACACTAGGCTGTACCAGCGTAAAAATATTCCACGTGATGAGTACAAAGTTTCCGGGCCACTAATTTCACATAATATATATTCACCCCTGAATTGGCGCCATTTCCACACTTCAGAATCGGTGGCGGCGGTGGAGGCGGCCGGTTTAAACGCATTGCCAGCGGCGCAAACAAATTCAAGCGAAATTGTGAAGAAGAAATTTCAGGCCACGTCGCACCTACTTCGCTCATTGAAACCGGCACTCTGTACTCGCCGCTGTAAGAGAATAATACCGCAATTTAACACCCCCATCGACCTACCCAAGGGCACCAGCAGGACTGGATTAGCAAATGTGATGCCCTAGAAAATAATTTGATGAATGAACACATAACCTCACGCCTAAGCAACTTTAAAACGGTACGAAACAGAAAAAAATTTACTGTCTCAATTATTTTCTGAGATATGCTTAAAACATATTCTTATGGGCATCGAAGGAAATCAGCGCCTAATTTGAGCATCCTAATGCTAAATAAAAAAAGCAGATTTAAACGAAATTATTAAAATATAATTTTATCCAACACCTCTCAATAAATGCTCTATAACTATGGCGATTTTAAACAAGCAAAGTAACAGATTATCCACTAGTTGGTATAATTTTGAGGAAAGCCACTAGTGAGTATTTTTTATTTATAACAATAATAACACACAACACCTTGGTAAATACTTCGATTGACATTTTAATTTAAAAATTTAAAGTATATGTCACTGTCAAATAATATTTCTTTAATAAATTTTTCATTTATTAAGAAGTGTTGGATAAAATGTTATACTTCACACGTGGGCAAATTGGAATTACCCACTCAATAAAATTATCTCTAAAATTTCTCTCGTGGATAATTCCTTACTTTGCCCACTTGTAAAGTAAATAACTATTTTCTTAACGTGTTTTAATTCGTAAATGGTGACAGTAAGAGGCAAATGTTTTAAATTACAATTGAAACATTATTCTAATAACAAAATTTTCATTAAGCCATAACTTACTGAGATATTTTAAAATATCTTCAAATAAACTACCACTTCCGGTTATTGGATTATCAACAAAAACTAATCAGCTCTTCTAAAGGGTATAAAATTGATATATACAAAATATTAAAATTTTCAGTTTAGTAGTTTTTGAGAAACCGTAACTCCAGAGATCCACACAGATTGACAGACTGACAGACAGACAGACAGACAGACACACAGACATCATCGCGAAAATATTAAACTCGTATTCTAAGGATCCTAAAACGTGCTCATCCACTGAAAACACACTACCCAATTTTTAGCATGATTCCTATACCTCCCTTACAGGATGTGGCGGGAGATAAAAATAAAGTATTTTGGACATATCTCAGTAAATAATCCCTTTGAATAATAAGGTAAAATTATACTCATTCTTGACCACTGTCCTGGGTGAGAAGTATTGTAATATTTAATTATCCCTCTTAGTTCTATCAGTTAGGATGCATATTTAGGTACAACCCCTTCCCTAATCCGGCCCTGCCGTCAGCGTCATGAGAGCAGCAGCGGCGGCGTCCCGACGCCGTACGTCGTGCGAGATGAAATTAGGAAATTCATGGCGAGACGAAAGCGAAAAGTGGAGGTTTTATTAATGTGCGACAGAGTTGCGAAGTGATGAAGTTCAGTTCGGCTGTGTAAGAGTGGCTTTTGCTCAACTTGGGTTACGGTTGGAGGTTTTAAATGAAGCGCAAGTTAAAAGCCATTGATGTAAGCCTGGTAATGACGTGAAACAATTATTATGTCAAAGGGAAAATTATTTTGCGAAACATATATCGCAATTACTCACAGGGAATAAAGTTGAGAAATTTCACAAGTTTTCGTAATTATAAATGTTATACTGTTTTCTTAAATGTGGCGCGATATCGGTAACTCATTACTCATTGTGTAAAATATAGTCATTTTTAATTAACGCAGGTTATTAACTTTAGCTGATTAATTAATTATTAATTTTTGACTAAATAGAACCCTTGTAACGTAAAAAGTTTTGGAATTTCAATGGGGTTTTTCACCATTTTTTTTTTATTTTTTGTTATGAAACTTTATGTTAATTGAAGACAATCTACACTTTTAAAAAGTCCTAATTGTTATTCATTTAATCACAATAATTTTTTTTAAATGTTGTGACGTTATTATAGAAGTGTTGGTGGATCTCAAACAGTAGAGATTTAAATAATTTTTTGACACATAAATGTTCTATTTTATTGTAATAATAATAATAAAATAAGTAAATAAATATATGACTACAATTATTTACAATCTATACTGTTTAAGATCCAGCAACACCTCTACAATGACGTCACAACATTTTAAAAAAATCATTGTGGCTTAATGAATAACAATTAAGACTTTTAAAAAGTGTAGATTGTCTTCAATTTAGATAAAGTTTCATAAAATAAAAAATATAAAAAAATGGTGAAAGACCCCATTTTTCTGTTCGATTCTGGTGTTAGTGGTTATTAACAAACATGTATCACCTAACCTAACCTAACCTGAATATACAATAAGCGATATCGCACCCCAAATAATGGGGTAAATAATGTGATACTCGATAAATATATACATAACATCAAGCTATATCACACTCAATGGGGTAACATGAGCCCTGAAACACAATCAACCAACAATCAATCTCCTACAAACATTACCTGTTTTGCCTTGTCCACATTCATACATGCCCATTTATTCTTAAATCTTTATACTACACTGATAAAATTGTTTCCTTGGAACAGATTTCTTTTAAATAAAAAGAAAAATTGATTTGAATTGAGCCAACCCGATTTCGTTTTCACTGAAAACTTTTGTAAGTTTAATAAATATTCCTGTACGAAAATAAAATTAGTTTTGAAGGAACATATCAAAGTATTCAACTAAGACTCATTATGAGGACGAAGTAGTTTGAAGAGGAGTAGTTTTAATTCAAATTGATATCGTTTTAAATAAATACGTTTTGTTTAAAATTAAAACTACTTCTTTTTATTAATTTTAAAATCAAAATTTAAAATATATTCATTTTCTTTTAAATATCGAAAAAAGAAGATAAATAAAATTTATATTCAAAATTTAATATTTTATAATTGAACCTAATCATTTTGTAAGAAATAAAATTTTGTTCAATGAATGCATATACAAAAGGAAAACTGAAAATTTTCTTGAAACAAGAATAGTATATTCTGCAACAAGTAATGGAATGGCACATATTCCACGCGAGCAAAAAGTTTGTAGTCCGAGCCGAAGGCAAGTCCGAGTGTGGGATATGTCATTACGTTACATGTTGTAGACTATACTTTCTATAACAAGATTTTGGAAATTATACAATAAATACAAATATAAAACTGTTGAAAACGTCAAACTCAAATTAACAAATAAACAAACAGACGTAACCATAATAACTGAATCAAGATACTTCATATATCAGGCTAATATGCGGCTCTAATTCGTCGAATTATTCCATACGCTTCTTATGGAATGGCAATTGTTCCAATACAGTTTTTAGTTGTAGAATGTGTAGTTTCCGAAACAGTGTTATAAAAAATCGGTTTTCCAATCCGTGCGAAAAAATTGATAAATAAAAAAGATGCTGCTAAGAATGTTACAGTTCGCGCATTGAAATTCATCAAAAAAACTCAAAATCAAATTAAAATAAACAGACGTAACCATAGTAACTGAATCAAGATACTTCATATACCGCGGCTCTGATTCGTCGAAAATATTCCATACGCGGCGTATGGAATGTTAGTGATTCCATAACAATTTTTAGTTGTAGAATGCGTAGTTTCCAAAACAGTGTTATAGAAATTATTTTTATGAGTGTAGGAATCATTCGTTCACGCAACAACCATCATTTATATGTAACCATACTTATACCTCGGACCCACACAATCATTCATCCTTAATCTCACCCGCATATAATAGTTTCACCAACCTTTTATTTAACAATTCCCCAAGATGGCCAAGCCACCTCAATTGACTCACTCCCACTTTCTTAGCAACATTCTTGTCAATCTCACACACACCATACACCAATGTATTCCAGTGGTCACTTTCCATTAAAATACCTCATTTTCTCTACAGTTATACATCGTTCAAGATTTATATTGTTCAAACTTAACATGAGACGATTAACCATTACGGTGCAACATTTTATTTTTGCTTTCTTTTGTCTAAAATTTTTAAATCTTTGACTACTCACCTCTTGAGGATGACCCACCCAGATGGGGCTCGAAACCAGTCGAGGTTAAATAAAATAAATATTTTCTGACTGAACTCCAGTAGTTTTTATTATTATTATTATTATTATTATTATTATTATTATGGAATAACATTATTGACGATTGTCAACTCATTTCTAGGGTACAAGTTCTAAACAAAACAATGTAAACCCAGCTTTGATGTGGATGTTGAATATTAGGATCAGTTCATCTCCAAGCTCAAACTTTAAACAATATCTATTCATATTACGCCATTTCCGATTCAGTTTACTAATAAGTTTACAAACAGAATCCGAATCTTGTAAATCTCTCCTAGGTAAGATCGTAGCTGAGACTGAGACTGAGAACTGTAACTGGGACAATAGTATTCATCGGGAATGTGTTGGTATTTGTGTGCATTCTCTGCACTGGAGTTATTGAATATAAATGAAATATTTCGCGTCACCAGAGCGAAAACTCATCGGAGAGCAGCGTGCTGTGGAGAATCGGAGCTGACTGTTTCGTAATGAACACAGTTAGGAGTTAGAGACTGGGGAGAGGTCTTACAGTTGGAGTATACGAGAACTGGACATGTAAACAAGATGTGGTAGGAGATTTATTTACGTGGAGATGAGGGATCAAATAATTGTAAATGTGTGAACTTCAATCTAAATAAATGGTCTTGGTTAAAAGTAAGCCAAGAATTAAGCGGAAAATCACCCTCTTTATGTATTTTTAACGAGCATTTTAACTTAATATTTTTTGTTTTGATATTTTAACAATCATAGTTGTTTTGACAATAAAATTACATTTTTCTCAGTTATTTTCTGTATTCTATATTTATGTCGTTGTTTTCAGAAAAAATATTGATACGAATAAGTGTATAGAAAATTACACTGACTATTTCCCTCATAAAATTTAAGCCTTTGCCGATCTCCGTGGCGTTGTGGCTATGTCACTAGCCTAGCACGCCAGAGGTCGTGGGTTCGAATCCCACTGAAGAGCATGGTCGTTTGTGATGTTTACATAAAATTCACAATCATCCAATCATGAGGCGGCATATGACCATAGTAGTTAGTCCGCCTCTCATCTTCGTAATAAAAAAAAAAAAATTTAAGCCAATCATAATTCTGACACTTCTGAATGTCGTCCAATCAACGTAGAATTACACGATAATTTTGCACTAGTGCAAATTATCGATAATTCGCACTAGTGCAAATTACCAATGTGATTCAGACTTGCTGTCAAATGAAGTTTTTAAATTTTGATTTATTTTTTATGAGAGAAACAGCGTTTGGCTAAATTTTAATCGGGAAATAGTCCTTCGAATATCCCTCGTGCAGGTAATTGTCGATAATTTGACATACACTTGGGATATTATATATGATTATTTTTTGACGTTTCTTTAACCCAATGAAATGATTATTGTATGTCACGTGTCTGCGTTTTAACCAATCCTCTCATTATTATACTAAGTTTAATGATCTTGTGATTATTCCCGGCAATATGTCAGATAGTTATCATCAACACAAGTAAAAATGAGCAAAAAAGATAGATTTAGTGACGTGCCTGATGATTAATCAAAAAATAATCTAATTAAATATAACTTGAGAGTTCGATAATTTAGAAAATAATTATCCAGTATCTTTCTCAAACTTGTCGCCATTTTGCAATAGCCACGAAAGCCCGTAGGGCAACAAGTTTTCGAAAGATCTGTCAAATTATTTTCAATTTATTCTCACTCTCTTGATATTATTACTGATAAAAATGTTTTCTTGGAACAAACAGATTCGTCTTAAATGAAGAGAAAAATAGATTTGAATAGTGCCAATCCGATTCCGTTTTCATTAAAAACATTTGTAGGTTTAATAAATATTCTTGTATGAAACTTAATTTAGTTTTGAAGGAACATATTCAACTGAGATTCATTATGGGGAGGAAGTAATTTAAATAGGAGTAGTTTTAATTCAAAATGATCTCGTTTTAAATAAAAACATTTTGTTTAAAATTAAATTACTTCTATTTATTTTCTTATTTTGATGAGTGTGTAGAAGAAACCATACAAAACCCGAGCATTCATCAAGAAGACGTTAATTTCCATGAAACAAGATACTATCACCAACAAGTGACTGTATTGTATATAAATACTATCAGCATGATATCCAATCAGTTCGGAAGAGAACACCGAACGCAGTACAGATACAGGATCTACACCCTCTTCTTAGAGCACTCCCTCCTCCCGCCGCCGCGGAGTACCCAGCACCCAGCCCGCTCTCGTGGGCCTCTAATTAATTTTGACAAGAAACAGTATCCCACTTAATTAAATTTCAGTTTTATTGTTCCGTGTCCGCCGCCGCTGCCGCGCTCTGTTTTACCGACAGCGCAGTGTTGTGATTTGACGGCAGTGTGGCCCGTGTTTGGATCTGGGTTGAGGTGGTACTTTCAATGATATATGGTGACAACTTTGACTGTGATATCATCATGGACAAAGCAAAACAAATGAAGATTTGTATTTATACAAGATATTAAATTTAAGTGTACCATGAATTCTATGCAGAGATCTATAAGAGCTAAGAGGTTCGTTAAATTAGCAAATATTATTATAATGAGCAAATAATGTTGTTTTTTACCAGGGCTTCTCAAAATATGGAATACAATTTTCTTATTTTAAATAAGTACCTATTATTGTTATTCATTTATTTGAATGAGTTTTTTTTTTATATACTAAAAATATTTAAGGAAAAGACGCACGTCATCAAACTTATTTATAAAATAAAAAAATTAGTTATAGAGTTGATTGAGGTTTGCTAATGTTTAAAAGATATTAATGCAATTTATAATGATTTTAAAGTCAATTTTATTCCTTTGGTGGAATTTAAAATTATTATACATAGTTCATTTTTGTTCGCAATGTTATTGCTATTGGCAAATGATCACATTTACATACAAGATCCATATCAATCTGTCACTTTACTGTCTGACTTTAATCTCTTCAGTTGTAATTATGTGCTCCTCGTGATCCAGTGTTTTATAATATACCGGGTGCCAATTTTTTAAAAGGACAAAAAATACAATATTAAAATTTCCATTAGGCGATAGTTCGTTTCCTAAGAAAGTTTAAATACAAAATATATTCAGAAACAAAAATTGCACCAAATGAGCTTAAATTTAATTGCGTCTACCTACTGACATAAATATATTACATCAATAAATTTGGGCTATTTTGGAGCAGGTTTTGTTTCTGAACATTTTTTGTAATTACACTTTTGTTCTAAAATTCGTAGGGAACGAACTATCACCTAATGAAAATTTTAACATTGTATATCTGTTTCTGTAATTTTTTTATTTATTCTCACACATTGTTCTCGATGTCTCCAGAAATAAACGTGATTATTATTAATATTATTATTAACGCTAAACAACACATTTCAATGTATGAGTACAAAAAGTCATTTAAATAACACTCATATATCGTGAAGTACTACCATTTAGGTAACCTAATTTGACTTATTAGATGCATTTTTTAATTCTGAACAACTTTTGTATTTACACATTTGCTGAAAATAAAAACGTAAAAAAAAACACAGTAATGTAATAATTATTTGTATCACAAGGTTGGAAACTGCTATTTTGAGAGTGCGAGTTTATTTTGATAGGACGAGCCGTAGGCGAGTCCTACATATACGAGCACTCGCAAAATAGTTTCCAACCGAGGGATACACAAGATTTTTCGCGCAAACATTTATGTAAATTTAATAAATAAATTTAATTTATTTTTTTATGTTGCTAACTTCACAATATTTGAATGTCAATTATGTTTATTTTCCAATATCATAACCAAAAATATCTACATATTTTTATTTGGATTTTACACTGCAAATTCAATTATAATTACTTACAAATATGTTTAAAATCCATAAATATTCTGTTTTCTTGTATTGCAAATACTCAATTGTAGATATATTACTATAATATTTTTAAGTCAATATAATACTTTGACATTTCTAGCGTCAGAAGTTAGCTTTAGTGAAGTGATGCCAACATATAACCATAAAACTTTAGCAATTTTTGTCGAACTAGTTCGACAAAAACATGATTTCCAACCGCTTTAGAGATATGTAATTGTGTCAATGTCGGACGGCGGCGCGAAAAAAAAAATAACATGGAAATCTCTATATGCCACATTTATATATTTTATAATGAATACAACACATAAACCTATGGTTCACATTGATGTTTATCATTACGTAAACTAATTCCTGTAGTAAACACCAAATACCTATGAAAGAACGGGCTGCAGTAAACAGACAACAGACTTCTGCTATGTTTAGTTATTATGTAGTGAAAATCTGCTTGTTGTCCGGATGTCTGGATGTTCTTGTTGAAATTGTGTTGAGCTGGATATTAATATTATAATTAATTATAGCGGTGTGCAGCCACCCGACTTAAAATGTCTGTCGCTTCGTTTCCTTCTTGTCGTTATCCAAATGTGTTTACATTTGCTCGTAGACTCGAACATATTTACTATTAGCTTATTTGCATTTATACATGGCTGAAAATGGACAACGGATTTCGCAACAAACGAAAAGGCTTCTTTCATTTCTGTATTTATAACTCTTATTGCTGGTATTATACAGAAATTTAAACTCCAACAAAATTTTTTTCCATACTAAATTTACATCCAGTTATCAAAATGATAATAAAATATTTGACGATAATGTTAAGTATATCATAAAATAATTTCAAATGATGTGCACTTGTTATAAACAAATAAATTTACTTTTTCCGTAATCGATTAAAGTACACGATATCACTCCGCGAAGTTAACCAAAATTAAAGTAAAACTTTACAGACTAATCTGTCAAACTTTTAGCACTACGTAAAATAGCAAACATATTATTCTATAATACTATTGGTGAATTTATTTATTATTTACCTTTGATAATAGTTTATCGGATTTAATGCAGATCACGTCTAAAAAAAGGTAAATAAAAATGAATATTATACACAAATATTTGACACTTTGACAGTACTTTTGTTATCACTGCCATCCCCATAGCAACAGCTAGCTGACGTTTTATAAATACATAATGTTATTTTGTTATTTATTTATATATTTTTAATTAATAATTTAACGATTTCATAAAAAAATATAATGTATACCTCGACATTAAAGTATTTATTTGTTACTCATATGGTTTATTCTCCTCGACTTCGTAATAAAATAATCTGATGTGGGCACCACAATACCACCCGCCATAGATTTCTTAACGAACAGTAAAGAAATACCAACTACCTCTATCAAGAAACGCTCATTTCTTCAAAAAAATTATAACTCAATGAAAATGTCAAAATATAATTTTTCTTTAACATGTTGAAATTCGTAAATGGTGACAGTAAGTTAAAAATATTTGAAACATTATTTTCATAACAAAAATTGTCATTAAATCATAATTTACTCAGATATTTTGATAGGGCTTCAAGTAAACTACCACTTCCGGTTATTGGATTATCACCAAAAACTAATCAGCTCCAATATCCAAAGTGGATACAATCGATATATACAAAATATCAAAATTTTCAATTTACTAATTTTTGAAAAACCATCATCGCTAAAATTAATATTGTATTCTAAAGACCCTAAGACATGTTCATCTACTGAAAACGCACTACCGAATTTTTAGCATGATTCCTACCTCCCTTACAGGATGTGGCGGAGGTAATAATAATACTTTAGTGCCTAGATATACAAAATAACTATTAAAAGTAAATTTAAGTGTTAGTTTTTCTTTATAAAACTGGACATTAATTTTGTCCACCTTAACTATGATTAATCACACTTATTCCTGCAAATACTCGTATGTCAGAATTTCATTATTTATTTAACGAATTTAACAATATACATCATCCGATTACAATTTTTTTAGTGGAAGAATAAAAATCAACGCAGATATTTTAAGTTACGATCGCACTTTTTACTTTGGCACTCACATCTGGCATCGGCGGATAAAATCACACGAATCCTTTTATCGTTTTATCCATATTAATGTACTAACCATGTTAGAAAAAATCTGACAGAATTCGTGATGCTTCTATTTCCGTTACAGATTCTACTAATGACAAGATATACGTATATATGGCTAACTTTATAGTACCTATTCTGGTATATGACGCTTCATTTTTATTTAGTGTTTCAGTGAACAGATTAACTCTTTTCTTATAATTATTTAATTTTAACAAAATAAGAACAAATAAGGTTTAAAGTATTCTAATGGCGTCTATGACCAAATACCGAGTGTCTACTTTTTATAGGACATATTAAATACAATGTAAAAATATTCATTAGACGACAGTTTGTTTCGTATGAATATTACAAACAAAAATGAAAATACAAAAAATGCTCAGAAACAAAAACTGTCTAAATTTATTGATGTAATACTTTTCTGTCATGTGAGAGAAATGAAATAAAATTTATAATTTTTAGCTATGCAGAGAGCGCTATGATAAATAAAACATACATTTCAAACAGTGGTATTTTTTAAGTTTGACAGATGATGTTTGACAGTTTAAATTATTTCTCAGTAATTATGGACACTTAATGCAACAAAATGTAACTTTCTTTATAAAACCGTACACTTTTATTTTGATTTCCTGTCACGTATTGAAGTTCCATTTTTACCTCCCGCCTATATTTGAGTATGGGAGGTATTGTTTTTCCACAAAAAATTGGTGTTGGGCACATCAGATTTTTATCATTTGGTTCATAATTTCGTTTATTGTTCTGCACTTCTTACAAAGATGAATAACCCTCCTGCTATATTAAACAACTTTACAATTCTGATGATTATGAAATAATAATATTAAATATGAGCGATATAATCGACTGTGATTAAAGAAATCCACCAGAGATGCTAAATTTTCCCTACAAAACCAAATGTGAATATTTCTGCTTGTGTGCTATTCAAGCTCATTTCTCACTTGCATTAGTAGGTACCTACAATTCTAGGACCGTAGGGAACAGTAGTATAATCTCGATTACTTGATTATATTCCGTCACCTACTTGGCCAGTACTCGTACGAGCCCCAGGTCGCCAATTCGACCGAGGAACTTAAGTCTTACGGTCCTGGAACTACTGGAACAACGAGCACTGCACATTATCATCCTATTATAGATGATGATTTCTTAAAGCAGAAAGAAATCTTATGCCTTCACATAAAAAAATTTAATGTGGTCACCAATACTTCTAAATACTTCTCTTTAAACACCCAAAAAAAGAACTCGTGATACCAGCATTTATGTTTAAGGTTATTTTATAACTTGGTGTCACGTTCTAAAAAAAAAAATTAAAAATATGTATTTTCCAAAGAAAACAAGAGGTTTAATTATTTATTAACATTTATTTTGTTTTAATTAAAATAATGTAGACTGAGTTCCATATTAAAATTACTTTTTTGCGTAACTGTCAACAATCTAGAAATTGTTAATTAAAATGTCTCTTACCTCACCTTAAGGTGTAAGTAAGGAAACAATATTCGCAACTTCCCGCCTAAACAATATTTAAACGGTCGAAATGGGAAAAAGTTGCATATAAAAATTGAGGCCAATATTTATTTTACATATCAGATATGCTCAAAATACTTAATAGATTATTTAAAAATTTTATTTGAAATCGGCATTAAAGTGCTCAAAAATCGTCACTGACTAAAGTAACCCATTAAACGACGATTTTGAGCAACCCAGTGTTGGCAACCGTTAAATAATTATTGTACAATTAGGATAATTTTGGCAGATATATTGACGTACTATAGTAAATTTGGACGTAACATGAAACAAAATTTGCAAGAAGAATTAATTAGGACAAAACACATAATTTTGAGTGTTATTTACGATAACTTCACTTCTCAAAGTTGGCAATACTGATTGTCAGTTTCAATTGACAACTGACAGATGTATACACTTAACCTATATAGTAATTTTTTTACAGTTTTTTCGAATTTTAGATTTCAAATAAAACTTAATATGTACCTCGGCACTGAAGTTCCTTTTTATCACTCACATGGTTTATTTTCCGCGGCGCTATGGGCCTCGGCAACTAAATTCCATATTTGTGATAAAAAATTGAACTTCTGTGCCTTGCTACATAAGGTTTGTTCCAAGTGATTATTTCTGACAAGTTTGTAACATATTTGTAACAATTTCAGTGCGCCTACGAAAAATGTAAACAAGTAAAATTAGAAACATAGACTGGAACGGCGAATGGAATGAAGCGCATGTGCATGCTCATTTTTTGTTTTGACAGCTAACCTTAAATATAAATTTAAATAAAGAAAATCATACATTTTTTGCTAAAAAAAAAAAAAGAAATTAAGCTTATTTTTCAAAGTTAACTTGTTCACATTTTTCGCAGGCGCAGTGAAATTGTCACAAACTTGTCAGAAATGTCCACTTGGAACAAATCTATTAATAACTATTATTTGAATCTGTTTTCTCTATTTTGTACGGTGTACAAGTTGGTTAAACGGGAGGATATGTGCTGAGCCAATAGATTTTTTTATAAATGTAATAAAATATCACCTAAAGAACCAAGGCTATTGAATGTCCGTCTACACCGGAAGGTAGAGTGGTCTAGTACCAGTAAATAAACTTAATACTTCTCAACAAAAGTAATTCGCTCGTTTTCTACAACTGCAACTTGCACGTGTTACTTCCGCACACGTTTTACGACCTGCAGCTCAACGCTTGCTTTCAGCACGGCTCTACATACTACATAGTCCACCAGAGGTTTGCTCAGTTCTCAGTGCTCACGCTCACGCTCACAGCGCCTTGCCGATGCACGGTGCATGTTGCATGTTCATTTAGCGTGATTAATGGTTTGGCAGGTTGCGCGGATAGTACGCACGACGGGATTGCAGCGGAGCAGATAGTGCGCGCATGTTTGGGCAAGAGCGTGAGTGTGTGTGTGTGGATTGTTTACATGTTACATGTGTATGCTTAGGTAATGGAGTCTGTTAGAGGATTATGTCTGTTTGCTAAAGAAGTAATGAATTTTATGAAAATGGAAATGTATTTAAGAGCATTCTACATTACCGTATATCTGAAAATATGGATATATACATATGTGTACTTATCAGACATCCCTTTAATCATAGCTGAATGTGAATATACCCATGGATAATAACAGCAGCAGCCCTGGATTGCGGGGTATACAGGAAACAAATCTCGTACAATCAGAGATATAAGCATGGGTTTATGACCTACTATATGGCTACTCTAAACTCTAATAACAAATTGTTATTTCATGTCGATCTTGAAATAGGTTTAGCTCCTTGCAGTTTACTGTTACACTGGAGGGTTATGATTTTGACGTCACAGGCAAGAAAGAGAAAGATGAGGTACAAGTTGAGATGGAAGTTCATAATAAGGCGCGGGCAGACACGTGACTTTAATCAGCTGTTTGTAACCCCAACTGTCAGTTGAGATTTCAGTAAAATTATTTGCTCGTTTAAAATTTTTTTTAAGGGTTTTATTTTTAATATTTTGAGTGTTTATGATTATAGTTTGTATGTAGTGGTACCAAAAGTGTATATAAATATAAATTAATTATTTCATTCAGTACAGTTTTTGTAGTACCGTAGTATAAGAATTTTCTTATACTGTGGCACTACGGAAACAGTACAACTGAAATAATTAAATATTATTTTTATGTGCCGGACTGTGGATCGTGAGATCCTCAGTTCGAATCCCACAGCTGATAGTTGCCAATTTAAATTTACCCCTGTGGTTCCCCCTCCACTAACATATTTGGGGGATATGATTTGACCGCTGCTAACCGCACTTCATACGCAAAAATATATCCCTTACCAAGATCTGCGTAAGCAGAGTGCCACACCCATAACGAGTAAAAGGTGTGATGATATATTTATTTATTTATGTAAAACCCAGATTTATTTTCTGTAGAAATTTTGTAGAATATTGTAATGATATAATGTCGAATATGGCAGTTCATTTCTTTTCTTTCTGTTATGCCGCAATGTATTGTTCAATAAATTGGCCAGGTTTTCTTATCAATTTATTGTTGTGTGTAATACAACCCTTTGCGTCAATTTTTTTATCAGCAATAAATTGACGAATTAGAACATGTTCTATTTTTCGACAATTTTTCAGGGAGTTCTATAGAATTTTAGTAATTGCCATCATCATTCACTTGTTTTGTTAGTTTGTTATTTTTGTACGTATAGCCTGAATAAAAAATGTTAGTAGCATAGGTGTCAGCTGATATCGTGTTGGTACTACTGAAATGTCACAATATATTGACGGTAAACTTGATGTATGTAAAACAAACAACAATATTTTGGTTCTTTGCTATTTATTTACAAGAAAACTTGACCTGTTTATTGACCAATAAATTTCATCATGTAAAACAGTCATTAAATAAATAAATAACTCTAAATCTGACATAAAATATCAAATAATTTTCGTTTTTATTTAATTTCCCAAAGCAGTGTAACAATTTTTTAAATAAATATTGATTTTAATTTGATTGATGTATCATACTAACATTAAAATATCTAAATGGGCCTTATTGTATGTATTTTAAAATTCTGAACTACTTTTGTTATAAAACTTTTCTTGTAAAGTGAATAGTTAAAAAAAACAATAGCATTAAAATCCCTATATTCCTCATTTCATTTCTACTCCCGGTAAATAAATATTTATTCTTGTTTACGTAATAAAACAATACAAGATTATTGATACTTCTTTAATGCCCTATGCCCCCGACAAGATTTGAATAAGTCTACGCCCATGGACTTTTATCTCCAATCTACAAATAAAATCTATTGATTTTGGGATCCTCGAATATCCACCACGACTATAAAAATATTGTTTTATTTCAATTTCATATTTATAAAGTGAGGTTATTCCGTACTTATTTTTTTCTTTTAACGGCCTTATTCCAATTTTTTTCTTTCTCCACTTTCCCACTTACTATTTCTACCTGTATTTTTGCAATTAACAACAACTATGGACCATTTTTAAATATTTTTCATGACAAAGTTAAGACAATTTAATGCTTATTTTGTCCGCAACAAGAGTCCGCACCTCACGCTGCAGTCGATTTAGTTTTCAGTTGTCCCCACCATATATTATGCACCTGGAACTTGCCAATTCAGTGGACCCCAAAAACATTTGTAATCTTTACAGTGTACACGTCTCAAAAAATACATCATAAACGATCTTTTTCTAACTGAAAGAATCACTCGGTATTTTACAAATAGGAGCAATTATCAAACACATACCTATTATCTAAAAATTCTGATAAATTTTATTGCATCTATTGTCAAAACAATTTTGAAAACCAGTTTTTTCCAACAAATTTATTAATGCAAAACAAAGTAAGAACTGAAATGTTAGATAAAAAAAATCCTAAAACAATTACCTCATTTTAACTATTCTTTTAATCTTGTACACGTTTTGCAAGGATATGTGAAAATATCAAATTTGCAGTAATAATTTGAAATTATTTATATGCAATAATTATATTTAGAGTGTATAATTATAAATTGAATTAAATTTTGTACATATAAGTGAAGTATTTGATTATATAAAGGCAATATTCACTGTTAAATAATAGTTTTCTAACATGAAAGTGCTCATAATTTTAGCTGCATTTCTCTTCTTCATAGAGAATACTAGAGCAAGTATGTAATACATTACTTTATATTTTATTAATTTATCCAATACCTCTCAATAAATGTTCTATAACTATAGCGATTTTAAACAAGGAAAGTAACAGATTACGCACTAGTGGGTATAATTTTGAGAAAATCCACTATTGAGTATTTTTTTATTTATAACAATAATAATAACACACAACACGTTGGTAACCACTTCGATTGACATTTTAATTTAAAAATTTTAAAGCATATGTCACTGTCAAATAATATTTCTTTAATAAATTTTGCATTTATTAAGAGGTGTTGGATAAAACGTTATACTTCACACGTGGGCAAAATGGAATTACCCACTCGATAAAATTATCACACTCAGCTTTCGGATTCACCCCATTATTATATTAGACTATGTGCAGAAATAATAAAATAACAAACAAATATTAAATAAAATGTGAATAATTTATGTATTTCTTATTTCTATAGCTGTAGAACCAGTTCAAGAAGTCCCAGAAGATTCGGCCCCAGAAAAACTCTTCTATTTTTTTATTATACCAGGTAAGTAGTTGACTTTAATAATTAATATAGATTTATATTGAAATACATAAAATACACTAAATATATAACATATAGGAATTCTGAATATCTCAAGAGGAATCTACGGCCTTTTCGCAGAATTCTAAATTGCGCGATTTGTATTTGTTAGTTAAAGACGAGTGGACACGGAATAACGACACGAGACTGAAATTAAAGGATGATTGTGAATAAAATAGTATTTCATAGTTCGGTGGGAGTTTCATTACAGCTCGGCTGGAATGAAACATTTCTCACCTCACATGTAATAGACTATTGAATGTTTTATATTACGTGTCACATAAACAACTATGTAACAAGATACGAGTGGCAATCTTCAATCCCTAACAACATTTGTAGGAAATCACTGATTTCTATATAACACTAGATTGGGCATTGGCCATATTCTGTCATTTGAGAGCGTTCCCAATTGAATTGTGACACTTTTGTAAAGTAAAGTGCGCAATCTGAAGCTCTGCATTCACTCTTTCTACACTGCGCTCGCCGCCATCTCTCTTTAGGTCATACCACGAAGTATGGTCGTACCCATAGACAAGAGAAATAGATTTTTAAAAATTGAAGTATCACAAAACCTCAATTTTGACCATCATAACGTCGTTCACCCTAGCTGCTTATGCCCAATCTAGTGTTATATAGAAATCAGAGTAGGAAATATATAAACAAATTATAATAAAATCTTTTATAAATTGGTCGAAAATGTAACGGGTGTTTTTTTAGAGGTATAGAACTTTAAAATGAAATAAAAAGATAAAAATCGTAATAATGGCCACAGTATTGGTTTTTCTGGAATAGTTTATTCTACAACAAGTAATGGAATGGCACATATTCCACGCGAACAAAAAGTTTGTAGTCCGAGCCGAAGGTGAGGGCTACGGTTTGTGAGTGTGGGATATGCCATTCCGTTACATGTAGACTATACTTTCTATAACAAGATTTTGGAAATTATACAATAAATACAAATATAAAACTGTTGAAAACATCAAACTCAAAAAAGTACATTAAAACAAATAGATGTAACCATAGTAACTGAATCAAGAAACTTCATATATTGCACTAATATGCGGCTCTGATTCGTCAAAATTATTACATACGCAGCGTATGGAATGATAGTTGTTCCAATAGAGTTTTTAGTTGTAGAATTTGTAGTTTCTAAAACAGTGTTATAGAAAGATAATTTTGTCATTATTGTTTGAATATGATTTCGAAAAGACGGACTCATTGAATTTTAGGCAGAAGCATGCATTCCCAATCGTTACTATAAATGCATTAGTTAGTAATTGAAATGAATAGTTGTGAGCATTAATTAAGTAGAGAACAGTTTAAATTTGCTATGTTCCCAGGAGTCAATCTCCTCTTTTTACAAATAATGACGACTTCCTTGACTTACGAGGTCTGTTAAAAAGTATCCGATCTTATTATTATTATTTTTTTTTTGATCGGCTCATGGAAGCGCGTTTGACATAAATCCATCAGGTTTCGCAAAAATAAAAGAGGTCGGATACTTTCTAACAAACCTTGTATAAACTGGCTATTGTACACTGCGATTTTAGGTACCCGCTGGTGCGGAAGTGGTAATAACTCTGCAAATAAAGAAGATTTAGGATTGATTGCAAAAACGGACTCCTGTTGTCGAGCTCATGACATGTGCCCTGATTCAATCGAAGCTGGCCAATATAAATATGGACTGCACAATAAAGGCTTATACACCAGGTAATATGGGAAAGTTCATTTTTTATTGCTTTCTAGGTCTGCAATTACACCGTAAGCGGCAGTGTACCCTTGAACCTGGGGGTGATATAATTGATAGTAGTGATTTATTGGTAATTTTAATATTTTTAAAATTTGCAAAACAAAATCTAAGCGTTTTCGCTGGATAGCACGGACTACAATTATTTCTTCAGTTGATATAACTTGGTTTCTATGAACTGAAAATACAGCAAGTCCGTTAAGCCTCATTTGGGCGACAGTAGTAGAAGATGAGAAGTCGAAGATCAAGATCTTCACATTTAGTATGTTCTAAATCAGATCATAGATCAATTTTTATGATCGGATCTATTTTTTTAAATCAGATCAGGAATAAAAGGTTTTTTTAGATCATAAATAAGATTAATAATTTAATATTTAATTCTTGTTAAAAAAATAGAACACAAAATTTAAAGTTCAAGATGTATACTGCAAGCTTTTCATCAGTATACATAGGAATGTGTCATTACCATAGTTACAGTTAAAGTGATTGACAACATAGGGATAATTAACATTGATTATTTCACTCATTACAAATTTGACTAATCAAAATATCTCATTTTCCATTGTTGTTCGATTTAGACAAATGATAAACAACACTATGCTGTTTAAAAAACCTGCGGTGTCGTGATTTCATTGAAACAGTTTTCTTGTCAAATTGCTAAGGTTTCGTTACAAACATAAATTTATTTGTCAAAATAAAAATATCTTGTGTAATTACAGTTGATTATTTTTATACGTTTCTTTAAACCAATAAAATGCTTTATTGTATGTCACGTGTCTGCGTTTTAACCAATCCTGTCATTATTATACTGAGAATAATGCTTTTGTGATTATTCCCGGCAATATTCTCTGTAGCTTTTTTGTTTTTGTTGACAGATGTCAGATGTCAGATAGTTATCATCAACACAAGTAAAAATAAGCAAAAAACATAGATTTAGTGACGTGCCTGATGATGAATTCAAAAAATAATCTAATTAAATATAACTAGGGAGTTCGATAAATTAGAAAATAATTCTCCAGTATCTTTCTCAAACTTGTTGCCATTTAGCAATAGCCACGAAAGACCGCAACAAGTTTTCGAAAGATCTGTCTAATTATTTTCAATTTATTCTCACTCTCTTGTTATATGATTACTGATCATTTTTGCTAACATATATCATTCAACTATACTTTATATATAGTTAGGAATAAATAATATATTATGTATTGTATGTATTTAAAATATACTTACGAAATCAAATTAAAAAAAAAAAACCTTCAAATTAATTGCCAACTATTTTGACACTTCTACGATCTGACAGCTCAATAATATGAGAAGTACAAAGAATAGGATAGATATGGGACATAATACTGTGACGTCATTAATAATGCCTAATAATATTTTTTAAACTTCTATTAACAGTACGATGTTTTTGAGTCTAGTCATTATACAAATGACTAATTTCCGCCATTTTATGTCTCTAGTGAACGACCCCATTATTGGCGCGTCACTAACTTATTTATTATTCTCTCATTCTCATATGACTAAAATTTAATGTAATCACAAAAAATACAATTTTCGCTAATGAATGTAAACTTCAACTTTTGAAAATCTCACTCATACATATTTTCAGATCGCACTGCGATTGCGACAATGAGTTCCGCAGATGTCTAAAAACAGCAGGAAATCCACTTTCTTATCTCACCGGAACAACCTACTTCACGCTTTTAGGACCTCAGTGTTTTAAAAAAACTTATCCTATCACTGGATGCGCGAAAAAAGGTTGTGGGTAAGGTCCAATTATATTAAAAGTATTTTATTTAAAATCGCCACTAAAGTGCTCAAAAATCGTCAGTAAAAGCTCAGAAATCGTCACTAAAGTAACCCATTATACGACGATTTTGAGCAACCCAGTGTTGGCAACCGTTAAATAATTATTGTACAATTAGGATAATTTTGGCAGATATATTGACGTACTATAGTAAATTTGGATATAACATGAAACAAAATTTGTAAGAAAAATTAACTAATTAATTCCGATTACGAAATTGAGGACAAAATACATAATTTTGAGTGTTATTTACGATAACTTCACTTCTCGAGGTTGGCAACACTGACTGTCAGTTTCAATTGACAACTGACAGATGTATAAGCTTAACCTGTAATTTTTTTACAGTTTCTTCGAATTTTAGATTTCAAATAAAACTTAATATGTACCGCGGCACTGAAGTTCCTTTTTATCACTCACATGGTTTATTTTCCTCGGCCCTACGGGCCTCGGCAACTAAATTCTATATTCGTGATAAAAAATTGAACTTCAGTGCCTTGATACAAAAATAACTATTATCCACAACTGTCAAATAATATACCCATAATTCAACCGTTGTTCATCAATTAATGACCTATATTACTGTTGCTAATGAAATATTATTGACAGTTCAATGAATTAATATTATTCATTCGTTATGTATTGCGGTTGCGAAATGCTTTTTTACGTGCGGTACACAAACAATATTTTTACAGGCTAGGTAGTAAAAGTGACACTTTATAGACTGTCAGCAGTAATAAAAATCGCACTTTTAATGTTAATCGGTAAAAAATACATATATTTGCCTGACAAATGCTTCAGATATAGAAGTATTTTTTCCGAAATTTCCCACACTCTTTTCTAGCGAATACCAAAGCAATTAACAAGTCGGACGTTGCCTAGGCGACGAGAAATAACATTTCAATATATGAGATTATTTTTTCAGACGTTGTAGTGAATACAGTTATGATAAAACTGCTCCGCAAGTCTGGCAGTGGATGGACAACGCAAAATTCCATAAGCCACTATAACAACGTACTTTGCTAAGAAAATGTAACATACCTAACATCTGAAAGAGAATTGAATAAAGTACTATCATACCAGAACAAACTTTTTTTTACACTATGGGCCAGTTATATAAAATGTTGTTAACCACATTGTTAAATACTGGGTGTTGAATTGAAATGTGGCGTATAGGGATTTCAATGCTATTTTTACTTTCTATACAAAGTATAAGGAAGTATTGGAATCATATGTATTTTGCTGTCTACTGAATCCGTTAAGACCAATTTCTCAATGATCGCTGTGTGAGGATGGATGGATGAATGGATGGATGGATGGATGAATGGATGGATGGATGGATGGATGGATGGATGAATGGATGGATGTATATATGGATGTCCGTATACGCAATATCTCATGAACGGGACAAGATATGTAATCGAAACTTGGAATTTATAGGTTTCATGAAAATATGAAGAGATTTTGAATGAAATTGAAAACCGGAACAGGAAGTTTACTCACACAAAACAATAAAATCCATTTTTTTCAAAAATAGAATCAGCTGTGAAAAAAAAGTTAAAATGTAAGATGCTAGCAAGAATATTTGGAATATAAAATGTTATTTGCATTTTTTTGTACATGCTTCTAATTTTGAGAAAAACTAAATTATATATTTAATAATATATTTCAGTGCAACTAACTGGGAACAAGAACTAAAACATTTTTAATATCTATGTGTCAAACGTCGTGTCAAATAATTGTGAAGTGTCAAAAATATATGCCGTGTTAAATATTATAAAAGCAATATTTGTATTATTAGTTAAATAGTTTTAAAGACTAGATATTAATTAATATTAATTAATATTTTTATAGTAGTGAACACAAAATTAAACAGGTATAACATCAATATGTCAAATAATTGTCAAAATAGTTATACGCAAGGAACAAGTCATACATGTTCAGTTGGGTTTATATGTATAAGAAAGTAGTGTGGTGCCCATACCAAATTTATTTATATTGTTCAGAATTTAAAAATGAATGCAATAAACTAAATGTTAGTATTTCACGATGTATCAATCAAATTAGAATCAATATTGTTCGGAAACAAAGACGAAAAATATTTTACTTTTCAGAAAACAGATTTAGAGTTATGTTGCAATGTTGTGTTGTTGTAATGATTTTGAGAGCTCATTTCTTTCTATTAAACAAATAAATAAATCAAAATTGTTTTATGAAATGTCAGATTTATTTCATTTTTGTTTAATTGATAAACATTAATTTCAATTTGAATGATATATTTAGGTAACCACAGAGCTGAGCAAACTACTTACAAAAAGTAATTAAGTTACAACTACTAACTATTCGCCAAAAAAAGAATTGAACTTCTTATTATTTAAATACGTTAAAAAAGAAGGTACCTAGTAAAACTATAAACTACTTGCGGTTAAGGAATTGAAATCATTTACTTTTTAAAATACTTAAACATGTTTTAGTGAATAATATAATTTATTTTAGGTTTTATATTTTATTTAGGCATTTTTAGGTATCAAAACATTTTTATATACAAGAAAACACATTTTTGAATTCAAATCAAATTTTATACTTACACTTTTACTGTAAAGTGAATAAGTCAAAATTAACAATATCAAGCCATATCATTCTACATACTGTATGTAAGGGAGATGTTGTGACAGGTGAAAATTTTCGGTAGTGAGTCTTCAATAGATAAGCACGTTTTCGGAATACAAAATCATTAATTTCAAATGGGTTTTATCTACAATTTTTATTTCAAACTTTTTTTTGTATTTAGTGAGTACCGTTTATATGTTTATTAAGTAGGTTATGTGTTGTCCACTTCAGATTTTTTACCTCCCGCCTACCTCTAGGTAAGGGAGGTATTGCTTTTGGTCAAAAAATTGGGTAGTAAGTTTTCAATGAATAAGCACATCTCGAGGCTCCTACAATACGATTTTAATATTTTCGACATGATATCTGTATGTATATATGTATGTATGTGTGTGGTCTGTACCGATTTTTTCGTCTCGCATAACTCAAATACTATAATAGCAAAAAATACAATTTTATGTATTTTTGCTTCGTATATTTATATGAAGAGCTAATTAGATTTTGGAAAAAATGATCAATTGGTAGTAGTTCACTAGAAGCCCTTAACAGTTTTCCTTTAAAAAACACGGTTAAATTTAATATATAATTTTACATGTGTTTTGATTACACTAATTTCATTAATTTTCATTAGATTTAGACGAAGAAATTAAATTTCATAAATCTTGCATTCCATAGAAGCAATTCAAAATTTTTAATTTTTTACGAAATGTGATACATGTCATTTGTGATTATGAAGCAGTTTTCTTAGTGAAATATACGTCAAAAAATGAAATAAAAATACGAAAGGAAATTAAATTTCTTAAACATAAATAGAAAATAAACAAATAAGAAGGTATTTTTCTGTATCATCAAATATTATTTTGTACCATTTAAGAGTTGTATTGGCTATTTACAGTTGACATATTCTGAGGACCTCAAATACGTTTCTACACTATACAATGTACAGGTCCCAAAAAAAAAATCATCAGTATTTTACAATAAGGAGCAATTTTCAAGCATATATTACCTAATATTCTGATAAATTTTATTGCACCAATTGTCAAAACAATTTTGAAAACAAACAAATTTATTAATGCAAAGCAAACTATAAACCGAAATGTTAGATTACAAAAATCTTAAAACAATTATGGCATTTTAACTGCTGTTTAAATTTTGAATATGTTTAAATTTATTATCGGATTCATGTCACATATTTGCAAGGATATATTAAAATATCAAGTTTGAAGTTATAATTTGACATTATCGATGTATAATAATTATTTTTGGACAGTTTAATTATGAATTGTATTAAAATTTGTATATATAAGGGCTGTATGTATTTCTAAATAATAGTTCTTCAACATGAAAGTGTTCATCATTTTAGCTGCATTTCTCTTCATAGAGAACACGAAAGCAGGTGAGTAATGCATTACTTTATATTTTATTATTTTATGTAACCAAAATACAACCCCAGATATATTAGAAAACCTACAGGAACTGTATATTATTTTACACTCAAATTCATTTTTATCTCACTCTTAGTTTAGTTTTGAGCTATTCCTTGGTTCATATCTACACTCCAATATTATTATTAATAAATATGGAGTTGATTTTTTATATATTAATCTGATTAAGAAAATGAAACAGCGGTTTCTCTTTAAATCTATAAATTATTTATGGTTTATGAGAAATTTAACATTACAAATTATGAGGAGGGATACGTGACGTAGTATTGGTAAGAGAAAGATGGATATATTTGAAAAGAAAGAGATAGATACAAATGTCATTTGTTGTAACTTAATATTTTGTATATTAATAGGTCGGTAATCGAAAATTTCTATGTTTTTTTCTTGTGATATACATATAGGCACAAAAATATCAGATTTACAGCAGAGGTTGCTATTTCATTGACGAAACAAAACCTAGGCAATGAATGCTATATATTTGGATGTTATATATGTTGATGAAATATAGAAATGTCAAATTTATTGTTTCATCATAGCAACAATAGACAATAAAAATATTTATATTCCCTAGCTCCTAGCTGTAAAAAAATCGCTATTATATTAATCCGAAAAAAGATAATTTTTTATTCTGGAAACTATAGTTTATTTGAATTTTTTGTATAATAAGAACTTTTTTACAAAAAATTAAACCGCCAAAAAAAACCGAAAAGCAAATAAATAAAATAAACCTTTTTAGTTTTAATAACTAATCTTTTTAACTAAGGTAAATAACTAATTTTGAGTCGACTCCAAACAAACAATAAACGAACGCCGACTCAAAATTAGTTACTTTATGTATTTCTTATTCCTATAGGAGTTATACAAGTTGAAGAAACCCCAGTTCCCGAAGACCAGATCTTAGAAAGATTTCCCGATGGATTTCCAATTGTACCAGGCAAGTTATTCACTTCAACAATTAAAATAGAATTCTATTGAAATAAATAAAATATGCTAAACATATAACAAATAGGAATTCTGGATATCTTGAGTTTAAAACTACCAGGTAATTACCAAATTATTTTTTATTATTACTCTTCGAAATGCAAACTATTTCCTATATAACAACTATTTAATCAGCTATTTTTCGAAAGCAGGTTCTACTAATAATAATAATAACCCTTACTTAATGCATTATCTTGCTATAATTGAGAAGAATGATTGTGAGCATTAATGAAATAAGGAAAGGTGTTTAATATGTTATTGAATGTCGATAAAAGTAAAGCGTTGGTGTTTGAAAAAAAATATTTGGTGACTGATTACAATGTACCTAAAGATACCGATTCAATACAGTTTAAAAAATACTTGAATTCTCAGTCATACAGCATATATTCTTCTTTCATAACCGAGCTTACTAACCCTGAAAAAGGTTTAAGTGTAAACCAAAACATCGGTTATGTAAGAAGAAACTGAGAATTGGAATATCTTTTACACTTTACACAGTCGATATAACATCCAGTTCAACTCGATTCAATGTTTCTAGTGGTGTGCTAGTACCTACATTGGTGTATGGTTCTGAATGTAGGATGTGAATGAAGAAGCATGATCAATGCATAACTGCTGTGGAAATGAGATATTTGAGCGGAGAGTGATTGTGTTTGAAATACATTCTTGTATGGTGACTGTGAGATTGAGAAGAATTGGACTATTATGTTTATTTGTTCATAACGGTCTGACGTTTCGGCCTTATTTTGAGCCTTCTTCAGAGACCAAATGATATCACATAATATAGGTAGTCTCCTTGTAGATCAAAGTTGTAATAAAAGTTTTTCATCTGTTTTTGCCATGTGGTACGGAAGATCTAGTTCCCAAAAAATAACACATTTTGACCGTAAAAGTGACTATATTATGTGATTCATTTGGTCTTTGAAGAAGGCTCAAAATAGGGCCGAAACCTCAGACCGCTATGAACAAATAAATAATAGTAACGAATAAGGCTGGTGTATCCATTACTTTTCCATTCCAATTCAAAGTATGCCATCAAGAAAAATTTATAAATTGAGAAGAATGTTAAAGAAGTGAGGTGGTTTAGCCACCTCGAGCGCATGTCGAATGAAAGGTTAGTGAAACTAATATTATACGAGCGAGATTGAGGGTGAACAATTGCGTGCGCGTCTGAGAAATAGATGGTTAGGTATAACTAACTGGAGTGAGAAAAATAGACGAGCATGTATGAATGTAATCGAGGCCAAAATAATGTTCAAGAATAGGAACGAATGTGTGTATGCATATTTTGTTTACATCACTAACCCAGCACAATGTCTTAATTTTCTTCATCTTGATAAAGTAATCGTAGAATTCCAATGCTAAAATAATATATGAAGCAAGTTTTGCCACTTCGATATACACATTAACATAATGTAAGGTACTACAATCAAACGAGTATAAGTAATTATACTCCATTTGAGCATACGAGAGAGTAATAAATCAAAATTTGCAGTAGCAGTATTGGATTTATGTCAGCTATGCGGCAAAAAAATCCACCAGAAAAATAAGATACAATTTTACTAGGAAGCTCATAGAATGCCGCTCGCTTTATACCTTGAACGAAACTTATTTCTCGAACATTAGGAACACCGCTATAAACGTTCTGATAATCCCTTTTGAACCGTAAAATATTCGTAAATAGGATATTTCATAGTGATCTGTTTACGTATTTATATTATTATATTAAAATTTTATTACATTATTCAATTTAAAGTGGTGTTGTTTCGCACTAATTCATCCTTCACAATTATTGGCGAGTCACTGAAATGTCTCTGACAAACAAATTTATAACTCTCTCATTTTCAAATGGAATATATGAGTTAATAATTTATTTTGTATAATGTGAATATAGGAACCTACTGGTGCGGAAATGGTAACAGGTCCAGCAGTGAAGAAGATTTAGGGTTGATTGCAAAGACGGACAAGTGTTGTCGAGCACATGACATGTGCCCTGATGGAATCGCGGCTGGGAAATATAAACATGGACTGCACAATGATGGCTGGTACACCAGGTAATATTGAAAAGTCCGTTTTTAAAGATTATTTAGTTCTACTTTTCATTTACACAGTAAGCGGTATATATTACAACTAAATTTAAAAAATATATTATTTCAACTATATTATAATCATTTATTGATGACATTATTTAGCGTACATAAACTATTTATGTACTAGTACAATAAAGTAAAAACTTTAAACAATTTGATACCCAAAAAACAGAAAAAACGCATACTTCAAAACCAAGAAAAATAATATAATATGGTATGTAATACGTACGTAATAGGGTTTTATTGACTTAGCCCCTAAATTGTCTCGTGCATAAAATTCTAAATTATGTACTTGTTACATAAATACCAAAGTTTAGGAAAGCTAAATATTTGAAATCGGCACTAAAGAACGTTAAAATCCTCATTAAAAGCTCTGAAATTGGCACTAAAGTAATCCATTATACTCAGGGCCGGATTAACCATGTCGGGGCCCCTAGGCAATGCAATTCTCGGGGCCCCTTTTCCCTCTTCTAACTTCCCAAAATAGATTTTTTTCTACCACAATACAATTTTCATTCGATGAAACATTTTCAATATTTTTTTCTCGGTGCGCGGAGCCCCTTTCCGATGCAGGGCCCCAAGGCAGTTGCCTACACTGCCTTATGGATAATACGGCCCTGATTATACTACGTTTTTGAGCAATGCAGTGTTGGCAACTTAACGATAATTATTGTACAAATAGGTTATTTTCGGCAAGTGTACGATGCACGACAGAAAATTTGTACGTAAAATGAAACTATATGTGTAAGAAGAACGAACTAGTTAATTCCGATGAAAAAGTTGGGGACAAAACATATAATTTTGAGTGTTCTTTACGATAACTTCAAAGTCCGAGGTTGGCAACAATGACTGCTTAAAACTTACAACTGACACATATTATGTAAACTTAACCTTTAATTTTTTTAAGTTGTTTTTAATTTTATATTTCAAATAAAATTTAATATGTACCGCGGCACTGAAGTTTTTTTTTATAACTCGTATAATTCCATGATTGTGATAAAAAAAAGTAGAACTTGAGTACTTTGATAGATTGATACATAAATAACAATTCTTTTATCTCACTCATACATATATTCTATTCCAAATTCTTGCTCATTCTTTCACTGTTTCTCTATTGAAATACATATTTATAGTTAAATTATATATAGACCTATATTAATACTTCCAAGTATGTATTTAAGATAAGAGAAACTTAATATTTTTATAATGTTGTTCAAAATAATTCTCTGTATGAAAACTAAGAAATTGTAAACATAATTTAGTGTGCCATATACAACAAAAATACAAATCTGTTTTATCTAGAAATGAATATATGGCGTGAGAGTATACCTATTTATGTATGTATTTATGTATTTATTATGCAGGCATTAACAAAAATAAAATTTTAGATAAAATAATATTTTCGATAAGAAATATTGTTTGAATGCTAATGAACGTAAACTTTAACCTTTGAAATTCTCAGTAATACATATTTTCAGATCACATTGCGATTGCGACCACGGCTTCTACAAATGTCTGAAGGAAGCAGGAAATCCACTTTCTATTATTACCGGAACAACTTACTTCACCGTTCTAGGACCTCAATGTTTCCAGAAAACTTATCCTATCACTGAATGTACAAAAAAGAAATTTGGGTAAGGATCAATTGTAGTAAAATCCTTTTGTTGCATTAATAATTAATTAATTAAATAGTTAGATTTAAAACCTTGAAAACAACATTTTACGCACGTATTGACAACCAAAAAATTTCAATTCGCAAACTCGTCCCCGGGTTTTCCCAGGACAGTCTACAGCAAAATCATTTTAAAAGTAACAAAATTTAGTTCTTAAATGTTACACCGATTTGCCAAAATTTGCAAAAACTATCGATAACCACCAATAATTTCAAGAAATACAAATTTTTTTAACTGCCACATTATCAATTTTATTAAAAACCGGTGATTTATATGACTTTCCTGCTAAATAATTTGTAAATACTATTACATACCAAGGGCAGGAACCTAGTTCACGCGAGATGTTTGTACAACATTTTTTGTAATTAATAATTAACATTGCTCCTATAAGATACGAAATGGGGTATTTCACCAGTTAAAAAAAAAAATTTATGAAACTTTCAATTGAGGACTATATACACTTTTAAAAAGTCTTAATTGTTATTCATTAAGCAACACTGATTTTTTTTAAATGTTGTGACGTCATTGTAGAAGTGTTGCTTGATCTCAAACAGTACAGATTATAAATAATTGTAGTCATATATTTTTTTACTTATTTTATTATTATTATTACAATAAAATAGAACATTTATATGACAAACATTATTTAAATCTCTACTGTTTGAGATCCACCAAAACATCTACAATGACGTCACAACATTTTTTTAAAATCATTGTGGCTTAATGAATAACAATTAAGACTTTTTAAAAGTGTAGATAGTCTTCATTTTAGATAAAGTTTCATAAAAATAATTTTTATAAATGGGGAACAATTCCATTGTCCAAGGAGTTCCCATTTCTAATTGTCAAAGTTACACTATAAATAAAAATGTACAACCAAAATTCTTTTTTAGGTTAGCTCGCATCGCTCGCTCTTTTCTTAAACAAACCCTAAGCCCGTAGAACTCACGTCCGACAAACTCGAATCACAGTACGCATTTTTAAAGGAACCTTTACATAAACATTTACTTATTTTGGTTCATATCTCTGCTAAGTCGGCCATTTAAAATGGCCCATTTTAGATCGTTGCACATTTTACAAGTTTCGAGGAATTGGAAATTGAATAGCACTCATTGAATTTTAGGAACATGCATGCGCTGCCGTCTTTTATTAAAAATATATTTTTATTTGAAATCGGCACTAAAGTGCTCAGAAATCGTCACTAAATTAACCCATTATACGACGACTTTGAGCAACCCAGTGTTGGCAACCGTTAAATGATTATTGTAGAATTAGGATAATTTTGGCAGATATATTGACGTACTATATTAAATTTGGACGTAACATAAAACAAAATTTGCAAGAAGAATTAAATAATTAATTCTGATGACGAAATTGAGTACAAAACACATAATAGTGTTATTTACGATAACTTCACTTTTCGAGGTTGGCAACACTGACTGTCAGTTTCAATTGACAACTGACGTGTATAAACTTAACCTATATTGTAATTTTTTTACAGTTTTTTTCAATTTTAGATTTCAAATAAAACTTAATATGTATCTCGGCACTGAAGTTCCTTTTTATCACTTACATGGTTTATTTTCCTCGGCCCTACGGGCCTCGGCAACTAAATTCCATATCGTGGTACAAAATTGAATTTCAGTGCTTTGATACATAAATAACTATTTTAATAATTGCTTTAAAAATTGGACAACATATTTTAAATGTATTAATACAAAAATATTATTTTCAGACGTTGCATTGAATACAAATTTGATGAAACCGATTCACCAGCCTGGCAGTGGATGGATAACCCGGTCTTCTAAGATTAATTATAACAACATAGCCTGTATATAAAATGTACCAAATCTAACATCTGACAAAATGGAATAAAGTAATATCATGCCGCAAAAATATTTTCTTTTTACTCTAAGAGCAAAGATTATCAACTCACAATGGGCCCATAAACCAATTTTTTTTTATGACACTTTATTAGAATATATGGCGATCAGTGAAAACCCGATGTGAAAATTTCATATATTACCCGAGATATGATGTTTCAAAGTTTGTGTTACGTTTGTGTGACGTCACAGGTACTATTCCAGTGGCACTAAAACAACGATTTTCCATGATAGTAGATATTATATATTTTTTAATATAAAAATAATATTTTCATATTATAAGTCTTAATCAACAACAATTAAACGTAAGACAAAATTCCTTTGACAACTTTAAGAGTATTTTACTTGATATTCGAGTAAATAACAACAAAAATTTGAGAACAGTGGCGCTAGTAGTGATGTAACCTAACCTCAACACACAATTTTAATCAATAGATTTTCAACACAGCACAATAAAACAGTAAAATTATGAAACAAGTAATAGAAGCCCAACAAATATATTCTTAAATACCAACAAACAAAAATATGAAATGACATTTTGTAGTTCTATTTTAGCCTACAATAGGCGTTGGGCAATTTTCATAATTCTGGCCAATAGCACAATGCAAGTACCTGTGACGTTAAAATATATTCAATTCGTTATATCGCTTTACTGCAAAATATTTAAAAGAAAAAAATATATTTTACTACTAATTATTCCATAAGTGTAACACGATTTTAATATAAATTTATCATATTTCGTTTATGGTTTATGCGCCCATTAACCAAAGAGTCGTTCTACCGGAAGCTTATAAGTACTTTTCCGAACAACCTGTATAAGAATGCCTTCCCGCACTTGCTATGTAAATAACTATTACTACACGTCTACCCATACCCTCATATGCAGCACCGTAACAATACGATTACACATTCAGAGGAGACAAGCTGTAATGCAATCAAATCTGTCACTCAGCCTGACATCGGCTTCATATGGGAGCAACATTAGCTACGTATTTCCTAACATATTATGTGTAGGGGCGCAGATATCGCATACAACGTAGACATACTGACATTAGACTGTTATAATCTAATATCAGTTTAATGTGCGACCTCCAGGGTCTAATCATACAATGTGTTCAAAAAGTTCCGAGACGGTGAAATATTTCGAGAAATACGAGCCCAGAATCAAATCATTTGGCTCAGTTAAAGTCATACAAAGGAAAATGGTTGAACTCACCATATTTATATGTTAAATTCATTTATTTTTTCCTTCTGCACATGCACATACTTATATGTAAAGGATGTATTGTTTATATTACGAATTAATTAGATCTTGGGAACAATTCATCAACAGTAAGTGGTAGATTATTTGAAGGCATATCAGGGTTTTTGGGCATATCATAATAAATAAATTAGATAGAGTAAATTTCATTGGAATGAAAACGATGTAGAATAATATTACTTACAATCTTTATTTGAAACAATTTTCTGTATTTTGTTATCCATCAGATTTTGAAATAGTGTTCGTGGTACCAGCCAATACCTTTAGGCCAAATTGTTTATTTGTTACTATTTCAGTTGTAATTTTTCCTTAAAATGTTCTTGAAAAGAACAGAAATTATAATACAAATAAATTGAGTACAATAATTTTCCCTTTGTTAGATCAGAACTATTTTTTTAAAGCTATTCTAAAAGTCTTATTTGGGCTCGTACACAACGAATAAAAAAACAAAAAACACGTGTTTAATATTTTTCAAACAAAAACATTTCTTAAGTCAACTAGCATGATCCCCCACCGCCATTTTGAAATCTAAAATGGGATCTCCCATTTTTTGTGCATTCGGATAGTATGGCTAAAACTAAGGTTTGTAAAACTTATTTTCCAATTCGCGATAGATGGCGCTATAATCAGAATAATTATTTATAATAAAGTGTTAAAAGTTACATTTTATGAGTAAGTGGGGCAGTTTGTGAAACGAGGCGAAGCCGAGTGAAACAACCCCACGAACGAAATAAATCACTTTTAACAAGTATCATACAAAATTTTATGTACGATCTTCCTAGTGTATTAGAAAATCGAAAAATATTAGAATGATATTTTGACAGGTAGGGTTATTTTGGTTGATTTATTGATACAAATCGTTAGCAACGTTTTAAAAGTAACAATAAAATCACTTTTAACACGTTACTATATTATTTTTAACACTAGTGTTAAAAAGTGACACTTTTAACTTGCTACGCGTCCATTAAAAGGGCCACTTTTAACAACGGTCGTAGATAAAAATAATTATTTTTATGGTTTCTATTTAAAATTTCAAAGGTTGAATTTCTCAGAATTAATTGTAATTCGAATTACAATATACAAAAAGTACAGAGAGTTAGTTTGTATTTATAACAATAAATAGGTTAAATATTTATTTTGTTTTATTTACATATGACCTTTCCTTATTTGGCAGACAGTCAAGCATTGTTTTGACTTCTTAGATCATCTGAATCAATCAATACCAGCTATGAAATCATAAATCATTCATGCACCTCATCCCATAGGCTCTAATTTGACAGCTGGTTGCTAAGGATCGTGCTAGAAGATGCTGTTAGTGAGAACTTTAGTTGCAAACTTGCAACAATAACATTTGAGTGAATTACGTGAAAGAAACCTAATTTAACTAATATCTATATACTAGAAACAAAATTACAAATCAATGACAGTTATAAACAATACCTAGCTGATATGGATATATCAGGATATCTGCTTCAATTTCTAAGTACTTCTGGAGGTCCTTGCACATCACTGAAGCACATTTTCATTGTTAAATGTACTTAAAAACAACTAAAACACTTAAATTTTTATCACACTATAACGAATTTGTAAACAATACAGCCATTTGCAATGAAATGTCATTGGTAATTTGTGATACAAGTTAATTAACAATCCAACAGATGACGCTAGGGTATTTAAAACTATGACAAATCAGTTAGTTCAACATATTTTGTAAAATAAATACAACAAAAACATTATTTTAAAATAGAATTTGCCCTGAATCACACTTTGTTTTTCCATCTCCGAAATTTCAACGTCAGGTCAGCGCACGAAACGTTACATTACAGCATCTTTAGAGATCTGCAACTGCACATTTCCCGCAGACTGTATTTAAAATTGTTAGCTTCCAGAATGAATTTTAAAATAAATATTGATGCCTTTAACAATATAAATAAACATAATTTAATTCATAAATAAAGCTTCAGAAATACAATTTTGTCAATGATGTCTCTTGTAATATATTTAAAAGTTGAACATAATCATTAGAATAATGTTATGAATAAATTAAAGAAGTATTTGGATATATTTATTTATATTAAATTTAGAACAACGCTTTGACAGTCTCGTGTTTTCTTAAACAAGTCTTAATATACCTTTCTTAAAAGAGTTCTACGTGAAATAAATGATTTCAAATCATATCGATTCAAATTTTAAATTAGAACTCATTGCGTCGAATCCATTTTATTGATCCATCGATCGAGTGATACTCAATGCGCATGACTCCAAATTGCTCTTGAATTTGAAATATGCGGAAGTAGGGCACAAAGCATAGTTTACAACTTTGGCAGAAGATGGCAGTAGGAATCTCGTTCTAAAATTGACCAAAGGGTTTTTTTTAGACAAACGGTTAAAAAAATCAGAAGGAAAACTAATACTCACTAATTTTTTTTTTTCTCTGCCAGTTTTATTTAAAGCGTTTTTCTGTATAATGGATTTTTTGTTTCAATTTAGGCAGCGTGCAACATTTTAAAAACTATCGATGCTAAAGTACAGCGTATTACTACGCGAAGTTATCCAAAGTTTTATTTATTATAGTATTATAGTGTTCTCTGTCAAAATTTCGAAGATAATTGTAATGATATAATGACGAATTTGAGAGTTCATTTCTTTCTGTTAAATAAAATAATGATGTTTATCATGCAGTTGTCAAAAAAATATTTTGACATGCTTTTTATTATTTTAAAGATTACTTTGTATTTTAAATTGATGCGTCACTCCTGAGGATAACTTATCTGTAGATCAGTAAATTGTTACATTATCTGGAACTACACAGTATGGCCCAATTATTTAAACGAGGATTGTGGTTATAATTTGAAAAATGTTTATAATATCTGTACAAGTAAGAAAATTTAATACAAGTTCATTTACCATTGACAACAAATACATGTTAAGAAAGTACTGCACAATTTCAGATTTCACGAAATATCACTAAAAATTGGCATATACTTTTATTGTATTTCTATATAATATAAACCCTAAGAAACTCAATGCTGTAGAGCGCATCGTCATATCTCTTAAATTTATAGAGATATGCCAATTTTCGATGTTTTTCGAAATGCTAATTTGAGTGGCTGTAACTTAAAATCTATTACAGATATTGAAAAATAGACTCAGTTCTGTTCGTTTCATGCATTTTATTACAAATTAGCAAATTTTGAAAATTTTGAAATTTTTCGATTTTTTCCCCCAAATTTCGATAGGCGATAACTCGAAAAATATAAAAGATACAGACTCGCTAACTGGACCATTCGATTTAGCTCGTCAAAATACATAAGTATGTAAAATTTCATTAAAATTGCTTTACGCGTTATAGAGTTAGAACAAAAAATGTGAAAATGACGTTTTTGGCAAAAAACGTCAAAGGGTACCCTTTGACGTTTGGCCTGAAAAAGGCCATTTTCAGACTTTTTGCTCTAAATTTTCAAACCACCATCCGAATGTTCTGAAATTTTTAGGGTTTATGTATTTAGATGAGCTGAATTCAATGGTTTAGTCTGAAAGTTCGTATCTCGTTTATTATTTGAGATATTGCTTATCGAAATTTTGAAAAAAAATTCCAAAATTTTCAATTTTTAAAAAATTTGTTATTTTGCTATAATATGCACGAATAACACAAAACTGAAGAGTATTTTTCGTTATCTCGCGTAATTTTTGATTTGCAGCCATTCAAAGTTGCACTTCGAAAAACATCAAAAACCGCCATATCTTGAAAAATTTAAGAGATATGATGATGCGCTCTACACCAGTGAGTTTTTTAGGGTTTATATTATATAGAAATACAATAAAAGTATATTCCAATTTTTAGTGATATTTCGTGAATTATTTCATATGAACTGTGTTTAAATGAGTAAGAAGAATGTTTTACGGAAAATCGAAATATAATAAATTTACAAATGAATACGGTAAATATTATTAATATTTTAATTATTTTCTAATATATTAGACAAATTAATTTATGTGTTTATATTTATAGTGCAATTTTGACAAATATCAAAAGAACTCCTTGAAGAACTATATTTCTTTGTATGGACTGTTATTAGTTTTATACTTTTTGTACAAAAAATATTGTACAAACCTCTTGAGTGAACTCGGTTCCCGCATTTGGTATGTAAATAATTATTATCCAACAGCCAACACCTTTCAATAAATGCTCTATAACTATGGCAATTTTAAACAAGGAAAGTTACAGATTACCCACTAGTGGGTATAATTTTGAGAAAAGTCTCTAGTGAGTATTTTTGTATTTATAACAATAATAATAACACACAACACCTTGTTCGATTGACATTTTAATTTAAGAATTTAAAGCATATGCCACTGTCAAATAATATTTCTTTAAAAAATTTTGAATTTATTAAGAGATGTTGGGTAAAACGTTATACTTCACACGTGGGCAAAGTGGAATTACCTACTCGATAAAATCAACACACTCAGCCTTCGGCTACGTGTGTCAAAAATTTCTCTCGTGGGTAATTCCTTACTTTGTCCACTTGTAAAGTAAATAACTATTGTTTTACAAAATAGCGTAATATTTTGGGGTGAAAGTCATATTAAATTCATTTATTTATTTTATTTCAGAACCAGAAAAAACATCTGCATTTTGATAAAATTGTTTATAAAAACAAAACTCATGATACCAGTCAGTGTAAATCGATAAATACATCAATATTAAAAGCATGGAGAGATGTAACATGATCCAAACCAGGAAATGTCGCGCGTAAATGATGCTTTATATGCAGAAAATAATAAATGCGGCACTGTAAACCGACCTCCTCGTTTTATTGAAATTCCTAGAGCCGCTGATATGAGATTGAACATCACTTCCGTGCATCCCAGCAAATTGTTTTCTCAAATAAACCAAACGACACACAAAACATGAAATGGAAATCTTTACTGCCTCATACGAGCGAAAAATCTATTTTCACTTCTGTCAAGTACTGTTGGTAAATCTGTTTGTTAGCACTGCATTCATTTCAAAATAAAAACACGAACAAAATAAATGTATGAAAAGCTCTGATGATTAAAAAAGAAACCAGACGCTCTTTGATGCACAATTTTTATTTGAAAAGCAAAAAATTTTATCAACAGGTTTTTCTCTACATTATACAGCACGTAAACCTTTATAACTAAATGTTTGTTTTATTATCATGCCCTGTGATCGGACTCGTGGCTTTTTGTTTTATTTTATGCTTTTACTTTATGAAAAAGTAATTATTTCAGCATAATACTCGGGTAAATTCCTGGTTAAAACTACAAAAAACAACAACAAGTGGAGTACTTCACTAGAGTCACAAAATGGCAAATAAGTCATTTATACAGAGGGTTAAAAAAATAATCATCACGGATTTAAGGTAGATAATACATCTGAAAACAATAAAAAAAAGTTCATGCAAACAAATAAAATTTTATTTAACGTGTTGTAGTTCGTAAAAGATGACAGTAAGATAAAAATGTTTCAAACAATAATTGTAGATATTAGATAATAATATTTGAAACGTTATTTTCATTACAAAAATTGTCATTAAATCATAATTTACTTAGATATTTCAAAATAACTTGATAGGGCTTCAAGTAAACTGCCACTTCCGGTTATTGGATTATCACCAAAAATTAATCAGCTCTTCCAAAGGGGATACAATTGATATATACAATATATCAAAATTTTCAGTTTAGTAGTTTTTGAGAAACCGTAACTCCAAAGATCCACACAGAGTGACAGACAAACAGGCAGACACACCCACAGACATCATCGCGAAACTATTAAAAACACAGGTTAGCAGATTTAAACGAAAATATTGAAATATAATTTTTCTTTAACGTGTTGTAATTTGTAAACGGAGACAGTAAGATAAAAATGTTTCAAACAATAATTGTAGATAATAATATTTAAATATTATTCTAATAACAAAAATTGTCATTTAACCATAATTTACTGAGATATTTCAAAATAACTTGATACGGCTTCAAGTAAACTACCATTTCCGGTTATTGAATTATCACCATAAACTAATATGCTCTTCCAAAGGGGATACAATAATTGAAATTTACAAAATATCATAATTCTCAGTTTAGTAGTGATTGAGATACCGCAACTCCAGAGATCCACATCATCGCGAAATTATTAAAATCGTATTCTAAAACATGCTCATCCACTGAAAACTCACTACCGAATTTTTAGCATGATTCCTATACCTCCCTTACAGGATGTGGTGGGAGGTAAAAATATATGGTTCCATTTAAAAATATATATATATTTTGTCCCATATTTTGGGAACTGCTGGTACAATTTAATTTTTGCCGATTTAATCAATTTTCCTATTTGAAATTTTGCTCATTTAACCAACCTCGTACTTCTTCAAATACAAAAGTTACCACTAGTGAGCAAGCTTATTAAAACATTCTGTAATAAATTATATGAAAGCAGAATAATTTTTTTTCTGAAATTCTAAAAAACATTTCAGCATGAACAGAATTAAAACTGTGGAAAATGAAAGTAATATTTTTAGAATGGTGTTCATTTAAGTGAATAAGAAACGAAAATTCAAATATCAAATGAAAGGGGTACACTTTTAAAGGATTTTAATAAATGCCAGACTTTTCCATTTTTTGTTTGTTGTGTATTCTTCTTTATATTTCGCCGGGATAAGTACCTACTTAGTTTTCATGCTTTTTATTTAAAAAGATGTTCGTTCATACTTTACTTTATACCTGAACGTCGTAATTAAAAACAGAATTGGATGAATAATCCCTATATTTACATCTGCATTAAATATGACTTTTACAGAGTATTTTAAATTTGTCTTATTAAAAATAATTATTTTTTATTGTAGTTACCTTTGAAACTCACGGTTCGTATCCCTGAAACAACAACGATAAATATGTCATATAACCAATTTTCTAAACAATTACGTCATGAAAATAAACAAAATATTTTAAAAATCAAAATCGAAAAGGAATTTAATGTTAATATAAGCGAGTAATATATCTATGAAAAATGGTTGTTGCAATTATCTCTGACGAAGGTAATAACTTAAAAATAGTAATTCCTTAAAAACAGGTCCCAATGGAATTGTCACTTTGAGCGCTGCAGTCAGATTTTGTCCAAATATCTTTTTCGAAATTGTCGTATCAGAATCTAAATAAAAATACACATTAATCAAACGTGTATCAACGTGTTGACATTAAAATGAAAACTGAGATTAACTATAATTGTAAATTTTATTAACATCTTCGCCGAATGACAATCCCTTGTAATTAGATAAGAAATAATATTAAATGAAAACTAAAAAGTAAAATTACTGTTTTCATAACGCATAATGTAAGATCAGTATGATTGCTGCCATCTGTGATTCGCTACGTTAACTTATCAGTGACACGAAGTCGCTACTCGATAAAATAGGAAAATAAAGGTAAATAAACATTAATGTCAAATTGTATGTTCCTGAGAGTACTATTTTTACAATCGATTAATTTTTGTGTATAAGGTTTTATATTAAATTATTTTATTTTATTTTAAAGTAAATGTGTTTTTGTGAATGTGCACACGTGATATTGTAATAAAATCGAGATAAATGTTTCATTACCAATAAGTGCTTTTAACATGGATAATCACGCTGTTAAACGTCTTTGGGAACCCAATGCGGAATTTCCTGAATTGAGAAGACCTAAAAACATCGATAACTCAAATAAAGACAATTCTAATAAAGACAAAACGTCATCGGCCACGACTAATAACCTATCTTCAATCTCAGATGTGGCGAAAACCAGTAATCTATCAGTAGAAGCTAAAGAGTGGTATCCACCGGGTTATATGAACATGAATTCATCTTCACTGTCGGCAGATAGCTACACATCCTCAACATCACCACGCAGTTACTCTGGCTCCAATCACTCTGTACAAAACAGATTATCTAAGTATAGACAGCCCGAAAATGAGGGCCGAATCGACGGCAAGAACGACATGAATCAAGACATGGGATACCTGGAACATATTATCAAAACTCTAACGAAAAATCCTGGTGAATTCGACGATGTAGTGTATCTCTTGTTAGAATATCTAGAACCAAAGTTTCAAGATATTGAATTCATATCTAAAGTTGTATCTGCCATTTTTAAACAGGTTGGTTGTTATGTTTATTTTTAAATGCATGAAATTTCAATTTGTTTCTTTCTAGGCTCTAACTGTATCAAATTTCCAATATTCGGGTGTCCGATTATTTGCTGTTCTGGATGAGAATTGTCCATTATCACGTGCTTGTCTTCATTCCTTATGCGAAAAGGAATTAGAGAACACATCAAGCTTACAAAATGTACTCTTATTTTACGCCGAAATATACTCCAAACTCAATTACGAACTATTCGGGAAGTGTTTGTTGAAGGCTTTAAAGAAATTGAAACCGAGTCCTGATAATGTGAAAAATATCTGCCAAACACTGAAGGTAAGAATCTATTTTTTGTTTAGTAATATTTTAAAGATTTGACATACCTTTACGTTTTTGGCATGGAAAATTTGCAAACTCATGTTTGGCAAACTTTGTGATTGTGCCAAATATTTTATAATAAAAAAATATACACAATAATATTATTAATTTGGTTGCCTTTAAGAATATACGTATTGTATTTGTGTTTTCAAAATTTTGAAACATTTATATGTTTATAGTTATTTTATTGCTTAATAATAGTCATTATTTATTAGCTTTACTATTAATTATATTGGCAGGAAATAATACTAAACTATAAATTATTGATACAGACGCATTAATTTATGAGTAATAAATAGTACGCATTGCTTTTTCAAGATTATGGTATTACGTATTATAACCAATATTAAATGCAAAGTATAATTTGTGTTCAATAGTCTTAAGAAGTAGCAGAATTTCTCTTCTTTAGTATTGTTCTCAAAAATCTTTCGGTATATGTCTGATAATTATGGCTCAGAAACTTGAAAGCTACATAATATTTACAATGTTAAATTCAATCAATTTTAACATTCTAAGGCTAAGAAGTTATAAAGAAAATATCTAAATAGGTATTTTGATAACTGAAGGTCATATGACACGATCTATTTTAATGTCAGTTTTTTTGTCTTTAATTTTATTAAACATGAAAAAATACTTGTTCTATTCTCATCAAATTTTGTGTCAATGTTTTCGTACTCTGCAAAATGTCATTTGAAACTGCTGCAAGATATTGTGTAGTATAAATAAAAGTATTTCTCTTCAATATTTAATAATATTGGCTACCACGAGCTCTGTTTTTGAGTGTTTTAAGAGAAGTGTTTTAGCCGCTGTTTTAGCGCTGAATAATGTTCAAAAGTTATTTTATAAAAAAAATGTTTCGAATAAAAGTTACAGAGAAATATATTGTCTACCATTTTTATTTAAAGTATTTTTTATAAAATAATTTTAGAACATTGTACAGTGCTAAAACCGAGACTAAAACACCCAAAAACAGTGCTCGTGGTAACATCCATTGTTACTGCTGCAAAGCAAAATATGGTTTCATCCATGATTGACACATTCAAATTAAAAAAACAATTTTTTTCAATAATGCGCTCAAAACATTTTTAACATTTCCAACAACAGTTCGTTATTTAACATTGTTAAAACACCGCTGTCCATTTCTCTGGATTGCTGCCAGTTTCTTGTCTATTTTCTCCTCTTTACACTAGTTTACCTTTTTCAGTTTTTAATTATTACAGCTACATTAAATAATATTGTAGCCCCTACAAAATGTTGCGAGCACCACAATACCTCTCGCCATATATTTCTTATCAAACAATGCAGGAACACGGATCACCACTATCAAGAAACGCTCTTTCCTTCTAAAATTTAGGTTTTCAAGTATGACACATGTCAAATTTATTTTCAACCGTTGTTTTGATTTTTCATTAACGTGTTGTAATTCGTAAACGGTGACACTAAGAGAAACATATTTCGAACAACAATTATAGATTGTAGTATTCTAATAACAATTTTTGTCATTAAATCATAATTTAGTGCGATATTTCAAAATAACTAGATAGGGCTTCAAGTATACTACCCCTTCCAGTTATTGAATTATTACCAAAAACTAATCAGCTGTTTTCAAGAGTATACAGTTGATATATACAAAATTTCTAAATTTTCTGTTTAGTAGTTTTTGAGAAACTGTAACTCCAGAGATGCACACAGACAGACACACGCACAGAAATCATCGTGAAAGTATTAAAATCATATTCTAGGGACCCTAAAACGTGCTATCTACTGAAAACTTACTACCGAATTTATAGCATGATTTCTGTACCTCCCTTATAGGGATGTGGCGGGAGGTAAAAATTGACGTTGATGTCCTGTTCACACGTTGCTACTTTGAAGACACTTGCGTGCAACTGTTGAATGAGAAAGAAGAAGTACGATCTGTGTCGCTTGTCAAATAGTAGCGCCTCTAATTTGTTGCATGAAAGCGTCCTAGAAAGAAGAAGTACATTCGTGGATAGTTTCATATTGTTATATTTGCAAAACATCATACCTTTGTACTTAGGCGATTAACATGAAATAGTTATTTACTTTACAAGTGGACAAAGTAAGGAATTAACCACGAGAGAAATTTTAGCACACGAAGCCCAAGGCTGAGTGTAATAATTTTATCGAGAAGGTAATTCCACTTTGCCCACGTGTGAAGTAAAACGTTTTATCCAACAACTCTTAATAAATGCAAAATTTATTAAAGAAATATTATTTGACAGTGACATATGCTTTAAATTTTTGAAATTAAAATGTCAATCTAAGTGGTTACCAAAGTGTTGTGTCTTATTATTCTTATAAATAACAAAATACTCACTAGAGGATTTTCTTAAAATTATACTCACTAGTGGGTAATCTGTTACTTTCCTTGTTTAAAATCGCCATAGTTATAGAGCATTTATTGAGAGCTTATTGACCAATAAATTGCGTCGCGTAAAACAGACATTAAAATATCAGATCTTGGAGGGCCAAAATTTTTGAGAGCCGGCCAAGAAAAACAACAGCTATTCTTTTTAACTGTACCTGTCAATTTTGTTCAAAAATAATCTCATTCCTCAGATAACTGGCGCAAAACTGGAAGCCCTGGACAAACCCCTCATCACCGAGATCCTCAAACAAATGGACATGCTCCGCCCGGCGCTCACGTCCTCCATGGCGTACCTTGTGGAGTCCGTCATCCAGCTCCGCAACGGGCAGTGGGGACAAGTCGACGTGCAGGCCTTGTCGCCCCCATCAGAGCCCTACGAGTGGTCGGACGGACCCGTGTTCTACGGTCCCGATGGCATGCAGCTTACCTCTGAAGAGAGTGAGTTTCTCTCAGAGAATCTCAACGATTTTATAATGTAAGTATTGTGGATGGGGTAACAGTGGTGATGGCTCGCTTCAATTTTTGGAAATTTATTTGTAATATGGATGGATAATAAATAAATTGTTAGTGTTCATTTTGTTGTTTTCGATAGTAGTATTTTGAAAGTGTGCGGTTTGTTTTACGTAAAACTAATTTATCTGTCAAGTTAAAAGAAAAAAAACTAAGTCGGGTAAAAGGTAAAAAGCTGCTCTAAAGTTAACTAATTTCAGCCTGATCAAATTAGTGCAACATTTTCAAAAAAATATACTATCTTTTATACCAAACAGAAAAAAAGCACACACAATTATCAATTTTTTTCATGTCAATCTGTTATTCGAAGCTAAGAAAAATAATCTGCAGTGCAATCGAACAAAAAATATTGTATTTAACACGCACATTATAGGATTGCATCACGACTTTAAAATAAACAGGAATAATTGATTTCTGACACTGTGATTGGCTGAGAAGAGTGAATTATAAACCCATAATTCACTGTCGTAAATTATGATTAATATAATTCATCGAAAAAATTAAATAATGGGAATATATTTATACAAGAGTAGAAAATAGTATATTGTACAACAAGCATGGAATGGTACTCATTTCCTACGAGTATGAAATGGACATTCCATGAGATGACCTGTACTGAAATACAAAACATATTCATTTCGCACGATGTTTGCAATGTACCTCATATATCCCTAGCAACAACAAACATACAATGAGCAAATTTCTAAGTGGTCGTAGAAAAAATATTTTTACTACTCCTTTATAAATATATCCCCATTTTTTCAAGTTCTTCGATGAATTATAGTACCCATAATTCACTCTTCTCGACCAATCACAGAGCCAGAAATCCATAATTCACGGTTATTTTAAACACGTGGATCACCAAGCAACGGCCGTCTGACAGTTGACATGTACTCAATTGTCATTGTGTATTTTTATGTTTACGTCTTTCAACGAAGTTCGATCATTTTCAATAGTGATTTTCGAATTTACAGGAGTAGAAAAAGTATAGTATTATATTCGGGATTATGGTCATTATTCACTCGGATGATTTGCTTCATCTTATTGAATAATGACTATCATAATCCCTCATATTATACTATTATATAGCAACCGATTAACGATCGGCTGTCTCTGCTGTAAATCTTGTATTTTGGTGCTTAGTTAAAAAAAATAACTATTATGTTTTTATATGCGTAAAATAGCAATAAAATAGAGGTTTTATTTTATTTAAAACATGTTGCATCTATTCGATTATGCTCCAATTATGGCCAATCATTTTATTTGAAAAAAAAAAACTCAAACATTTTGTTTAATGCTACTTAGTAATGTTTTTTTGTTTACTTTACCTTCTTACCCGGATGTAGTCTTTAGCAATGAATAATCAAGAATTGAATTCGTTGTGTGAATGTGTGATTTGTTTGCAGCGATGACGGCGACCCGGACGGACTGTGGAACCCAGAACAGGAGATGGACGAAGAGATCCAAGCAGCTTTCGCCGAGTTTGTTCGCTCAAACAACCGATAATTTACCATGTATCGGAGTGTTTATTGTGTTTTCGTAAACCGAACTTACATGTGTAGACAGTCCGTGGGTTTATATATTTGATACATTAGGCATTGGCTCTACAACTGTATAATACAAAAAAATCTTATTCTTTAAATATGCCTAGTTTTAATTTATCACGTGTATTGATTTAATGTTTTTTGTTTGGGTAAATAGTATGGTTAGATCTTCGTAATGTTGAAAATGTACTAGTTGGTTCTATTGTCTTTGTTTTATACCTTGTATTAAATATTCAATAAATTTATAAAATTCCAAATATTATTACTTGTCTGTAGTTCAACTTTCACTAATGAATGTAGGTGTTCGAACTTTGCGGCTGGTAACCGCGCTTTATAGATTATTGTAATTATTGTAAGTACATTTCACTGCAGCAAATACCACTGAAATACTATAATACTGGAACGCCAACTGATGCGAGTCGTAATGAAATTAACATTCAATGATTTTGAAATAAAATTAAATAATACATTAATAAAGATGAGTTCAATGAATTATTATTTATCAACAACTGTTCTACAAACAAGTGTTAAACAAAGAAGGATGGCCCTACAAGTAAGCCTTCCAGTATTACTATGTTTCAGTGAATTAAAATGTACAATATTTGATTACACATCACATACACTGCAGTAGTAATGAGATCATTTTTGCTGCAATTGAATTTGTTAATTTATCACTTTTAATTAATCGTGTGTTCCACACTTTTTGTAAATCTTGTTCAATCAATAAGAGCCTAATGCAAAATAATCAGGAACTTAAATGCAACCATTCAACTAAGAACCGTAATAGACTTTTCGGTTATTTAAATAGCAAATTTGATTACCAAAATAATTATGATTTGGTCGACACACCGATATGCGTCTCTACAATTCTGGGTGTACAATATTCTTGCAAGAATTCTGCTTTATTCAAATTATAAAACGAAAAATAAATTTGCCTATTTTAAATTGCTACAATTACATCAATACTGCAGATCAGTTTGTCGACTTGTATAAATCCATTTTAAATAACTCAAACCAAAAGACGACATAATGACTACAAACGAAGTTTCTAAATAGTAAGTTTAGGCATAAATCTGTCTAGAACTCATTGGCAAATGTAATTATAATAACAGTTTGAATGTTCTGTAGTAAATAAAGCAATTATTTCTTGTAACAACAGCTATTGTAATTGCGATAAATGTAGTAAATTAAGTAATTTGCATGTAAACATATTCTAAATAAAATTGGTCATATTTTTATTTACAGTTTAATTACAAACTAAGGGTTAGGGTGAAATGGAAGTAAAACAATCAATATATAATATAAATTAGAAAGTAGTATATTTGATATAATTCTACAAACAATTTTAATACATACACGTTTCTCTGCCATAAACCATGATTAACTAGAAACTCTGCTAGTTCATTATGAATATGACGCTCTCTCGTATTTTGGCATAATTTTACGACACAAAAATTATACATATTTGCATAAACTTTCTTTTAATCTGACATGAATTTGTACCATTAAAACAGCGCTATTGTAGTTTATTTAAAAATATTTGTAACAAATTGGTATTTATGTCTGTATGTGTATTTGTGTTTTCAATATATAATTTTGTGTAGAATGTTAGATATATACATGTCAAGTTACAACTCCAATCATGTAAAAATAAGTTCACACCAATACATTTGAACTTTAAATGGGATTTGCACCAGACACTATTTGCCGGTTACAATTGTAACGTTTACATTCCGGATATTTACAATTTTACAATAGAAAACCGTCATTCAGTACCAATAAATAATTTACAAAAATCATAGTACTTTGTGTGACTTTGTAATACATAATAATGAATAATAGAAGTACAAATAGTTATATATAAAAATGCAAAAGGTCTGTAAAACAACTTTTAAGTTTCAAAGTAGAATAATACGTTGAAAATTGTAAATATACGTAATGTTATTTCAGCATTTCATTTTCTCAGCTAGTTACAGACGATATTCAAAAAGGTACTGTCAACTATAAATATTATTACAGTATATATGTATTAGAAGAAAATGAAATAACTGGGTATTAATTCCATAACTGCAAGTTTGCCATTTTGTCAACATTTCAGGATAACAGTAAAATATGTGGGAAAAATGTTGCCCAATATTATACATCATTTTATAATGAATTGCAAAACTTCATAGTACAGACAAAATATATAGAAATAAATGCAAATAAAAATAACGGCTCACAAAAGCATATTTTGTATATTTTCACGCATACCGTATGTATTATTCCTCACATTTAGATTTCGTCGAATTTTGATTATTTTATTCAATCTAACCCAAATCAGTCTCATTTTCTTCATTTCATTCAAATAACACATTTTGCACAAACGTCCTAACCTTACTTTCTACAAACGATAAATAAAACGATAACATTTTGTAACAAAAATTCTATCTTTAAATAGAAACAATTTTAAATGCAACAACTCTTCAATTTTCGTAACAACATTTTTAATTCGTTCGATATGTATTTAACAGTACAACAAATTAATTTTCGTTCTTTTCTCATCATGTTTGTACAAAATGTGTTATTCTCAATTCTCAAATAGAATTCCATGAGTGTTTTAAACTTTTTTGTTATTAGCACTCACGAATTCTGTCGTAAAGCGTACTTTTCTCTTAATGGCCTAACCACAATTTCTACAACCTAATAATTCTCCATTATACAAATATATTTTAGCAAGCCCGTTTCGTACGTATTTAAAAAATATTTTAGTATTATAATTTAGTCCCTTGTCAAAATATATCATAACCACATCTCGAAAATATGTTCCGAAAGATTCATTTGAAATTGAACAAGATATCACATTTCGTGAATATTGTTCTAGATTTTAATAATAACAACTTGGCTTACTAAAGACAATACTTGTACAATTCTCATTGCCTTAATTTTACGGTACGTACTTAATTTTAAAATTTAAATTAAAAGGGGTTTAGGAACTACAAAATCGATACAGACATTTTATAATATATTTTACGATTCAAGATGGGCAAAACTTTACGAAAAAATAAATCGATTTTCAACGACAACACAAGGCCTTCAGGACCCCTGAAAATGATTACCTGCACTGCGCTTTCTAGATAAACAACCCATTTGTTACTGCACCATGCAAATTAAATTCCGTTCTAAAATATTCCATCTTTAACCTACAAAATGTTACCAAATAAATTGCATCAAAAACTGACATCTTTAACTCTTGTGATTTTAATATCAATACAAAATAAAGTATGTTCTACTACTTGTAATTGTTTATCCAATAGCAGCAGTTGCAGTGTAATCTTAAATCGTAAAATTTTCAACGGCATTATGCGTTTCTTAACATGACATTTGTGTCGCAAATAATAGACAGATCACGGCACTTTCTCAAAGACACATTTTAAATACGATTTTTTATTTTTAAATTTATGTGCAAACATACTTAAATATACTTTGTTACTTCACTACACAACATTGTGTGAATTATAATGAGTAAAATGTGTTGTCTTACCATATGTATTGCTTAAAGAAACAATTACATTCACGATTAAGTTTTGGAAATAGACGCAAGAACTTAAATACACAATTAGCAAACGTAACCCACTCTGCATATGGCTCGTTTCTTAAAAACTAGTTTTGCAGAGTGACTGAGGATCACAATACCGCGTAACCTTGATGTTTATACCGACGAATACCGACATTCGGTTTTTTATTATTTGCGATTTTAACCTATAATTTATATTTGTATGGTGTATAAACTGTTACGACCTATGTATCACAGATAAATAAGCTATCCTGGTTACAAGTAACTTACTAGAAACTATACACATAAGAAACTATTTTCAATTTTTTCATTAAAACATCAAATTGTTCTTCATATTTATTTCACATAAATTAATACGATTATTTAAATGAAATAAACATTGTTGATTATCAAATTTATATTTTTCTTTAATAATGAATTAGAATATTTACAACAGAATTTCGTCTTGTTTAATTCAAATATGTCATTTATCAAACTACTTTCATAATTAGTGGAAGTCTGTGATCAAGTGCTGATTTTTAAAATATATGAATCTAGAAATGGAAATAAAATAACCGTATTTAGTTATAACAATGAAATATTTATGTATAGTTTACGAAAAATATAAAATTGGAGAATGAATACGTGACGTAATTTTGGTACGAGACAGTTACAAGATGTCATTTGTTGTAATTTTATATATTGCATATTTAGAGGTAGATAAGTTTTTACGTTTTTCTATTATTATACAAATAATATTTAGCCCTGAAAACCATAGTTTTATTCACAATTTTGTATTTTTTAAATATACTGTAAAATATAGGTTTTAAATGTCCTATATACCAATATGACGTCACGTCAATGATGCTAATAATAAATTTAATTTCAAATTGAAAATATCATCAAATAATTTGTTGATTTTAATTTTATTAAAAGATAACTTTTTGGATAATTTACAATTTTATAATTTGTTTTCTTAACTTCTACTATAATCACAGACCCCATTGGATTGATTCAGTATTTATCTAAATCACTGAACTATAGTAATAGTGGAACACTAACTTGTAGGCTTTTAGGCAAGCGAAAAACGAGCCTGAGACAGATCGATGTCGTAGGGCCACCCTTCTTTGTCTAACACTTGTCACCAAAACTGTATGTTGCACAGTCTTTTCCAAAAGTGATAAATAATATGTAACAGTGAATTGTTCAATTATTTGAAAATACCTTTAAATTCAAATACAAAATAATCAATTTAACTCATGTCTATTAATGTATTATTTAATGTTTTTATAAAATATTTATTTCGAAAATCATTACATGATAATTTCTTTATATTTTCTTACCATCGAGAAAAAAATTCAAATAATTTAGATTATTTATTTATTTATTCAACCATAGATGTGCATCATTAAAAAAATGTTATTTCTCAGACTAAATTAGATTTTTTTTTCAAAATTAGGCTAGGACTGTATTACTCCACTTTGATAACTTTCTAAGCGGACTGGACAACAAAGACAAGTAGCCCAACGACTAGCTGTTTCTCTCGACTTGCATTTTCAACGTCAGTTGATGTTCCAGTATTATTATATTTCAGTGGTATAAATGTGTTTATGGAGTGTTAAAATGTCATATTTTCTGAGGTATGATGAAAGAAGAATAGTTTGTTTTTCTTTAATAATAATAAGAAGCTCATCACTTGGAACCAGAATATCGAAGTTGAACAAGAAAATATTACATGGAAAGACAACGGATGAGATTCCGTAACTGGTACGAAACCTGTAAATATGTCGGTACCCGGCGTTATAAACTACGAATAACAATGAGTTCTCAAATGTACACTGTTTATCTAGAGGATCTATGTAAACTATTGGAATGGAGAGGCAGTGGTATCATATATATTATTGTATACTATTTCAGACTGTATGTTTGTACGGATTTGCAATTTTTTGAACTCGATATTGAAATTTGAGCAGTATAAATTATATATTTATGCAGAAAACACGGACATTCGCAAGAAAAGGTTTGCTGGTTTGTAATAGTATGAAATAATGCCAGGTAAAGAAAGTTCAGAGCAGAAACCTTGCGCTATTGCGAACTTCCGTGTTGACATGTATTATATACTTATATTGCAGAAGATTTCACGATACAGAACTCTATAAATTGAGGTAAAAGCTCAAAAATCAAAGGTATTCAATAAAAAAGACTGACGTACGTATTTAAAATATTACTCTAACTTTTTAAAAGTAGTAGATAACTGTATATACTCGCTGCATGGTTCGGGACTGCATAAAAATAATCTATTTTACTAATGTACAAAATATTTGTAAGCATTCACGCCACAATCGCACACAGTTCTTGCACACACATCCATATGTAAATACCTCACTGAGTGCCATGACAGCTGAAACAAACAACACACTTCGTCATTATACAGAAATTACCAACATGAACAGCTAATACGTAAATATTTATCGTACTAGTCACAAGATGTGATTTTGCAACAACATTATTTAAATCGATCGTGTTGCTATTTGATGAGTTGACGTAATATTGCCGGTATTGGGTAAGAATCAATTTATCCGAAAACTTTATTTTAATTGAGATCAAATTCTAAAGATGACTCACATGGGGCCGAAACGTTGAGTTGAAACAAGAAAAACCAGAACTGAAAACAAAAAATTTTATCGAGTGGGGAATTCCACTTTGCCCATGTGTGAAATAAATATTTTTTTTAATTACTCACTAGAGACTTTTCTCAATATTATACCCACTAGTAAATATGCGGCTCTGATTCGTCGAAATTATTCCATACGCGGCGTATGGAATGATAGTTGTTCCAATACAGTTTTTAGTTGTAGAATGTATAGTTTCCAAAAAAGTGTTATAGAATAGAATTTATTATGTACACAAAAAGAATACTATAATGTCAGGTATGAAATTCAGATAAAAAAATATTAACACAAAAAAAATAGTATTAAAAAAAACATTTTTTATGCCTATGTGTAAAGATAAGTGCCAGAGTGCAAGTTTATTAAAGCCGTTGGTTCAGTTCATTTTTGACAAAACGAATCATAGGAATAGTGGACCAAACTACATTCCTTTTACTCGCCAAGTTACATCGTCCAGACAATACCAGAAGGTGAAGTATAGGGCTTCCAAAATTAAAATACGCTAACTAGTGGTAGAAAGCTGAACTAACCATAAGGTACATAAATTTCATTGTATTTTAAAATTAATTGTTATTTTTTTAAATTAATAACAATAGTAGTTAGTTTAAGAATATTCCAATGTAAGTATAACATTTGTTTAAGCCGTATTATTTAAATAATATGTAACAATGAAAGGTTAATTGTATTTATAGATTATAGGTTAAGATTGAATTTTCTCCAAAAAAACCTTTAAATAAAGGAAAATTTGCAGTGTGTATGGCAACAGTTCTGCTGCCAATAAAAGCAAACTACCAATACTAATGCAATCATTCGCCATCATAAGATATCATACAAAATGAATTTGACATGTAACTTTTGGGAATTGTGATCAACGCCATCTCTTGATAATTTGGAAGCCCAATAGATGTACAAAAAAAATCAGAAACGTTACAAAACATTAAAGGCGTGCTAGTACTACAAAATGAATCAGAAAATCTAGTAGGAAGAATAATTATTTGAAAGGATGAGAATGTAATGTGTGACTTACGTAAGATTAGCTTGCGACAAGTTGCTCCTGGGCGGCGCGCAAGCCACTCAAATGTACCCGGACAACGTCTTCTTGATGCGCAGCGCCGTGAGTCGCGCAGCGGGGTTGTGGTACCAGCACTCCTTCATCACCTTGGACATGGCGTAGAGCGCCTCGCACGACTGCCAGCGGTTGGGGATGCTGGGCCGCTGCTTGTCGTAGCACACCACCTTGCGCATCTCCTCGATCGACGGGTCCGACGGCACCACGTCGTAGTATGGTAACTGGTACTCGTCGTAGATGCCGCCCACGTTGCATCGCCGCGAGATCTCCCACAGGATGAGCCCCAGCGCGTACACATCGGCGCGTTTGAATGAGTCGAAGTGGCTCATGTTTAGGCTTTCGTCCAGCACCTCGGGCGCCATGTACCTACCACACAAATATTCACGAAACTATTAGTATTTACCATCTTTATTAGGAATAAATATGTACGAGCCCAGAATCATATTATTTGGCCCAATTAAGACTTTCAGAATAACACAATTGCGCCACGGTTTTTGGTGTAGTTGTGTCATCGATAAGGATAAAAGAGGAATTCAGGGGGAGGCAACTTAGATGACAAATGTCAGCACAATGATGATTAGTGTCACTCCACTCCTTAAAATGTGGAGGCGCCACTTTATAATAAAATAAGCTATTGGAATCGAGTTACTTTGGAAAAAGAAGAAGAAATCACTGTCAATTTTAGTGTCAAAATTGATGTTGATAATTCGTTCTCTTTATTGTCGTTTATTATTGTGTATAAATATTGCAACAGGTAAGTGTTAAATTTAATATTCTGTTTTATGCATCACATACACACTTAAAATATAATTTCAATACATTAAAAATAAATCACTGTATATTTTTTCATTAATTATTATATGTACACAAATATATTATAAAGCAATGTTAAAAGTTGTATTGCACTCATGCATTTTCCATATAACAAATATCCACTATGTATATTTCTTCCAATTCCTTTTTTTATCCGTTTCCTCTCCTTTCTATTTTAGAACAATGCTTAATTAATGTTGAATAAAGGGATGCTTAATTAAAGACAAAAGGCTATTTCGTTTCCCTAAATGTAAGGAAATGCAACAATTTCGGATGGATATACTTGGGTTAGACGTAGGTAACGTCATATAAATTCCTAACGATCAACAAACGGACATGACCATCTACAAACTAACAGTGAAAGACCTTTTAAGAGAAAATGTGAGACATCCGAACATGGTGTAGTAATAAAGGTTTCTTTAATATAAACATTATTAATAATTTAAACCCTTGTAGGTTTTTGAAAAAAATGCGATTACCAGTGTCTCAGTTGAGTGACCGGGAATGAACATTCTACGAAGAAACTGTAAAGAACCGACTAAAGATTGTGACAGGGAACAATACCATTCGACAACTAAGGACCTGGGCTTAGCAGTGTAACAAGAAGAGACCAAGTGGACAGACTTAATAACTAATTGTTTAACAAAACATTTTCTTCTTCACCAATACAATTGGCTCAAATAAAAAAATCAAAAGTTAGACGTTTTACGGCACAAGACAACACATATAACTGTAATTGAAGGGAAGGGATTACGAAGAACGAAAAATAAAGAAAATTTTATAATGAATTCATAGATTAATAGACTCCGAAGTTAATCGATTTGAGAAGACGAATATCGATGATGCGAATCTACGGTATGCTAATTCTAGAAGTAAAATTTCATTTTTATTAAATATATTTGTTTTAGGCTGTACAACAGTATTTGGATATCTCCACCAGGTTGAGAAGTATTCATAAACACAACAAGCATTTGGATGTCACCCACACGGCGTCGGTTAATCATAAAAGAATAGTAATTCGTGCTGGTTATTAAATGGAATTTTTAATTTAACTTATTCACAAGAGGATTTTTTTGCGAGTATAAGCACTGTTTTAATTACATTTTGATTATTCTTGAGCACAATTCATCGTTTCTCTTATAAATTTACTTTTACAATTAAATATATTATTAGTGGCACTTTAGATAATAACAAATTGAATCAAATAATCACATAATAATAATAATCATCACTCATCAGTCGTTCGGCTTTTAATAAGCTGACGTGGATTTTATATTACTACTTTTACAAATCTCACCCCCGCATCCAAATTCATTACAGTTTGCAGCAGTAAAATTTACATGTTTTAAGAGTTTTTGGAACTCAAAAATAACATGTTGTATTTAAAGAAACAAAATATTATTTGAATTTAAAATTCAATGTAATATATTTTTTAAATACAAGAATTTTGTGTTTAAACTAACTTATAAATGATTGTAATATCTTTAACTACAAATATTTAGAAATTTGTCGCTAAAAGCTACAGATTTTATTTGAATGTAAAAGATTGTGTAAGACTAAAAATATTTTTATAAGAACAAATTTACAATTTGTCAAAATTTGCACTTAACGAGGAAAATCATATTATCATATTATCATGTTAATATATCATCATCATCACGCCTTTTACCCATTAAGGGTGTGGCACTCTGCTTAAGCAGATCTCGGTAGGTGATATATACAAAATATATATCATGTTAATATGTATTCTTAACCCTTATTTTGTAGTAAAGTTATAAGGTTTCTAATAATTATATTAAATTCTCATTTTCAATATTTTAAAAAAAGCTTTTCATAATAAATATTAATATTAAAAATTAATAAATTAAATATTATTAGAAATCTATAACATTTTTGTCTAAATAATTAAATATGTGTAAACAGAATTTAATTGAATAAATATATTCCTAATATTTACTCTTATAATTTTGTACAAGTACAACAAATATAAAATAAAAAGTAACAAGGAGGCTAAAAAAACAATCTTCTATCCTTCTATTGTTATCCTTGTCTAATTTTAGTGTCACTACACCCCCCTGCGGGTGCAGCACTTATGCTCAAGACTCGTAACCATAGAGAGGGCGATCTGATTATGTTTCTAATTTGTGGAGGAATTCTTGGAAGTGCAGCAGTTGTATTATTAGCTTTTGTTTATATTCTGAAAAATAAACGTTCCCGGAAAATTCTTCGTAATAGAATTCGGAAATACACTAACTAATTGTAATGAACTTACAGGAATTGCTACGGACTAACTCGAATGGAACAGGAATGGAATAGAAAATACAATTTGGATACTGTTCTGTGTATTGTATTCCATTCTGTGCAAACTATAAATGATTGAATATGTATATACATAATTTTATATTTTTATTCCTGTACTATTCTATTCCCTTTCTCTTTCATGCAATCTATAAATCAGGCTCTACCCTCGTTTTTCTGCAAAGTCGATTTTTGAAATCGATCAAGCAATAGTATATTGTACAACGAGCATGGAATGGTATTCATTTCCTATGAGTATGAAAGTTTGTAGCATGAGCCAATGGCGAATGCTGCAAATCATACGAGTATGAAATGGACATTCCTTGCGAGTTGTACACTATACTTTTTCTACGACCACTTAGAAATCTGCTCATTGTATGTTTGTTGTTGCTAAGGATATGAGGTACATTGCAAGCATCGTGCGAAATGAATTTGTTTTGTGAGTATTTCAATACAGGTCAGCTCATTTAAGTACAGGTGCCATTGTTAGGATACATATTTCGAATTGTTAAACATTCTAATGGTAAAAGCGGGACAAATTTATTATTAAAATTATATTCATTAGGAAATAATATCGTGGTCGTAGAAAAAGAATAGTGTACAACTCGCATGGAGTGTCCATTACAAACTCGTATGATTTTGCAGCAAACTTTCATACTCGTAGGAAATGAGTACCATTCCATGCTCCTTGTACAATATACTATTTTCTACGACCACGATATTATTTCCTAATCAATTTAATTTTAATTATAAATTTTTCTCGCTGCCACCATTCCAATATTTGACGATTCTAAATATATGTATCCTAGCAATGGCACCTGTACTTAAATGAAATGACCTGTATTGAAATACTCACAAAACAAATTCATTTCGCAAGATGCTTGCAATGTACCTCATATCCCTAGCAACTACAAACATACAATGAGCAGATTTCTAAGTGGTCGTAGAAAAAATACTTTGCGATCGAAAACGTATATATAGAAACAATTCCGTGAACTTCAGGTTAGAATTCTATAAAAATCTGTCACATTTATCAAAATTAACAGATTGTATTTAATTGTTATCCCATTAATAATTCAATTTCAAATTATGCACCAGTATAATTAAAATTTAATTGATAGATACTTCAAAAATTCGCACTTCTGATTGATTTAAAAATGTAAAATACGATTCTCAATAAAAATTTCATTTTATGATATAATGGGGATGTATTCACCAGCACCGTCGTTTATGTATTTGTACGAAATTGAATTTTTTTCGTAGTACATACAGCAGAAGTTAATTTCTTCCTTCGTTTGTAGTTTCTACCAAATTCGTAATTAGAAAATAATCATAAATTCTTAGAATATAACTAACACGTCAAATGATATGTCACTAATGGTCATTCATTTTATGTAAACAATTTTGACGTACCATGCATGTATTTGCTATTTGGTAAATAAACTATTATTATTATTATTTTTCATTTTATTCAAACATGTGATTGGCTGTCTACCTAGTTTTTTCCCAGTATACAGTAGCATACACCATCCACCGATATTACAAAGCTATCGCTAAAAACATGGAAACGAACTATTACACTACACATTAAATATTACCATACAAATACAATCCCCTATGAAAACGACGTTTAAAGACTTATGACTAAAGATACGTTTATAAAACTTGTTACATAATATAGTAATGTGGTACTGACCGTTTGGTGCCGACGCGATGGTTGAGCGGTATGTCGACGGTGTCGCTGGCGACGTCGTGGCGCACAGCGAGCCCCAGGTCGCCGATGGCGCACGTGCCGTTGGACTTGACGAGGATGTTCTTGGACTTGAGGTCGCGGTGCGCGATGGCCGGCTTGCCCTGCGTGCCCATGATGTCCATGTGCAGGTGCGCCAGCCCCGTGGCGATGGACACGGCCATGCGGATCATCGCCGCCGTCTCGAACGTGTTGCGGCTCAGGTAGTCGAACAACGAGCCGTTCTCGTGGTAGTCGGTGATCAGCCACAGCTGCGTCCAGGTTCCGTTGTCTGGAAGAGACTTACTTAGCACAGAGCAGCAGGGTTTGTTTGTCGGTTTGTACCTTTGTTATCAGCGGCGATGAAGCCGAGGATATTATCATGACGCAACATGACAGTCTGGTAGATCTCGGCCTCGCGGAACCAGGAGCGTTCCTCGCGGCTGCTGAAGATCTTGACGGCGACGTTCTCGCCGCGCCAGCGCCCCCGCCACACCTCGCCGAAGCGGCCCTTGCCGATCGTCTCCACCAGCTGGATCTGACGGGCGATGCTACGCTGCACCAACAGCGGCAAACCTAACACACAATTATATTTATTAACACATACATAATAATATAATAAAAATAGAATAAATGTTACAGTGTTCATTGTTACAGTGTTCATTGTTACAGTGTTCATTCTTACAGCAAATATGATTACTGGAATGTAAATAAATACATAGATGAATTGATACAGAAAAAAATTGAAAATACTCAAAAAAAAAAATATTCTAAATTGTGACATGATAACATATTTCTATAACACTGTTTTGGAAACCATGCATTCAACAACTAAAAATTGTTATGGAATCACTAACATTTCTAATGCTGCGTATGGAATATTTTCGACGAATCAGAGCCTCATATTAGCGCGATATATGAAGTATCTGGATTCAGTTACTATGGTTACGTCTCTTTGTTTTAATTTGATTTATTTGAGTTTGACGTTTTCAACAGTTTATATTTGTATTTTTTGTATAATTTCCAAAATCTTGTTACAGAAAGTATAGTCTACAACATGTAACGGAATGGCATATCCCACTCTCTCAAACCGTAGCCCTCGCCTTCGGTTCGAACTACAAACTTTTTTGCTCGCGTGGAATATGTGCCACGCTATTACTTGTTGTAGAATATACTATTTCCTCCTTCAGTAACTTTCAATTTGACACCAAACTCATAAGAATTCTAATACTATTATAAAAACAATTGACGATCGCTTGAAAGTAATTTTTGATATTTTAATTTAACTCTTCTCCTTAGGATATTTAATTTAATAGGTACTAATTTCGACAAAATTTAAAAAAATAGTATTTTAATATTTTTATTTGCCTGTCCTTGATAACAAACTTGTTAGGCTTCATTTAATTATTGTAAAAAACAATTGAGAATTGTTCAAAATTAATTTTTGATATTCTAATTTAACTCTTGTTTCCCCGACATTTATTTTTGTACCAAACTCGATAGAAAACACAAATACATCGCATACAAAACCAAGTTGATAAGTTAGTTTTGTTGTTGCTTAATACTTATGTCAAAAATCTGAAAGCTAATCATAAATTAAAATCGAAATTATTAAATCAAAATTTGTAAATTAATTCCAGTATAAAACTTTTTAGATGCTACCAAACTTGGTGAGACCTAAAAACAACTGACGATAATTCAAAATTATTGCTTATCATTTGAGATTTTTAAATTGATACCCAACTCGAAAGGGTTTAATCAATATTTATTATAATAAAACAAATAATTAGTTTTCCTGAAAAGCAAAACTAGATAAAATTAAATTACAAATAACATTTTATATTCCAAATAATATTATTAACATTTTTTATTTGAAACTTGTTTTTTCGAAATTGATTTCATATTCGAAATAAATTGAATTTATAGTTTTGTGTATCAAAGAAACCTCCACTTCTAGTTTTGCTAATATTACAAAAAGCAACTCAATATAATTATGGAATTATGTTACTCTCCGGTATTGAGTTAGACAATATACGGACACACATCCATGGTCATTGGGAAATTGCTATACATCCATAATACAATAAAAAAAAGTGTTTCTCGTACCTGATCCACTTCCACTGGTCGTCATCTCTAGCATGATCTTGATGGACACCCCGCTGAGGATGGGATGGTCGGGAGCCTCCAGGCTGTCATCCACCGGGCTGAGGTGTGTGTGTGTGCCGCGGCGCTGTTGCCAGAAGTTGTATATGCCCATCACCACCAGGCAAATCACCAGCGTGGGCACCACGATCACCAGTACTAGCTCCCACTTGCCCAGCATGTGCGGTGGACCTGGGAGCTCTACATCACAGAGATAAGTTAGAAATGTGTACAGAGAACATGACGGGATGGAAGGGTTATCACGATGTAAATCAGAGTTTTAAAATATGAAAGAATTTAGTAAAAATAACAAAAATTATAATAACAATAATACAATTGGTATGTAAAATAGAGCTTTGTATTTTTTAACAATTTAAAATTATTTTCGAAACAAATTTAGATTTTTTGAAATAGGTGTAGTTTAACTATATTCCATTTGAGAATGTGAGAGAGTAATAAATCAGTCAGTCAGCGATTCTGGGATAGTCGAAAAGAGTTAATTAGATAGAGATCTACCGCTGAGTTACTTAAGGGCGCGTTTGAACCCCGGTAAAACATCTTTATAATTTTAAGCAATTTGGGACAATATCTATGGCACAAAAATGAAAACATTAGGGTTTCTAAATTGCTATAAGCTAAAAAAAATATTTTACTTGTTACTCACTTGTAAACACCATTTACCCAAGCCCTCTATTGCCTTTGAAAATGAATCTTTACAAGTTACTAATAATAATAAACAAGGTAAACAATGCTCGTTGCCACAGTAATACTTACAGGGCTTATGCGAAATCATTTTAAATAATTTTTGACAGAACAGTTGTGTGAAACTGACAGAACTTGGTTATAATTTTAATTTGATTTATAAATGAGTAACAAGTAAAATGTTGTACAAGACACGCAGGTTAACAGTTTCTACTGCAGCAGTAAAAACTGTTTTACCTTGCTTGTAACGTAAATAACTATTTTATTATACCTGCATCATAATCCGTGTTTAAAACAGGTTACAGCGTGCGTAAACGCAAGATTAAAACACGCCGTGCTTTAAAGGTTGCTAAGCAACAACAAAAATAATTTTTTGCTTATATCTGTCAAAACTGTTATGACAAATTGTAAAAAAAAAACTAATCTATATACTAACGTAAACAATCAATGCAAACCAATCTCTATGTAAACGATACACGTCAAACATCACACGCACATAATTATGAAATGAATCAAAATCAAAATGTTGCTTTACAGTTTTTTTTTCCAGAATATGATGCAGGTATAATAAAAATTAGCGTAAGACACACGTGTATAAGTGCTTTTAAAGCACTAGCGACGTTAAAAGCAGTCCGCTTCGCGTCGTGCTCTTAAACTCGTCGTACGTGCTTTAAAAGCTAACTTATACACTTGTATCATAATATACTAAAAACATGATCTACTTTGTATGTAAAATAAACAAAAATAGTAAGTAAAAAAATGCGAAATTTGTAAGTAGTTTTATGACGAATGTATTAAATATATACACAAAATTTTAGCATACGATAATCAGGACAATATAATCTAAAATTCTGTGCAAGAATTATTAATGAAAATTGTGTAGTTTGTCCAAAAATTATGCAGTTTCGTTTCCTCATAAGCGCTATGTTATTTGTGTTCAACGTTTTTATAGAGCTCTAGAAGAATGTAGGTATTCTCGTCCGACATTTTGGGTCCAGATGTCATAAATAAAACAAGTTATTGGTAGTTACTTTGAAAAGAAAAAAGAATTAATTTGTATCTGTCAATTTTGAAATAGATATTGTAAATTTATTATTAAAACATCTATTTTAAAACTGAGAATTTAAAAGAACCATTAGAAATCTTCTACTTATGTTTACTTTAAAAACGTTAAATAATACATTTTTAAGTTGGATATATATATTCTTGTATATAGTTTTAAATGAATACACCTCGACATGGCAGTTAATTGTTATCAAAATTTTTTCTTGAGCCTGCAACAAATACTATATTTAGCAAAAACTAAATTAATTACTGTCATAATTGGAATACCGCAAATTCACATCACTGATATTCGCATTATTTTCGCAAAAGCATTAGCTGAGAACCCATAGAATATTTTATTTCCTTATAATGCATCTTATTCAGTCGCATCTATATTTCTTTCTATTTAATTATTTTAGTGTTTTAAAATGTGCGCAAATTTTTATATTGTACAGTTTTTATAAAATATATTTCTTGAAATTCTGTAAAATGCAATTACACAAATCATACGGTAATATATTATTAGAAAATATACCTGTTAGATATGGAATACAATAATTGAAGAAATGATACGTTACAATAATTAATCAATATCAACTACAAATTTGACAGAAAAAAATTAAAGTAACTGGATTCCAATAATTTGTTTTATTTATGATACTTCGACCCAAAATGACGGATAAGAATATTCATATATTCTAGTACCTTACGTTTTAACGTCGACTGCGCTAGTTGTACAAGACGTGCGTACAACTTTCTTCCGAAAGTACATAGTGGTACACTACATGGATTTGCTGGAAGAGATAAAATAAGTCATTTAAGTACTGCGGTTGTTACAAGTTAGGTTTTACAACGCGCCTTTCAACATACAGGGTGTAACATGACAAGCGGGCCATAGGCGTTTAACATGGGATAACTATTTTTTCGTGCGCATTGCTTCTCATATTTTAGACAAAAATGCTTCAAATAAATGTTGTAGAACTAAAATTCTGCATGTATGTAAATCTGTCAACAAAATTCATGTACTATAGTTTGTAGCCGCAGAAATAAAATATAAAAAATTTCCAAATATCTATTTAATAGTGTTAGCCATGGAATAAAACAAAATGACTTACAAATGTATAATGTTTTCCTGTCAAATATTTTGACCTTGTGTTTGCTTGGTTCACGAAGTGTATAAAGAAAATTTTTGATGTTTGTAAATTTAACATTATTTAAAAAAATTTTCGTTAATTCGAGTTTGATAAGCGAATTTTTAGGTTGCTTAAGATTACAATTTTTTAATTATTGTAATCATTACAATTACATTGTTGTAATCAAAACGAATTCATTATTGTAATCAATACGAATACATTATTGTAATCAATACGAATACTTTGTTGTAATCATTACGAATAAATTGTTTTAATCAATACGAATACATTGATGTAATCAATATTTTTTTGTCATCAATACATTTATAATGTGTACATTGTTGTAATCAATTATTATACTTACAATGTAAGTATGCAAAAATAGTTATAAAATTGAAAAAATTAATAATAAAAATTTTAATATGAAAATAAAACATCTCGTTTACGAAGTATAAACACCAATAAAGAAATTATTTCTACAAGTATTCTGTAAATTTCTGAAGTTTGTGACTTTATATTTTTTTCCGTATAAATAAAATAAAATAAATATAAATAATTTCACTGATCTGGTTAAGTTTTGGTGGGAATAGATTCAAGTTCAATAACAAGTAGTACGTTTTTACCTATCGCCAAGATTTATAAAATAAATATAGTATGAAATAATTATGGGCATATTCAGGTGCATTAACAGACTGATTTTCCAGAATAATTGTCCATAATTAATATTTTTTTTAAATAATGTGAAATTTACACATCCAAAATTTTCTTTATACACTTCGTGAACCAAGCAAACACTAATATCAAAATATTTCACAGAAAAACATTACACATTTGTTTGTCATTTAGTTTTATTCTATGACAATATTAAATCGTAATTTTTCATATTTAATTTCTGCAGCTACAAACCATAGTACATGAATTTTGTTGACTGATTTACATGCAGAATTTTAAGCTCTACAACATTTATTGCAAGCATTTTTGTCTAAAATAATGTGGGAAGCAATGCGCACGGAAAAACGGTTTTCCCATGTTAAACGCCTATGGAACGCTTTTCGTGTTACACCCTGTTATTGTGTTATTACCGATATAGCAGCGAATCGCTGTAATATGGTACTTTAATTACCGCCCTATCACTGCGGATCCAAATGAATGCGGTCGTTCACCATTTAAAAAAAAAAAATTTATGATACTTTATCTAAATTGAGGACTATCTACACTTTTAAAAAGTCTTAATTGTTATTCATTAAGCCACAATGATTTTTTTTAAATGTTGTGACGACATTATAGAGGTGTTGGTGGATCTCAAACAGTAGAGATTTAAATAATTTTTGTCACATAAATGTCCTATTTTATTGTAATAATAATAATAATAAAATAAGTAATAAAATATATGACTACAATTATTTACAATCTGTACTGTTTGAGATCCAGCAACAGCTCTACAATGACGTCACAACATTTTTAAAAAATCAATGTGGCTTAATGAATAACAATTAAGACTTTTTAAAAGTGAATATAGTCTTCAATTTAGATAGTTCTTAAAAAAAATTAAAAACAAATGGTGAAAGACCCCATTAGTGTACGCTCAAATAAAGAGTGAAATAGCGCGAAACAACACCACTTTTACATTGGATAATGTAATATACTTTAACCTTAGAATGCTATACTGGGGTCTAAGAAACTCCATGATTTTACATGCGCAGCATTCGCATAACTTTGTTGCTACCTCGTTGTAAATTCAGTTTCCATAATCCAATGTAAAATCCATATGTGTTTGTTCTCAATAGATCAAAATAAAAAGATAAGTTTTGGATAAAATATATGGTTCAGAAAGGTTATTAACAGTTTAATATCTATCTATAAACCTAAACAAATTTTTCATAGGTAAAATCCCTAGAAAAATTACGTCCTGTTATGTGAAAGTAGGTTTTCTTTACTTGGCGTTTCCCAGACCCCAGTTTGAGCTTTGTGTAACTGTGGAACAAGTCCAGAGACAATAATATAAATACAAAAACAGGTCTCTTTGAAAAATCATATCTACATGTATGTTACAATCCAAAAGGGATTATATAACGTTTATAGCGGTGTTTCTATTGTTGGAAAAGTAAGATTGGGATCTGACATAGGGGCGAGGCCTATCCAAGATGGCGTCAATTAGGGTGAAGATTCGAATGTGACATTAGTACTGGTCGCGTATAAAATATAAAAAATGAGTCTCATGATTAATAATATTTGCGAATGCGCTGCAACAGATCTTGCAAACTATATTTTAAAGAAGCTGAACGCATTTTATATATTTGACAATTGATTAAATGCGGGGAAAAATTAAATGAAAGTAACAGTAGCTGTGGGTGTAATTGCTTTCTGTAAGTCAACGTCGAATTTACGAGGTGACCCCATCTAATTAATAGGAAAATTGTAGGAGATGAACAAGTGATGAGTGTTGTTTGTTCCTGCATGACTGATTTTGGGTGAAAAATGCAAAAACTGTATTGCTACGTTGTTGTATTGTTACAGGTAGTTGTACGTTTCTTAATCTAAATCTACTAAATAAACAAATAACTAAAAATGAACAAATATAAGAAACATTAACTTTTAATACAAATTTTAATTTAATTTATGAACTTAGTAAAATACATAGAGAAAAAATTTTAGAGCTAATTCGTATTATAACCTAAAATTTTACTTAGATGTACATACATAATCGTCTGGTACAAAATATTCAGAGCATATTATTTATTGGAAACGCATTCATGTTGTTTACTTTTGTTAGTTTTTTCGCACACCAAATTGGTTTACTTTCTAAATAAAACGTTTGTCCAGCTTCGGAAAATAATGGAATGTAACGTCCAGATTTTTACGGGACTTATTATTACACCCTTTAACTGCACAATACACTTTATTTTTCGATTTTTCGCGGTGTTTAACTACAATTTCGGTCATTTTTTATATCAAAAATCATTATTCCCATTTGACGTAATGTATTTCTAACGTAATCTTCACCCTACTTTGTGTTCGAAAATAATCCGCTAGATGGCATATCGCTACATGTCAGATCCCAGCGGCATTCCATGAGCAACGTGCTAAAATTATATCTTATTTTTCTAAAGGCTTTATTTGTCGCATAGCTGATAAAAATTCAAAACTACTTTTGCAAATTTTGATTACATTCTCGAATGGAGTATACATTACTTATGATTCTTTTCATAGGAACTAAAGGTCTGTTTCCAGATATCCACTCAAGTATTGGATTTGATTATTCTAGAATAAAATAAAATAAAAACAATAATAAATGACGAAGTTGGAAGTTATAAATAAATTTATAATTTCAAAGCATCTCTAACATGACGATGAATATACATTAGTATTTCATTAACCACATTATTAATGTGAATTAATAATATTAATTGTAACAAAAACTTAGTAAAAATTGTATAAAACTTATACTTACTGCCTTCCACCGGAGAAAAAGAAATAAATAAACGAATAAACAGAAGCAAAGCGCATGCAACACAAAAACAACAAATTAATCATGCAAGCACATCATATTTACACATACAGTGGTTGATCAATTCACATATGATATCTACAGCATTAGAACATATGTACGAATATTTTCCTGAAATTAATAAAATATGTAAACAACAAAATATTAAAATCATCACATGACGTTTCATCCTTTCCACCCACGGACAACACAAATCAAACTGAAATCAAAATTGTACGAGTCAAAGAACAAACATGAACATTTTTCTTTCAATATTGCTGCATCGACAATTATAAAATGTTTCTTGGTCTTCGTATTGGTGCAACATATTTGAATACATTTCTTCTACAAGTATCTCGTTACCAAAATTCAGCAGAAACAAATGCTTAATATAGGTAATAATAATTCTTTATATACATTACATTATTTGTTTTATTTGAAATCGGCCCTAAAGTGCTCAAAAATCGTCATTAAAAGCTCAGAAATCATGACTAAAGTAATCCATTATACAACGATTTTGAGCAACCCAGTGTTGGGAACCGTTAAATAATTATTGTATAATTAGGATAATTTTAGCAGATATATTGACGTACTATAGTAAATTTGGACGTACCATGAAACAAAATTTGCAAGAAGTATTAACTATTTAATTCCGATGACGAAGTTGAGGACAAAACACATAATTTTGAGTGTTATTTACGATAACTTCACTTCTAGAGGTTGGCAACACTGACTGTCAGTTTCAATTGACAACTGACAGATGTATAAACTTAACCTATATTGTAATTTTTTTACAGTTTTTTCGAATTTTTATTTCAAATAAAACTTAATATGTACCTCGGCACTGAAATTCCTTTTTATCACTCACATGGTTTATTTTCATCGGCCCTACGGGCCTCGGCAACTAAATTCCATATTCTTGATAAAATATTGAACTTCAGTGCCTTGCTACATAAATAACTATTTTATCATACTGGTTACTTATGTTACATTTTTCGGACTATTTATCGTACGAAAAGTGAAACTTTAAAGTCCTAGAACCTTAAAGTAAAATTTGACTTTTAATTGGTTCATTATTTATAAACAAATACTTGTTCCTATAGAAATTGTTATTTATCCTACTTATATCAACTCATTTTTCTACGAATTTTTGATAATTTCTGTTAATAAATACTATAATTTAACAACTTTAGTAACCAGTATGAAATAAAATTTTGTATGTACCTCGAACGAAAAGTGATTTAAGGTCCTCGCAAGTAATTTCGTAAACAACTTACTAGTACCTTAAAGTTTCACTTTTCGTTCTAGATACATAAATAACTATTTTGTGAAAAGTTGTCATTATGTAATAAAATTTAAAACTGCGTCTGAAGAGGAATTAAAAACTAAAAGTATTGATATTAAATTAGTTACATCAACCTAATTTTAAACAATTCTTCTAGAAAGTAAACAGCAATGATATATCCTAAAAAATTCAAAACTTAAACACGTTGAACTCAAATAACAATATCACGAAATCTAAACGAGATATCAACAATTCAAGAACACGTGGTTACAGAGGAGGTTGTGTGCAATGCAATGCTGCCAACCGCGTATCACTAAATATCTCCGTTGGCGCGTAATTCAACTGTATTAAAGAAAAGTATTCAAATAGCTCCACCAGTATTTGAATAATTTCGCGATGTTTTTTATTTGTTGTCTGACTCAAACCCATGTATAAAGAGTACGACGTAACATCATCAATAATTAACTGTGTACCCAGTTGATAAACTGGAATGGACAAAACAGATGAACTCCCAAATAATCAAAACCAAAATCTAACCTTTAAATGGCAGCCAAACCAATCGCTCATTACAAAAATCAGAATCTCTGCAACACTGAGACGCTTCTTTGGCAATGTCTGGATGGCCAATTTTAGTCATTTCATCGTCGCAAAAAAACGGCTTTTCCACTATATCGTCGGGTGGAAATACCACGTCATAGCATCTACCAAAAATTAAAATAATACAGCTTTAACATCGGTCAACTCTTAACAAACTGCATCTCCATGGCACATAACCTAACAAAATATTCTATGCACTCCTGTAAGAAACAAAAGCAAATAAACAATGTACAGTACAAAACAATAAAAACAAGAGAATTTCTATATGTACACAAAATCAAAAGTGACAAGACCTGTGAAAAATATGCTGTTAGACTAGTAAATACTGGATTGTAAAGGTTAAATGTAAATAAACGGGCATGCTGGGACGGGTTCAACTCTACTACAATGCGCTTGCGCTGCTGGACATTTTGGCGTCCTCCAGAATTTGCAGCTGCTGATAGCGTGGCTTGTGGACGACACTACTGATTCCAGAATGATTGTCATGAGCAGAACACAGCGATCAAACACTATACCATTTAGTAGAAAGAAATACTTTCCACTTTTTGATCCAATAAAAGTAATTGTTTAAGGTTCAACCAAAAAAATATATAGAAAATCAAATGTCTTTAAGCATATTTTTATGAAACACTGAATCATAAACCTACTATTATTGTGCTCTGTCTATAGGTGGTAAAGAATCTTTTCTCGAGCTGAGGATGTAGTAGATATTAACGTTATAAGTCCGGTAAATAAGTTTTTATGACACGAATATAATGTTTATAAAGTACAACGGTTTATCTTATACCTGTGTCGCATTTTTTGACAAAAGTTTTCTGTATTAAAAATAAAAAGATTGTTCTTAATAAAAAATTTTAAAAATTATAGCAACCAATTTTATTTTGTTCACAAATCCTATAATAATATTGCTTAGTAACGGATACAGTAAAAAATAATAATGCTATAAAGTCCATTTACTCGTTTTCAGTGCTATTTTTGAAATGTTTAATTATTCGCTTCCCTGATTATTTTACATAAAAAAAGTTTATGGTAGAATAATTTCTGCAATTTTTTGATACTAATATTTATAATTTTACTCTACCTGGAACCGGAAAAACGACGGATGTGCTAATTTATATATTTAATTAATCATCAATGTCATAAAATAACAATTTAAATATGATATTAATTAAGAGTTAATTTAATTTAATATATTTTTGTCGAGCACTATTTTGATCGAAAAACTATTTCACTATATCTAATTTTTCTTTCAAATATATATTTTTAATCAAGACAATTGAAATATATACCTACTATTAAGATCCGAACCAAATTTCAAACTTTGCGAATTATATTCTCAACAGGTATTATATTTAATCATAAACATACAGGCTGTTTCATAACTTCAGGTACATACGTTAATGGTATATGTTATTTGATATGCTGATTACGAAACAAAAATAATTTTTTCCATGTTTCCCGTCCAAAATTTTTCGTTGCCACTGCCACTGGGTGGATGATTATGTTAATAAATATCGTTTTATTAAAAATAATTAAATTTTGTTTGTTTATTTTACTAGTATTATGTAATTTAAATTGTTGATTACCTACTTCATTGTTTGTGTTTAATAGGAAAACGAATCCAGTGCAGTACTACAAAAAATGTTTTAGGTAAACAACCCTTAATTTTTCGAATTTAAAAAAATTATTTTAGATTCGTTATCAGCATATCAAGCAACATATACCATTAACGTATGTACTCGAAGTTATAAAACATCCTGTATAGTACCTTTATAATAATTATGCATGAAAATTCCATCTAAAATATTGTCCATAGTTAATTCAGAAATGTTGAACATTTACTTGTATACATATAAATTCTGGTTTATTCTTGGGTAAAGTACTAGTGAATGATCGAGTTCTGTGTTCAGCCACAACATCTCATCCGAATCCACCATGAAATCTACTTGCGCCTGCACCGTCCAACAAGTGATAGAGAAACTCAAACAGAAGAACTACTTGAAGAGTAATAGTGAGAGCTAGAGAGTCAGAAGTCAGAGCCAGATAGTGGTGTGTGCAGTCCATGCAGCCGGTCGTGGGGCCCTACCTGCCGGGCGGGGGCGCAGCTTGGGCCGCAGGTGCTCGTTGCACAGGTCGCTGTCCTTGCAGCACTCCATGACGAAGGAATGGTTGAGCGGTTGGCTCGGATGGCAGAATACTGGGTTATTTTCGGGGAGGACTAGGCTCTTGTCCAAGCACCTACACGCGGACATGTCACGTTCATTTATACAATGTGCGGCCACTTTCATTAACACGCGATTACAAACTGTGTGTGTATTGTGTTGGTGTATGTGTGTGTGCTAGATGAGTGAAGAAACATTGTTGATGGTATTGGTTGAAAATCTTACAAACTATTCAAAAAATAATTGTAATCTCCTAATCCTAAATTTAAGAACAAGCTAAAGTGCTTTTACATACAAATTCGTTTATCCTCGTTCATACATTGTTTTCAAAATGCACACTGAGTGAGATAATTTTATCGAGTGGGTAATTTCACTTTGCCCACGTGTGAAGTATAGCGTTTTATCCAACACTTCTTAATAAATGAAAAATTTATTAAAGAAATATTATTTGACAGTGACATATGCTTTAAATTTTTAAATTAAAATGTCAATCGAAGTAGTTACCAAGGTGTTGTTTGTTATTATTATTGTTATAAATAAAAAAATACTCACTAGTGGTTTTCCTCAAAATTATACCCACTAGTGGATAATCTGTTACTTTGCTTGTTTAAAATCGCCATAGTTATTATAGAGCATTTATTGAGAGGTGCTGGATAAGTATCATTTGAGCTATGATTTCGATGCGACAATTTTCATTTATTCGACAAATAATTTATTTGGTACTTTATACGTAGATGGAAATATTGGCCCTGAGAGAAATTAATAAATCAGTCTGTCAAAGACATTTCAGAGGCGCGCCAATAATTGTTTACTCAGGGGTAGTCGAACAAACTGAATTCAATAAAGATCTACCGCTAAATTACTTAAACATAAATATGTTCATCGTGTTATCGACGATATGGCTACAAATAGCAGGGTTCTTCGATTACTGTCCTATTACTTCGAACTCGATTCAATTTAGTGTAGGCCAGAGATGGGCAGTAATTAATTACAAGTAATTAAATTACACAATTTATTACATATTTAAATTTTCAATTACATTTGGTCTGCAATGGAAATATCAGTAACTAATGGGGTCTTTCACCATTTTTTTTTTTATGAAACTTTATCTATATTGAAGACTATCTACACTTTTAAAAAGTCTTAATTGTTATTCATTAAGCCACAATGATTTTTTTTAAATGTTGTGACGTCATAGTAGAGGTGTTGCTGGATCTAAAACAGTAGAGATTTAAATAATTTTTGTTACATAAATGTTCTATTTTATTGTAATAATAATAATAATAAAATAAGTAAAAAAATATATGACTACAATTATTTACAATCTGTACTGTTTTAGATCCAGCAACACCTCTAGTATGACGTCACAACATGTTTCAAAAAATCATTGTGGCTTAATGAATAACAATTAAGACTTTTTAAAAGTGTAGATAGTCTTCAATATAATTAAAGTTTCATAAAAAAAATTTAAAAAAATGATAAAAGACCCCATTTCATTTTTATGCACGTAATTAGTAATTCTAGCAAGAGTTCATTGTAATTACAATTACATTGACAACTACTTATTTTTTTTTATTTTTTACATTAACTAAATAACCAATTTGCTGACTTTTTGATTGAGGTAAAATCAAAATTCCATTACAATTTCTAATCAAATAGAAATACAGTCCCAACAGATCAAAATTTTATGGTTCTTAGTAATTTTCCAAATATCAATTTTTCTGAAGCAGAACGCCATTTTGTCTTCCTTAGTTAATGTTGAAAGATTCTCTTCTTCTCTCTTACTATTACTAATTTAAAAACACCAGCTTGAATAACCATAATGCACAATATTAATCAGAACTTTTTGTTTTTGTTTTAGACTTCTAATGTATATTTTTTTATATACCGTGTGTCCCACGTAAAGGTTGGCATAGGCAAATAACATGTTAAATTAGTTTTTTGTAAATAAAAAGTGTCCGGCAAAAAATTATGCATCCAAATTTTATACCACAATACTGCCAATATCCCTACATCTTATTTAATACAGATTACTTTATTTTGATACCGCAATTTAATGAAATTAATAATAATTCCTAATTTTCCGCCTACTCTTTTTATTGCTACTGGCGTATAGTGTTTGCAATTTGTTTTAAATATTGTAATCTGTCACTGTCATCAAGAATACATTAAATGTCGAGAACCGTGTAAATATTATTAGAATGTATTATAGGGGCGCAGTGCAAGACAAATATCTGAATACACCACAGGAATGAACGCTGAATGGTTTCCATCGCCAGAAATTGACAGTGACAGATTAAAATATTTAAAACAAATTGCAGGCACTATACGTCAGTAGCAATAAAAAGAGTAGGCGAAAATTAGGAATTATTATTATTAATTTCATTAAATTGCGGTATCAAAATAAAGTAATCTGTATTAAATAAAATGTAGAGATATTGGCAGTATTGTAATATAAAATTTGGATGCATAATTTTTTGCCGGACACTTTTTATTTACAAAAAACTGATTTTACATGTTAACTGCCTATGCCAACATTTACGTGGGACACACGGTATATTTTAATAATAATAATTTTATGTGCCTACATTTTGCCTTTGATTTATGTTTTACTTTTTTATTATAAAGTTATAAAATAAATGTAATTTAATTACATTTTTTGCATGTAATTGAGCGAATTAATTACATTTTCATCGTAAAGTAATGCAATTTGACGATTGCAATTTAATTAACACTGAGACAGTAATTATAAAAAGTAATGAATTACAATTTTTCAGTAATTTGTCCATCTCTGATGTCGCCTACACTTTTAATATAATAATACAGATCACTCTGAAAATTCTACGTATGCATGCTTCTTGACTGGGACTTTTATTAAAATAAAAACAATGATGTACTGTATTTCAATCAAAATTTAAAATTTTATTCCAATTTCGACCGGTTTCTATCTCACATGGGTCCATCAGGAGGTGAAAATTTAATTGCTTTAAGTTTTTAATAATGACAAATTGTATTTTTATTTTTTGACTTTTTCACTCAATAATGAATTTTTATCTGTGAACTGACTAACACAACTGCTAAAACACCAAGAAAAATATTTGTCAAATCGCATTTTTTTTTTAATCTAATTGCATTATGAAATTACCTTAATAGAGAAAATTGCATAAAACACGCTTCATGTAGACACTCGTTTTTTGTAAAATTGTGACTTGTGCGTTAACATGTCTTATGAACCTTGTTTTGTTTTTATTATTACTACCGTTTTGTTTAATCTTTTAACAGTAAATGTATGAACAAAAAAATAAACGATTTTCGATGGTAGCACTTAGAGCTTTTAATCCTTTTAAATATTTCTCTCTAATGTATTTGACTATTTTAACAAATTTAGATAAATATTGAGTAGATAATGAATTAAAATTTCACAATTATTCTTCAAAATAAATGAAGCCATTCAACCAATATTCCTCAACTTTGTGATTAGTTCATAATTTATAAACATTAAATTAATAATAAATGTAATGGTTCTTGATCTTAAATCAATTTATACTTGTAGGTGTATTCACCAAAATTATGGCATAAGATTGGATGTGATCATACTATACAACCCGATGAAATAATAAGAAGAGATGAATGTATTTTTGTTACGTTAGAAATAAAAAAATGACAATAGTGATAAAAGGCAGTGTAACAAGTGCATGTAAGTATATGTCCGCATAACCTCAAAATTTCAAATCATACAACACACTTTTTTTGTCACCAATTCCTAGCCTAGTCTCCACAATTTGGATTCGTAGCCAATTTATATTTTCTTATCAACACAATATTCATTTTTGTATACATAGATAGCCAGTCTCAAAATTTTAATTACTACAAATATATTCATTTTGTAATTCCAATTCAAAAGAAAGAATGCGGTCAATGAAATGAACCTAGCATATCTATATGGAAGGAATGAAGGAAAATGGAAAATGACAAAATGATTTTAATTCTCGCCTAGCACTCTAACAAAATACAATACTGTTAATAGTTTTAATATAATTAAATCACAAAAATAGCGATTTTTAATAACATTTGCTGTGACTATGATTTGTAATAATTATTATTATTAAATTGTATATTTTTATATCAGATCTTTTTTGTATTCTATGATTGCAACGAGGATTGCAATTAGACAGGGTGTTCAATTTAATTATGCCACTATTGTGCTATTTCGAGAATTATAAGAGCTATGAAGTTGGTTAAATTAACAAATAATTTCTATTTTGTAAGACTAATACAATATGCTACCAGTAGTTTTCAAAATACGGAATATAACTTTCTTATCTCAAATGAGAAACTATTTTCTATAACACTGTTTTGGGAACTACACATTCTAAAACTAAAAACTGTATTAGATCAACTATCATTCCATACGCCGCGTATGGAATAATTTCGACAAATCAGAGCCGCATATTAGCGCGATATTTATGAAGTATCTTGATTCAGTTACTAAGGTTACGTCTGTTTGTTTTAATTTGATTTATTTGAGTTTGACGTTTTCAACAGTTTTGTATTTTACATTTTTGTATAATTTCCAAAATCTTGTTATAGAAAGCATAGTCTACAACATGTAACGGAATGGCATATCCCACACTCACAAACCGTAGCCTACAAACTTTTTGCTGGCGTGGGATATGTGCCATTCCATTACTTGTTGTAGAATATACTATTTTTATTCACTTATTTGAATCAGTATTTTTATACATACACGGGATGTAGGTATTGAAATGTGGTAGATAAGGATTTCAATGCAATTTTTATCATATTGCTGTAAATCATTAACTATTCACTTTACAGCAAAAGTGTAAATAAAAAACACGATCATGGAAACTTAAACAAAAACCTATGACATTTCATAAAGCAGTCAAATCAATGATCATATAATATATAATAAATAATATGATATACCGGATGTACAATGTTAATTTTTTAATTTCCTTCTAAATTTTTACCTATTAATTTTGGAGCAAAAGTGTAAACAGATAAAATAATTAATTCTGTAATAAATTCTGTACCAAATGAGCTAAAATTTTTTGATGTGATACATTTCTGTCATGAGATACACGTAAAATAAAATGTATAATTTTTAGTTATTTCCAGAGTGCTATGGTAAACAAAACATGCAAACAGTCGTATTGTTTAAGTTTAACAGATGACATTTGGTATAGTTTTAATTATTATTAACTTTCTATATTATTTCTCACAAATCATGGACACATTTACCATTTAGAAATAATTTAAACAAGGTAAACCTATGCCAAATGCTATCTGTCAAACTTAAACAATACGATTGTTTGTATGTTTTGTTTGCCATGGCACTCTGGAAATAACTTAAAATTATACATTTTATTTTACGTGTATCTTATGACAGAAATGTATCACATGAATAAATTTAGGCTCACTTCGTGCAGATTTTAATTTTAAACATTATACCTATTACACTTTTCCTGTAAAATTAATAGGTAATAGTATATTGAACAACTAGTGTTACAATGACCTTTTTTGTAATACGAGTATTACAATTAGGCATTGCAGCACGAGTTCATACTACTTTTCCTATTTCACGTTCATAAATTCAATAAAAATAAAATAAAATTGTACGGCATGTTTAATATACCACTGGTCACCAAGGAGCTTTGCCCGCGGGGCCTATCGGGTCCCAGGCTGCAACCTCGACGCAGGGGCACCGATTCAATAATTTTACGTGAGCAATGACAACCCCAAGTTTGACTGTTAATTTTACAAATAATAAATTCCCCAAAAACAGTTGCACAAAATTCAATTTTGTAGCTTTGTTTTTGAGAAAAACAGTGTCACAAAATTGACTTTGTGTACGTGAAATAGGAAAAAACTATTACAGAATTTATTTTCTATAACACTGTTTTGGAAACTGGGCATTCCACTACTAAAAATTGTTATGGAATCACTAACATTCCATACGCGGCGTATGGAATATTTTCGACGAATCAGAACTGCTTATTAGCGCGACATATGAAGTATCTTGATTCAGTTACTATGGTTACGTCTGTTTGTTTTAATTTGATTTATTTGAGTTTGACGTTTTCAACAGTTTTATATTTGTATTTTTGTATAATTTCCAAAACCTTTTTATAGAAAGTATAGTCTACAACATGTAACGAAATGGCATATCCCACGCTCGCAAACAACAACAAACTTTTTGCTCGCGTGGAATATGTGCCATTCCATTACTTGTTGTAGAATATACTAATCTACATAATAGTACATTTATTTGAAGCACTTTTACTCGCATTTTTGTTTACATTTAACTTGTCACTTTTGCGCAAGGAAACATTTGTTTCGAATGTTAAACGTCTATGGCAGGTCTTAATTAAATGAGTGAATAAAAAAATATATATTCACATCTGTATTAATAAAGTTGCATATTGTATTTTGTTGAGAACCACAAGTGGAAAAAAATATTGTTATAGCTCATCGTAATAGTCTTGTAAAATAGAAATTGTTTGTTAATTCAACCAACCTCGTAGCTCTTATAGTTCTCAAATAACATTGATGGCAATTGAATACCCTGTAGAATTGAACTATAACTTTTCTCTAAAATTATCCAAGTCGGCAGATAAACTGCGTTCTCTTGTCTGTTCCGCGTGTAATTAAACAACGCCATAAAGATCTTCTGCAACATAACAAACCTTTAGTAATAATATTCACAGCAAATCAAAATAAAAACCGCTAGAACAATCACACAGTTAATATCACAAACTGTCAAACTTCAAACCAATCTAAAATTAGTTCACACAGCAATGGCAAGGGCTCGGTGGTTGCAGAGCACGTTACCTTCATCACCAAGCTGGAACTTGGTCTCTGCTGGGAGATCAGTCACTGTTGGTATCACTGGGAACCTAGGTAACAAGTGCTGGTTGCACATGTCCCTATGTTGGCAGCACTCGTGCGTGTCTGTGGATGTGTAGTGCGTCCGCAGGGGTAGACAGAATCGAGGCCATTCGGGAGGGAAAAAATCCACTTTGTCCAAACAACTTAAAACCATAAGGAACTTTATAGCTATACCTACATTACCCTACAATGGAGCTCATATAAAAATATATATAAAAAATTTTTAAATACATTTAATTCAACTTTTCTTTTACCGTGACCACTATTATTTCATTAAGAGGAATCTCTGGCTAGCCGCTTTGCGACTCCCGTATTAACCATCCGATTCAAAAACAGACATACCTTGCACCAATCGTCAATGCAACTTATGGGTAAATTAGAAAATAGTAGCACGATTCGTCACTGTGGAGGTAACAATATAACGAAAACAGACGTTCACAATTTATCAAAAAAATAAAATTATAAAAAATTCCAATAGTTAAAAGTTGTATATCGTCATATAAATGGTTGGAAATTATTATTTTCATCTATGTTACAATTAATCAGTCATTGAATGAGGATAATTTTAACATGTTTAACAAAGTAAAAGATTGAAATATATTATAAATTAAATATTAGCGAGAGTAGATTACACATTCTTTTAACTACTACTGAAAAGATTTTATTAATTTTTTTATCATATATTTCTTAGAAATGTAAAATATTTTAACGCTCTGCGAAATTGCCAGACATTCCTCTTAAATACATACCGGGTAGTCCATCGGTCTGTATTTTTTATTTCATTCGATTATTTTAAATATTACCGAAATTTTGTTCAAAGTTTATTTTAAAATAAAATGTCCATATATCTGCAGTATAAGGTTTTCTACCGTATATTCTATTTTCGCGCAATGATATATAACTATATTTTTTATGGAATAGCCTATATAATTCTAATTTATTTTGTATCTCTTTTTTTTTTTATTACGAAGATGAGAGGCGGACTAACTACTATTGTCATATGCCGCCCCATGATTGGATGATTGTGAATTTATGTAGACATCACAAACGACCATGCTCTTCAGTGGGATTCGAACCCACGACCTCTGGCGTGCTAGGCTAGTGACATAGCCACTACGCCACCGAGGTCGGCGTCTCTTTAAAACAGTTCTTATTCATTGTAGCCCCAAAATGATCAGTACAGAAACTATTCAAGTTTTTAATAATAAAAAAATCACACATAGAAAATATGCCATAAAATTAAGAACAGTAATAATTATTTACGATACAAGTTTCATAAATTTCATTTTATGATACGACATGGGAAACTTATCACACGAGGCGTAGACGAGTTAGATAACCCAAACCCATAGAGTATCACAAAACGAAGTTATAAAATGTATCGTACAACGCTTTTTCTACTTTCATGAAATATAAAAGAAAGTAATTTTTAAAACGCAATTTGACATTTCATTAAAAATCAAAGACACACATATGATATCTGACACGAGTAGATTAATAATTTTACTAAAAAAATTTATTTTTACAACAGAAATCCGAAGTAAACTATGTTGTATCAACTCCTGAAATATAAATAAAATATTGCAAAAAATGGTGTCATTAACATACATAAAAAATAAATATAATTGGCAATTGTGAATTTGACATTAGAATAAATTTTGTTAATAAATAAAATATAACAACGAAAAGTTGATAAGCTAATGCCCGATTTATCAATCGACTATTAATCAAATGTTAACTAACAGCAACATAAATAATACAAATTTCTCTATATTTAACAGGAAACAGTAACATATAACAGTCGATTGATAAACCGGCCTTAAGTGAAAGAAGCCAATAAATAATTTTTTAAATATAACAACAACTAATATAATTGTTTAAATATTCACACACAATACATGGTATACTTTCTGTGTATGGTTATTTATTAATAAATACATGAATAATATCTGCACAGATTACTTTAGGACTATAATGAATAAGAACTGTTTTAAACAGATACAAATAATCTTCAAAATTTTGCAAAACTATACAGGCCGTTCCATTAAAAATATAAATTTTTAAAAAACAGATTTAGATTTACTTATTATTGTTAGTGTATTTTCTGTAGAAATTTCTTAGAAGATTGTAATGATATGACGAATTTGAGAGTTCAATTGTTTCTGTTAAAAATAAATAAATAAATCTAAAAATATTTTATGAAATGTCAAATATTTTTCGTTTTTGTTCAATTTTCCTTGAACATACTACAGTTTTACCAATCAATATTAATTTTAATTTCATTGACATATCGTGAAATACTAATATTTAAAAACTGGTATTGCATACATTTTTACATTTTGATCATCTTGTGTATTTACACTTTTGCTGTAAAGTGAATAGATAAAAAATACAGCAATATAAAAATAATGTCACAGAAATCCCTAAACGCCACATTTCATTTCTACACCCTAGAAGACAAGAATCGATATATAAAATTTAAGATTGTATGTTATTCTGCACATTCTTTTCGCTTTGATAGTTCGTACATTTAACGAAATTTCAAATAACCATACAGTTTGCTAGCAGTTAATGAAATCGAACTTGTCTGAATCTGCTATACAACCATCACAGACACGAAAATATGCTAAGAATTGTTAGTACTGTTTTTTATTTTGTGCAGTGAGGTTGTTTGAGAAATTATTCCTGAACCCAGAGATTGTCATACTTATTTGGTAAGTCACTTATTTTAAAATATATATTCTATTAGATAATGTGTACTTTGAAGTCCAAACAATGTTTAGCAAACTATTTAGTAACATTAAAAACATCTGACACCTGCTTGTTTATGTGTAAATGTTATGCATTCCGATACATGATATTTTGACATTTGAGCATGGTTTATAAATATTTTCGTTCATATTTCCTTTGAATTCAAAAACATATTAATCATTATTTGAATTGAAAACAGTATCGAAAGCATGACGCATGTAACAGGAGTATAGTAATTATGTTTTTTCAGTTTGAAAGTAATGTAACACCAAAACATATTGACTACGTATAACAATAAAATAAGTGGCATTTTTTACTGATGAATTGTGTCATTTAACTCATCAAATATTTTCTATATTATTCATCATGAAATCAAGCTAAAATTATTTTAAAAATCTATAACCTATAAATTTGTATACATGGTGTCGACTGACTCAGCTAATCATAAACGTTTTACAAATTAAATAATTCTTAGCAATTTCCTGTTTCTCTAATCATATTACAGAAAAATGTTTCAAACAAACGTTGAAGAAATTTAATATCTACTTATGAATCAGCGAACAAATTTCATTGTACTAATTTAATAAAGGCTCAAAAATATCAAAAAAATAGATTTTGTAACGGGTAACCTGAATTTTTGATATTTTTGAACGTCTTTTTAGTATTTTTAAAGAAGTAAAATGAAAGATGCAGAAATTCAATCTCTTCAATTTTCATTTGAAACATTTTTCTCTAAACTAATTAGAGAAGCAGGAAATTGCAAAAGTATTATTTAACATCAGTCAGCACCCTATATAATTATATATTAGTAGTTACACATAGTGTTCTAATTAAATATTTCTTAAGTACTAAGAAATATTTTTACATTATAATTACAATGTAGCTTACTCATTATAATACAGCTAATTAACCTTCAACATAAACCACATTATAATAAAACGAAATTATAAACCAATAGAAATTTAGGTATTTGAATTTTTTAAAATCTTGTACGAAGGAGTGTGGTAAAAGGGTATTTATTTCACGAATTGGAATAAAAATTTGGACTGGCTACCGTAGAAGAAAATTACTGTTCTATTTTTAATTTAAATAATCTTTTAGATAAGACATACGTACAACAAACATCATATTTTGTCTTAATATTAACCTATTTATTGAAAATATTATAAATCAAGATGTAAAAATAAGATTACGTCAATAATTTAATCTGTATGTTTGCTACAAAACATACGTCATAAAATGCTTACTTAGAACAAATGAGCATCTACGTAAACAAGTATCCAAAACAATTGAACAGCAATAAATTAAGAACATTATCGTAACCTCATTTTTAAATCCCTTGGGAACATGTTTAAATCATATTGTGCTGTAAGTAAACATACATAAGCCATAGTAAATTACACAATACTTAAATCTAAAAGGTATAAGAAGAAAAAGCGATTTTGACCTTAACTCACCGATAATTAATTACTTGAGTCACACCATCATGAGCTAGAGCCGTAGATGTAAAACAATATCCGTCAGTTTCACAAGTGTAATTTGCATCTTTGCAGATATCACACTTGCATTTTAAACCTGAAAAATACAACAAATTTTAATACCAACAAACATGATAAGTTTCAGTATAAACTCTCCCATAAATGATCTACACCAAAAACTAAACATATATTTTCAATAATAATAAAATAGGTGTTCCTGAACTTTAATAACAAAATATAATTTTCAAATGCAAAATACAAATAACCTTGAACTCTTGACATAGTCAATTGTCACCGTAAAAAATAATTAGCAACAACGTGATTGTTGTTAGTAACAACAAATGTAAACAATGCGTAATTGTTGTGAATTCAGATTTTGGAAAGAGTTTGGTAGTTTTGTACAAATAATATTACACAACTGACTTTGACAGATTAGCTACTCACCATTTGTAAATTGACATGAGCACAAAAATAAAATGAAGAAACATGTCACAAAACCACTACAGTTTAAGAACTTCATTTTGAAATGATATATCCCAATCCACTACGTCAAACAGTTTTTTAACACCATAATTTTACATTATTTTATATTAAATTTATCATAAAAAAACACATTCTATGTACACACATACTGCAATCTGCCATTACACCTTCAAAAATTATTTGTCACGAAAAACACAGTGAAATACAGTAGTAAAACATAAACGAAAATTCATTTCAAAACGCACAACACAGTATTTAATATTTATAATAATGTCATGTTCATTTCACTTTTTAGAATATAAATTCACCAAATTTATTGAAGAAAGATAATTTACGCAAGTAAAAATAGTAGCCATGTCGTTTTTCACATGATGGATTTTGCCAGCAGAGTGGCTTCTGATCGATCTGCCAAAGGCGCGAACTACAAGATTTACAAAAAATTAAATGCGTTCATTTGAATAGTATCATTCGTAAATTATATTATTGTAAATTAACAAATTATATTAATTTGACAGAAGGCAAAATATAAATACAATTTATAAATAGTTATTATACAAATTAGAAACAAATTTCATTAATTATAAATTGGTATTTAGCACTTTTGTTTTCTTTAAGTTTTTTGTTTCTTTTTATCTTAGAACATTAATTTTATTATTATTAATGACATTTTAATATTTGTTTTAAGGCTTTAAATATTATAAATTTATGAGTTGATTGTTCATAATTATTATCCAATTAATTCTAATGAACACGTAATTTCTATCAAATTTAAAAGGTTTGATTGTTTTCAATATAAAAACGCAAACTTCTGATTTAAAAATTTTATTTCATACAAAATATATTTATAAATAAATGCAGTAGATATAATTCGACATAAAATAAAATTACCATATATAAATAACATAAAAATAAATAAATAAATATATCATCACGCCTTTTACCCATTACGGGTGTGGCACTCTGCTTACGCAGATCTCGGTAAGTGATATATTTTTTCGTATAAAGTGCGGTTACCAGCCGTCAAATCATAGCCCCCAAGGATGTTAGTGGAGGAGGAACCACAGGGGTAAATTTAAATTTGTAACTGTCGGCAGTGGGATTCGAACTGAGGATCTCACGATCCACAGTCCGACACGTTACCTCGGAGCTATTTACCCCATATATAAATAACATATTACGCTTAACTAATATAAATGGCATTAAAATATTTATATTAGTTTCATTATTTTTTTCTAAAATATTGCACTATTTTTACAATCAAAATATAAAGTAGATGATTACAGGTTATTCGTAATTATTATTATTTTAAAATGAATTGGTCCGATTTATTTAAATATTTTGCCAAGCAATAAAATTAATTAAAAATAAAGCTCTTCAAACCTAATTGAAAAATGTTTTGATTGCATTATTATTTTATGTTTATTTATTAAAATAAACAGAGCATTTTTTTAATCTCAAATTATTTTAGACACAATTATTCAATATGAAAATTTTGTATCAGTTAACAAATAACTGAGATTGGATGTAAAATTGAAGTACTTTTATGTGAGAAATTTTGTGCAAGGAACTTTTTTGGCTCAGTTATGTAGTTAAAATAATCATGCAAATCTGTCACAAAGTTAATATTCTTGAACACATAATAAAGTAGTAAATAAACTTATTTAAGTAACAATAGTAATACTTCTTATAGGAATACTCAAATACTGTGCCAAAAATATTAATATTTTGATTGATACATACAATCACGATTCACTTATATAAATTAAATCCTAAATAGTAGATAGTCATTTATTAGTAATTAACGATATAAAAGCTTATGTTAGTTATATATTTTAAAGCTTACGAAAGAACATTTAAAATTCGTTAACAGTAATTGTAAAACACAAATAATAAAATAATAAAAATATCTAATATTGATGAAGTAAATAAAATAAAATTTTTAAAACTGTTCGATGCATTTTAATCAATTTAGTTTAAAAATGTATAATGTGTGTTCTTCGTCGTCCTTAACCATACTATATAAAATATTAATGATTCTTAGTCTATAATATACGGTACGTTATGATTATTATGCTTATTGTTTATGCGATTTTAATCTCAACACAGTTGCGGATTGCAGCCCCATAATCTGGCCATGCTGGGTCTAACTAATTTTTTACCAATGGTATGAACGTGGAAACCAATTTTCAAAAGTTTTTCATGATCTAAAATTTTTCTTCCATCGAATATAAACGCTGGCTTCATCATTCCATCGTAAATGGTTTGGTAGTTGTAACACTGCAAAAAAAAAAAAAATACAATTCTTACAACCTCAAATACTTGACAACAGAAAATTGTAATTTTATCATTCTCTCCAAACATTACTACTTTCACCTCGTTCACATTCATACATGTACATCTACTCTTAGTACTCTTCACATTTGTAATCATCCGATGACGAAACCATCCATCACACCTAACCACTTATTCCTCGGACGCCCACGCAATCATTCACCCTCAATCTCGCCTGCATATACTTATGTCACCAACCTTTCTTTCGGCATTCGTTCAAGATGTCCAAACCACCTCAACTGCCTCCCACTTTCTTTGCGATTGCGTCTCGTATACCCACACACTCCTCTTAAATTCATCATTCATGCTTCTTCATTCACACCCTGTATTCAGAACCAATTAGAACTTAGAGTGAAATTAATAATATGTAACATCATTTTTATATTGATTCTACTACATTCGGACCTATTCTCTAGAAAAGTTGCTACCGTAACAAATAGCTAATGGGGTCCTTTACTAAATTTTTATTATGAAACTTATCTAAATTGAAGACTATTTGCAGTTTTAAAGTCATCATTCATTAAGCCGCAATGATGTTTTAAATATGTTATGATGTCGGTGTTGTTGATTTGTGTAATTTGGTCCAAATTCAAAACAAAACAAAATTCTTCAAATAAGGTGCCACCCATTTAACATTTCGACAATCTAACAGCTCAGTAATAAAAGAAGTACAAAGAATTTGGAAAGAATAGTTGTGTGAGAGAAAAGTTTAAGCAGAGAAACGTTATACTTTGCGGCAGATTTTATGCTAACCAATCTTGATTACAACAGTTCTGAGAATTGAAAATGAAGTTACGAGTAATAATGAAAATGGAGTTAGAGCTAATCCATTTTATGAATCTGTCTGTTAATGTCAGACTTGCTATCTTTAAAACTCAAATAATGCTTTTAAACTTCTAATAAATATTAAAGGAAATTTAGTTACTGAAGTATTTTCTCTATAATTATTTAGTAAAATTTGAAGTTTATTACATGTATAGATTACAATCAACCAATACAAATCAACGTTCTTATCCTGATACATGACTTTCGTATCGTCCACATTCATAGACGTTCGTTTATTCTTCACACTCGATATCATTCGTTCAGGCAACAAACTACTTATTCCTCGAACTTACTTCTACTTTTTTAACAACATTTTTCTCAATCTCACACTCACCGTACACCAAAATATTCTGGACACGATCATATACCTCATTTCCACAACAGTTACAGAATTTTCAGTGAAATGTAACATTGATTAAGAGTGATTAACTTTGGCGGATAACGAGAGAAAATCTTTAACAAATGCTGAAGGAAATTTAGTTCTTAAAGCATGTTCTGTAATAAAAGACAGTTAACAATAAAAACCTACCGTAAATTCGTCCCACTCGGTGCATATGACCAACGCATGGGTTCCTGCAGTGGCTACGTATGGGTCTGTGAAGATTTTCACAGCTTTACGAACATGTTCTGGATTATCAGTTACATTAGGGTGTGTTAAGTCTTCCATGATTTGACTATGTTCCACCTAGATTAAATATAATTATTTAATTAATAAACTTCCTTAACTGTTTAACTATCAAATTGTATTCATGCGAAAAGCAAAATTATATGTTTTATAGAAACTTTAGAACAAAAAATTAAACCGACGAAAAAAGAAACTGAAAAAGGAAAAATAAAATAAACCTTTTTAGTCTTAATAACTGAGCCCCGAAGCTAATGTAAGTAACTAATTATTTTTAGTCGGTCTTCGTTAATTGTTTGGCGCGGACTCAAAATTAGTTACTTGCATTGGTTTAGGAGTTTAATTATTAATACTAAAAAGGTTTATTTTATTTTTCGCTATTCAGTTTCTTTTTTCATCGGTTTAATTTTTTGTTCAAAAGTTTTAATTTTTTTGTGGCTACCTATTTTTCTACCATTAGAGGTGGAATTTTTTTCAAAATCAAATGGAACCAACTTCGAGGGTATACCCTATTCAATAAAAAAGAATCATTGAAATCGGATAACTGAGTACAAAGTTATGCGTGGTACAATTGGTTAACAGGTAAAAATTCAGTGAGTGAACAATTAGTCCTCTCCTATTTTCCTACCCTTAGGGGTACAAGTTTTATTTTCAAATTTAAATAGGACCAGCTTCAATGTATACCCTATACCGGGTGTCTGTCTTAAAGGTGTACATAGGAGATTAACATGGGAAATCAGTTTTTTGCGTGCTGTTGCTCGGTGTTCTATCGGACAACAATGATTGTAGTACCAATCGAAAGATATTATTTTTCTGAATCAAATGATGTAAAATACATTACAATTTAGTAGTAATTTGGTTCCGTAAATTAATTTTTAAATTTTGAAAATCCTCCGATTTATTCAGTTTTTATCGAAAATAAATGTAGTTACCTATGACTGTTTTGTTTTGATTTCTGTCAAGCTATTTATTTGACGTTTCTGTCAATTTGTAAAATATGGTTATATTCAGTAATGACAAGCGTACTTTTATAATTTTTGCGTAAAGATTTGATTAAATAAATTAAAGTCTAAAAACCAGTTTTCTTTAAATAATATTAATTTATTAAGAGATAAGTTTTTTTAAATCGATGACAAAAAATTTCATTTTTATTAGCTCTGTTTTGTATATATTCACAAAATATTCTTCCACTTTCTTCGTCAAATGGAAAAAAGTTCTTGATTGCAGTGCATTTTGTAGGAATAAAAAGAACTTTTTTTTAAAAAATATGAACGATGTACACCCAATTCATTTCCAAAAAATCTAGTGCTATACGAAGGATCTACATTTATCATTCCTAAAACCCTTTCTTCCAATAAAGCACGTTCTTCTGCTCTTGCTAAATTGCAATTACTAAGCTCACGTGTATTTTTCGTGGATACTGGCATTTGTGGTTGCACTTGGATTCGGTCGATTCATAAACTTAATAGAAAATAGATCTCGCACTCTGAGCTAACTGTTTCCTCCAAAAAATAGTTTTAATATAAAAATACGCTCTTCAGTAGTATAATTAGCAATATTTTTACAAATTGTCTTAAACAAGTCCAAAAGTCAGAAACGTCAAATAAATAGCTTGACAGAAATCAAAACAAAACAGTCATAGGTGACTATATTTATTTACGATAAAAATTGAATAAACCGGTGAATTCTCAAAATTAAAAAATTAATTTACGGAACCAAATTACCACTAAATAGTAGTGTATTTTACATAGTTTGATTCAGAAAAATGATATCTTTCGATTGGTACCACAATGATTGTTGTCCGATAGAACACCGAGCAACAGCACGCAAAAAACTGATTTCCCATGTTAATCTCCTATGTACACCTTTAAGACAGACACCCGGTATAATAAAATGAGTCGATTTGAGAAACTCCTTTTTTTCGTCGGTTAAAAACAACTTTTGATACAGTCAGATGTATTTCGAGTTACAAAAAACCAGGGAATGCGACTACTGCATAGCATTTATATTGTGTTTAAAACGCTTTCACTGATTGCAAATTCTAAGTAATAATCAATCTACCTTGGGATCATACACGTGCAGGGTAGCTCCTTCATCCAATAGCGTCTTTGCCACGTGGATCGCTGGACTCTCTCTGGTATCTCCAGTGTTCTTCTTGAACGCAAATCCTAACAACGCAATGTTCTTGCCGCTGACGGTGTTGAACAGCGCTTCAACGACTTTCGCGGTGAACCGCGACTTCTGGTACTCGTTCATATCGATCACTTGTTGCCAGTACGCGGCCACTTCCGGCAGGTTCAAGCACTCGCAGATATAAACCAGGTTCAGGATGTCTTTTTGGAAACAGCTCCCACCGAAACCAGTAATTTCATAAACACGTTTAATATTTGTTTATTATTTACCAATACTGAATTATAATTAGAACATAAATAAACAATTAATTTGTCAGAAACGAAATATTTGAAGGAAATAAATATTTGGTCATTACTAGTCTGCAAAATGTCACCCTTTATTATGAAGCATTTTAGCGCTTTAAAATGCATGTAATTAAAAATATTTTGAATGTTTTTCTTCAAACATTGTTACCTGTTAAGCAGTTACCAAAATCACATATCATATAATAATATGAAAAACAAAGTATTTAGTTTTTAGGTATTCATATCTAAATGCTTCTTTCATTATTAATATAAAATTATTTAAGTAACATTAAAGAGTTAGCAGTGAGATCATTATTAACCAAGCACCTTGTACGCTGGGTCAATAACGATTGTCTTTTGGTTTTTAAAGTTTAAATTATTAGAGTCAATAATTACCTATGGAAGCTTGTAAAAATTTGGATCCGATTCTGGAGTCCAAACCAACAGCTCTGGCAACTTCAGAGACATCAGCACCTGTGGCTTCACAAACCGCCGATAAGGAGTTGATGCTTGAGATTCTTTGAGCCAGAAAAGCATTCGCAGCCTTTGACAAATAAGAATTTATATACAATTTTGAGGGCAGTAGCATATTACATTATATACCCCCAGTAAATAATAAAGATATATTGTGTGGGCTAGTTTTGAATTAATATCTTATATTTAATTTTTTTTGTTAAAATATTATGTTTCTTATATAACAGATAAGCACGTTTTAAAAACACTAGAATACAATTTTACTATTTTCATGATGACGTTTGCGTCTGACGAATTTTTTGATTTTATTTTGAAATTTCATAGAATTTGTCCAACAAGCTGATCAGAATTTGGTACCAATCCATGAACTAGAAGTGGTAGTTTATTTGAAGGTATATATCTGATTTAGGGTAAATTTTGTTATTTTCAAAAAGATATAGAATATTATTGGCTACAATTTATATTTAGAATTTTTTCTATATTTTATACCGTTTTTTTTTTAAATTAAAATTTGCGAGAGGTTATGCCACATCATAATGCTCATTTAATAATTAAGTATATCAATTATTTATAATCAGAAAAACGTAAAAGAATTTCGCAATAACTATGAGTAATAAAAATTGATAGTATAATAAATTGTTCATATCGCAGTATCAGAATCCAAACTGGCAAATAAATTATGATAAGAAAAATAAAAAAAATTTTCAAGGAATTATATAAATCATCTAGATAAGACACTGTTAAGTATTATACATTCTTAGAATATAACAGATACTTGAAATCCTTCAGGATAATACATTCGCTTATCAGTGTTATCAATACAAATAAATTATCCTTATTTATTTATGTCGATATATTTCAAATTTGATATTTGTTTAACTAGGCACCAAAATACCAAATTTGCACCCAAGCAGAGATGGGTAGTAATTAATTACAATTAAATTACGTAATTAATTACATTTTTCAGAAATGTAATAGTTAATTTAATTTTTTAATTTCATTTGTTCTGTAATGGAAAGTTCATTAATTAATTATATTATTTATGCAAGTAATAAGTAATTCTAGCGATTTTTCATTGCAATTACAATTACTTTGTTCTTTATTTTTTTCATGAACAAATTGACTAATTTTATGACGTTTTAATGATTCGAGATGAAACCAAAAATTCCGTTTCAATTTCTTGCAAAAAGCAATAGATCCTTAATTTTTTTTTTAAATAAAGCCATTTTGCATTTCTCAGCTTCTTTTGAAAGATTATTTTCATTCGCAGGCCTAATTTTAAATCCAAGTCGCTCTAGAGTAGATTATCAGATCCTCTCTTTGAGAAATTAAATATTAGCCAAAAGTTTTATTTTTATTTTTTGACTTTAAAATAAATAAATATATTAAAAATTATTTTCTTTTTACTTAATGTAATTTAATCACATTTTTGGCATGTAATTGAAATAATTCATTAATTATATTTTGATTGTAAAGTAATGTAATTTAACGATCGTAATTAAATTACATTAGAGACAGTAATTATAAAAAGTAATTCATTACATTTTTTTAGTAATTTGCTCAACTCTGCACTAGAGGCTGCCTCTGTATTGAACACATTTTTTTTGCGAGTGCTCGTAAACGAGCAGTTTCTGTACCTAGGGATACCTATATATCTTAAATAATTGTTGTAATTAATACATACCATAATTGTTTATTTGTCTGATTTAAAATATTTTTTTAAAATCATGAAATGCAGTTATCAATTTTAGAAGATAAGCCCACATATATTTTTTTAACTTTGCGATAATTTTAAAGATAACAGTGGAGTATTTACCCCCATGATAAAATTTGTAATTTTAACTTAGATAATCCTAATTTAAAAATTGTCGCTCACCAGCTTGGACAACTCGGAAGACCAAGTATTAGTAGTGAGAATATTCTTCCTCGGAATCCAATGTTCGTAAACACCACACAATTCCTCAATAGCTGCCTGTCCTTCAGGAGTGTCTTCACCTCCAATGAGTACTCTATCCGCGTACAAGAGATCATTGATAGCAGTGCCTTCTGCCAGAAATTCAGGATTCGACAGAATTTGATACGAGATTCCAGGCTTTTGGTTCGCTCTCAAGATGTTCATGATGCTCTCTGCAGCACGAACGGGAACTGTGCTTTTCTCAACGACGATTTTGTCGTTTTGGGCGATGTCTGCGATCATTCGAGCTGCACCTTCCACGTATTTTAAATCTGCGGCTCTTCCCTATGTTATTCACATTTCGGAAAATTAATATGTTTGTTCTTCAACGGAAAATACTGACTGCGATAATTCCAACATTGGTAACATGAATTTTTTATTCATCGAACCAAATTGGTTGGCAACAACGCCAAGGGTTAATAATACACATATATTTTAATTAATAAATCGAATTTCTATTACTAGAATTACTCGATAATTCGAACAAAAACTATTATTAAATACCTTACGCCGAAATGAAATGTACGAGTCCGGAATCATTTTCCTTGGCCCAATTAAGACATTTACAATAACAAATAAAAATAAAATTTGTTCTAATCATACAAAGGGAAAATTGTACTCAAATTATGTTTATCTAAACTGTTATTTTTAAAGATATTTTAGAGAAAAATAACAACTGAAATAATAACAAATTAACAAAAATCTGATGACAACAAAATACAGAAAAATGTTTCAAATAAAGATTCTAGGTAATATAATATTCTACATCTTTTTGATTCCAATAAAATTTAATCTATCTCATTTATTTACTAAGATATGTCCAAAAACCATGATAGACCTTCAAAAAATAATCTAGCACTTACTGTTGATGAATTGCACCCAAAATCTAATCAATTCGTAACATAAACATGATACCTCCCTTACATATAATTATATATGTGCAAACGGTAAAAATGATCGAATTTAAGATATAAATCTGGTGAATTAAACAATTTTCCTTTGCATGATTTTAACTGGGCCAAATGATATGATTCTGGGCTCGTATGTACATGTATAGTAATATGTACATGAACAAGGAGAAATATGTAGTTTTTTTCCCTAAGTAAATACTGTATGTACATACAAAATATTTTAAATAATTTTTTGATTTCTAGAGGTTTTGATAACTCGTAGTTTTTTGTGGCAAGTCATGGTTTGAGTTATGTATTAATTAATCGGATACATTTATTGAAAATATCCGAAACTGGATACTCGATTATTTCAAGAACCGAATAAATTTCCTTCGTTTATTTAAACATTTTATTTGTCTTTATTTCAACAGTGAATCTTATATTATTGATCACAGTATAAATAAAACAAAAGGCTTAATTTTTTATTCTTTCTAAAGAACAAAATTGTTTCGTATCCGGGTACTTGAAGTATTTGCAATGTTATCTAGTCATAAAATTAGGACACAGATAATAATAATACTGATAAACATTCTTTTTTCAAAACTTATAAAATAAACTACAGAGCATCATACTAATAAATCTGCAGAATGAGTTATTTTGCAAGTCGCGCCCTAATTGATAAAACAAGCACACTTTTCATTTCAAGATTACTTCACTTTGGTTGCAAAGATATAATATTACAGTAACATAAACCCTTACCAGTGAGAGTAAGTACAGTGTTATTGACACGACCAAAAGTGTCAAGGGCAGTAATGAAATTAAATATTTACACTTTGTACACACAATTACGAAAATTAATATTCTTTACATGCAATCAGCTTGGTTACAAATTACAACATACCTTTCCATTTCCAAATGTCTTGGTAGGAGTATTGACAGAAATAAATATTAACTCTGCTTCTAAAATTGCCGTCTTGATATCGGTGGAAAAGAATAGATTTCTCCCCCTGCATTCTTTTACAACCTCGTCTAACCCAGGCTAGGAGGAATTTAATATATTATGAATAACTTTCAAATATATTCAAGTTTTGCTTACCTCATATATGGGTAGTTTGTCTGAGTTCCACTGACTGATTCTTTCTTTGCTCATATCTACCACAGTTACTTTAATATCTGGACATTTCCAGGCTATTACACTACATGTTGGACCACCAACGTAGCCAGCCCCGAGACAACAAATGTTTTTAATAACCATTTTTTTAGTTTAACCTAAAATAAGGTTTCAAAAACACAACTTTAAATACAAACAAGGCTCTTTGTTTTACCAACAAAAAAGTTTTAAGTTATAATGAATGAAGTCTTTTTTTATTATTTTATTTAAAAACACCTATGTAAATATAATGTAAAACTTACAGAATTATAATTTAACACAAACTCAATATGAAACACAATCAAACTGCTGTATATCTTAAGTTTATCAACATCCGACTACCGGTTTTGATGAAATGAAATTTAAAATGAGAATGAAAGTACACAACAACGATAAACATCAAACCTCAAATGACAGAGAGGCAACGTAAGTTCCTAGAATTTATAAGCCGTGCAATGTTGCCAAATACGTACAACCAAATATTTTTTTAAAAAAATATTTTTCAATAATCTTTATCTTATAATTGAAAATTGATTTTATACTATTTCTCTTTTAAACTTTAACTACTTTAATTCACATAAATCAAGATTTGTCTCTAATTTTACTACTTATATAAAGTTTTAAATTCTAACCTCTTCAAGAGCATGTTGTATTTAAAATACCTATTTTTAAGCTCGCCACCGGCCACATCCTGTGAGGGAGGTACAGGAATCATGCTAAAAATTCTGTAGTGAGTTTTTCATGGATAAGCACGTTATTTTTATAGTTTCGCGATGATGTCTGAAGTTAGTTTCTCAAAATCTACTTAACAAAAAATTTTGATATTTTTTATATATCAGCTGTATACCCTTGGGAAGAGCTGATTAGTTTTTGGTGATAATCCAATTACCGGAAGTGGTAGTTTACTTGAAGCCCTTTCATGTTATTTTGATATATATTTGTGAATTATGGTTTCATGATAATTCTTGTTATAATAAAATAATATTATCTAAAATTGTTGGTTGTAACATTTTTTCCTTATTATCACTATTTACGACATATATATTTTTACATTTTTGCTAACTTGTGCTTTATGAAAAAACAAAAAAATGGTTGTAAAATGTCATTTTTTGACATGCTATAATTGGAAACTAAGTTTTTTAAAGGAATGAGATTTTTTGAACTGGAAATGAAATTGATCTAATTTAACTTCTTCATATCTCAGTAAAAATAATGATCCTGGTTTTACTTTTTATTGAACACATTTTTTGTATTTTTATTTTACTTATAAAAATTTGTTACAATACAATATAATTTTCACAAATTGTATCATTCCAAATTTCTTTGGTTACAATATAATAACAATTGAATTTTTACATTTAAAATAAACCAAACTATACTCTATTTTAACAATCCTTAAATACTAGGAATAATTTAATACACAAAGTGTACATGTTTTTTTTAAATGTGAGTTAAAGAAATATTCTGCCCAATTCTCTAACTCAGTTGTCAATTTTTAACCACTTACTAATATTTTAATTCAATGAAATTTCTTAAAACAAGAAAAAATCAAACTCACTTGTAACTATTTGTAAAAAATATTAGCAAATGGTTAAAAATTGACAACTAAGTAAAAGAATTGGGCCGATTGTTCTTCTTACTACTAAATATATGAATACATCTTACTGTATAACATAGTGCAGAGTTTAGTTAGTTGAACCCAGGCTCTGGATGCTCGATTTGCTCTCACGCAAACTTTCGGAACGCTTACGTTTTTCTAGTTTGCGTCGGATTTTCGATTCTTTATTTCTCTGTGCCAACAGTTTAGCGTACGCATCAGCTTGTTCTTTACGTTTCAAACAACGTTTCTTCTTTAAAGCAAGGCGATGTCTCTTGCGTTGAAGAGTGAGCGGAGTGATTAAACGTTGTATCTTGGGGGCCTTGACTAATTTAGTGTTTTTCTTTCCTTCCTTGGCAGGAAGCGGACGTTTCACAACGTACTGCCTTACGTCGTCCTCCTTTGAGAGATTAAATAGTTTTCGGATGTGGTTCGCACGTTTTGGGCCCAGGCGACGAGGAATTGAATGATCTGTTAGCCCAGGAATTTCCTGTTCACCTTTACGAACAACTACTAAACACAAAACACTCAAATTAGCATCTACGATGCACCCGCGAACTGATTTTCGCTTGCGTTCGCCATCACGGCGTGGTCGGTAGCAAGAATGATTGCCAGATAATAATAATCTAACTCGTCCATTTGTCAAGACACCTTGTTTCATAGGAAAACCCTGTTTGTCGTTCCCCCCGGTTATGCGCAACACATAACCTCTCCATTCTTCGCCAAGAACGTCGGCAGGGACCTCATGGCCCATCCTCTTGTCGTAAAAAATACGAACTTTATGTTCGTCTTCTATTTCCAACAGCTTTTGACAACCCGTTGCTGGGTATGATATATTTAATTTCATCTTCTAAGCTTTGATGATGGTTCGAATAAAATGCAAACTCACCCTCAATCAGAATATACGAAACTGAAGTTCTTATTACACTGTACGGAAACACCTCCTTATTACACTGTACTATTTCACGCAATAATATTGCAAAATTATGCGTAATACCATATACCACAAGTAAGTGGTGCACGTTCAGATCAATTCGACGTTTTTTTACGTGTTTGGCAACGGAATATAAATTTTTGAAAAATACGCATTTCTCCACTACCCTTTAATTCTTCAGCGACGAACTGAACATTCATTATTTTCAACGTACAATAATTGTTTAACAGATTTTGTTTAATACTATGACAACAGTACCAAAATATTTTATTTCAAGTATTGCTTGATTTTGTGTAGTATTATAAATTAATTTCTCCCTATTTTATTTAAATCAATTTATTTCATATCTATATTTATATAAAATTTGAAACAATATTTTAAATTTACCCGGGCGTAATAAGACGATTGCGGGGACAGGGAAGTATTGATTTTTACTTTGCTGAAGCGCAATACACATGATAAAATAAAATAGAAATCAGATTATTTTGCCATTGTTATAAACATTGAAAATTTAATTAGAAAATTGTTATTTCAAACTATTATACTCCATTCATTAGCACCAATTTACTAATAACCATTTTATTTAATTTTTAGTAGTAAATAATTAGGTCCCGATATTAAATTTTACTCTATACAAAATTCAACTAATTTTTAAAATATGATTTTAACTATTTTACAATAATAATAAAAACAATCTGGGACCTAGTAGATCTAAACAAACATTTTTATTTTGAATATGAAAATGTGTCATACACAAGTCATGATAAAAGGATGAAACATACACAGGAAATATATTTAGTGCTTATATTAAATTTTAATACACATAAAACAGCACAGTCATTATATAACTTTGAATAATAGATGTTCAATAATATACATTAAAATAAATACAAGATAACAGGATTAAGTGAATTAGTACATTTAAGCATCACGAATTTTATCAGATTTCCTTTTTGAAGAAACGCCATACGTTTTCATACGAAAATAAACGGAGGATTCTTTCTATATTACAATATTTATTTCTATACACCTACAGAAAACAATTTTTCTTATAAAAACGTAGGCTACAAGTAAATATAAATTACTGACGATAAATAACAAAGAAATAGTTATGTACATAAACAAATATCGCCTTTATTATTTAAAGAAAATACGATAAAAACATATGACGTTCCCAGAAAACAAGTTCTTATCTTCACACTTCTCCTTGCATACAGTGCATTGTTGAATCTTGGGATAACTCATCTAAAGACGAATCTGCAACATAAATATTGTAGTCAATAATTATATCTATAGGAAAACAAAAACAGGAAAAAATTATTTGTAAAAACCAACAACAAAAAATTTAAATATCAAATTCAGTTACATGAGCAAAAGTGCTGACTTCAATTTCAATACAAAAACAAACAGTATTTGTTTTTATAACTTCTTCCTTATTGTGAAATCATAATGAAATAATTCATATGAATGAATGAAATAATATTGTTTTATAGTTTACGTTGCTGATTTTTTCAAGGATAAATTAAACCATTTACTTTCTATAGTTTTTATATAATCGTTTGAATAAATTGAACAGGGGTTTTCCAAAATGCAATATTGGTACTAAAATTATAAATTTGGGATATTTAAGTATTTATCGTTATATACATAATTCGCAAATAATTATCTGAGAAACCGGTATAGTGTAACAATTATAATAATTTCGTTGTATTTTATCGCATTGAAGCGCTTTGAAAAGTAAAAGCAATGATACCATACCAATATAGCAAAAATGACAGAGCATTTTGGAAAAGCAATCTTCAATGTGGTCTTTCACCATTTTTTTTTTATGAAACTTTATCTATATTGAAGACTATCTACACTTTTAAAAAGTCTTAATTGTTATTCATTAAGCCACAATGATTTTTTTAACAATGTGACGTCATAGTAGAGGTGTTGCTGGATCTAAAACAGTACAGATTGTAAATAATTGTAGTCATATATTTTTTTACTTATTTTATTATTATTATTACAAGAAAATAGAACATTTATGTGACAAAAATTATTTAAATCCCTACTCTACCAGCAACACCTCTACTATGACGTTACAACATTTTTTTAAAAATCATTGTGGCTTAATGAATAACAATTAAGACTTTTTAAAAGTGTAGATAGTCTTCAATATAGATAAGGTTTCATAAAAAAAATTTAAAAAAATGGCGAAAGACCCCATTGCACTTACATATATTACGCTATATTCCACATAGTGGGTTAGTACGAACCAAGATACAAATAAGCAATCAATCTCCTTCAAATATTCCTATTCTGACACACCACTTTCGCTTCGTCCACATTCATGTGCGTTTCATACATGCTCGTCTATTTTTCACATTCAGAATCATTCGTTCACGCAACAAACCATCAATCATATTCACCCTCAATCTCGCTTCAAATTATTGTCTTTTATAAAAGTAATACAAAATCAGTACTGGTACTGGATCATTGAAAAGTCATATTGTAGTTTGAAATACAGTTATGTAGGCTGACAAATTTTACTACATAAATTACACTTTATTAGAATACGACAAATTATCATATTTGTGATGTCAAAAGCACTTGAATATTATTTCTTTTTGTACCAAGAATATACTTTTAACTTGAACTGAACAATTTGTATTTGAACTAGAAATATTAACGTTATTACGAAATTACTGTGCATTCCTGTAAAGGATATATCAGTTTAAAAAAAAAACACAATCTTAATTATTCATTTGTACAATAATATTCTTTCTATCAGTACAACGTATCAAAATACGTAGAGAAAATATAATAATTGAGACATTCACAAGTAGATTCACAAAATGATTAGCGCTAACTCCCTTTTTATTATTATTCGTAACTTCATTTTCCATTCTCAAAACACATTTATTTTAACTGAGGTTGTAGTCCAGAGTGGTTAACATAAAATTGGACATATTTCGTTAATTAAATTAATTTAGAAACGAAGTTACAGATGATGAAAAAAATTTAATTAACTTTAATTCTTTTTGTGAATCTGTTGGGCTAGTACCACGAGCTCTGTTTTTGCATGTTTTAAGAGAAGTGTTTCCTCGGTTTTTATCGCTGTACAATGTTCTAAAACTATTTTATAAAAAATACTTCAAATAAAAGTGGTAGGATATTATATTTCTCTGTAACTGAGGGTAAAACACTTATATTAAAACACCCAAAAACAGAGGTCGTGGTATCAGCTTTAAAGGATAATTTATTCCATTGCTCATATATTGGCATGCAGAATTCAAACCTGTTTTAAATGAATCAATATTAATAGAGTGAGTTTCTTAATTAGATCTCTTGGAAAACTAAAAAATGTATTTATTCCAATTACTACTGAAAACTACAGAAACGGTACGTGATGTTTATTAACTTATTTTAAACTATTTGTTCAAAATGAAAATTTATCAACAGTGCATGTGGTCTGATATAAAATCAAACATAAGTTTTTGTTATCAAATGTAACAAATAGTTCGTAACTCTTTTACAGCCACATCAAATTTTTAATAGTCGATACGATGAAATATTAGAAAATGTTATCTTGGTGGTAATAAACTTTACTACTGCAGTATTTTACCAATTAGTCCAAAAACTTATCACGGTAAGTTCATTAAATTTTTTTTAAATGTTTTTGCACTTTGTTGTTAGTAAAGACTATTTATTATTGTTCTATTTTTTCATAATACATATGTAGGTTTATGATATGTGAAAATATTATAAACAATTTTTTTTAAAAAACCTGCCTCAATTTTTATTTATTTATAATATTACTTGCATTAATAATTTTAACAATTTCCTTCTTCATTGTTTGCTGTTCTTTACAGCTTTATTGTGTCCATTTCTTGATATTAATTAGGCCAATGTCATTAAAAATAAACAAATAAATAATTGCACATAAATATTGAAATAACATACATACATATACATAACGTTACGCTATATCCCACTCAGTGGGGTAGCACGAACCCAGAAACAGTCAACCAACAATCAATCTCTTTCAAACATTCTTAACCTGACACACCACTTTTGTCTCGTCCACATTCATACATGCTCGTACATATATTCTTCACACTCGGAATCATTCGTTCACGCAACAAACCAACAATCATACCCAACCAATTATTCCTCGGACGCTCACGCAATCGTTCACTCTCAATCTCACCCGCTTCTATTAGTTTCACAAACCTTTTATTCCACATTAGCTCAATATGGTCAAACAACTTCAACTGACTCACTCCCACTTTCTTAACAACATTCTTCTCAATCTCACATTCACCACCATGAAATACAATCCGCCATTTTTTTACTGTAGACTAGAACACTTATAGTGAAGCTATTTAGCCGTTTCAAATTTTAATGTTGCTAATTATAACTCTGTTATCTTATTTGCTCTATAAATTATTATGGTAAAATGTTATTTTAAAGATCATCGAAGCAAATACTAGTGTTACAAGACTAAGAAGGAGACTAGATAAAACTAGGAGAAAAACGGATAAGTTTAAAAACAAGATTGTTACAAAATAAATCTTGTAATAATTAAAAAATATTACACCCCGAACGAAAAGAATAAATTAGAAAGATCTCAACCTCGACTCTTATTTTATACAAGCTCAAAAACCGAAAGTATTTGTACTATCTGAAAAATATGCTATAATCAAATATAATTATTATTTTTGCACGCTGTTATTGTAGCTTAGGGTAGACCTTAAAAGGGGTTAAATCAAATTTTAACCGGGCCACCCCTAAAATGGTTCTAAATAAATTTAAAAAAATGCTCTAGCCTTTATTCCACTTAATATTAATATTTGACCGTGCCTAAATGTATTTGATTTTCCCATTTAAATAACATAGAACTGTGACACATTTTGGAACTCATTTTTTCCGAGGCAATAGAAGGTTATAAAAATCCATTCAGTGGTGGAATATATAACATAAAGATTCAAGAATATTTAGGGAAAATTAGAAGTCCCAATTATTATTTTTAAGATATTTGGAGATATAGATTTTCGGTCTTTGGTGCGATAGTTTGTCTATCTTCAAATATCTTAAAAATAATGATTGGGACTTCTAATTTTTAATAAGTATTCTCGGATTATTATATTACATGTTCCACAATTTAATAGATTTTTTGAACCTCGTATTGCCTCGGAAAAAAATAAGTTCCAAAATGTGTCACAACCCTATGTCATTTAAAGGAAAAAAATCAAGTATATTTAGGCACTGTCAAATATTAATATTAGGCGGAATAAAAGCCAGCAAAATTTTTAAAAATTTATTTGGAACCATTTAAGGGGGCGGTCTAGTTAAAATTAGATTTAACTTTTCTTAAAGTACCTTATTGTAGCTATACAAGTCTTAATTATTACGTCATCTATGTACTGCACTGTACTCTTAGGTAAATGATAATTTTTCGATAGATATTTATAAGATTTACTGTTTAATGGGATCAAAATACTTTTTTGTAAATCCATACCCACGGACCAAAATGAAAATATTTTGTGATCGTATTTATAATATTGAAAGTGTAATGTTTAAATACAATATTTAATTACTTATTGACTAGATTTTTCCATGTGCTAATAAATTAGATCTGTTATAATGTAAATATAAATACCGTGTGTCCCACGTGAATGTTGGCATAGGCAGTTAACATGTAAAATCAGTTTTTTGCAAATAAAAAGTGTCCGGCAAAAAATTATTCATCCAAATTTTGTATCACAATACTGCCAATATCCCTACATCTTATTTAATACAGATTAAGTTATTTTGATACCATGCCAACATTTGCTTGGGACACACGGTATATATTTATTTATTTGATGCAGGTTAATTATTTCTGAACCGCGCAAAAATATTGTAATAATGAGAAATTTCATAATCAATAATATCTTCAAAATCAGTACACTCTGACAATATTATTTATTAAAAAATTTCCCATTTGGTATAACAATATTTTTGCGCGTTTTTCAGAAATAAATAACCTGCGTCAAATAAGCATATTTACATTAAAACAGAACTAAGTTATTAGACCACAAAAAAATCTAGTCAACAAGTAAATGAATATTGTTTTTAATACACATTATATGATAAATATGGTTGAAAAATATTTGTATTTTGGTCCATGGAAGTGCGTCAGGTGTAGATTTATGACTTGTATAGCGACAACAACAGCGTGAAAAAAATAATTATATAGCATATTTTTCAGAAGCTACGAATACATTTGGGGATGGTTCGTAGAATAGAATTTCGAACACTCAAATTAAATAAGATTAAAAATTAATAATGAGTTTAATTTACTGTGATTTGCAAACATAGTAGCAATGAACTAAATTCCAATCATAAAATCAAACTAAATCAATTAGTTTATGATGAATATTAACCTCCATTGACGAATGATGACAAATGACTTAGAAATTGAAGCAGATGTTAAAAGCAGAGCATATTATATAATGCAGATGAAAATGTTATACGTACCATGTGGTGCAAATAATGCAGGACTTTTTGCACTACTCTGATGTTGGAATGAGTACGTAAGTTGCAGATTTATGTGGCGGCCAAAGCTATTTGCGTCATCTCTGGTGTTGTGTACTAAAAATAAAATTACTATCATTATTACTAATGCTTAAAATAGTAAGATTGTTCATTTGGGTTGATGTATGCTCAAATATCTTGAACAAAAAGATTGAATCTTTCAAGTATGTGAAGGTAAACTGGTACTTATTGTCATTTTTTATTCTGAAATTAGTCATATAAAATGTTAATTTTTAAAATACTTCTACTACTATTTACCAGTACACAAATATTTTCTGTTTTAATGTATATAAAATGAAAAATTTCTTAATAAATTCAGATTCAGTACACACTAAAAAATATTATTTATTAAGAAATTTCTCATTATAACAATATTATATGCGCGGTTCAGAAATAATTAACCTGCCTCAAATAAACATACGAGCCCAGAATCATATCATTTGACCCAATTAAGGCTTTCAAAAAAATTATTCTGATTATTATTAAGGGAAAATTATACTCAATTTATTTGTATCTTAATTTCTATTATTTTTAAGAATATTTTAAGGAAAAATAACAACAGCAATAATAACATATTAATAAAAAATCTGATGACAACAAAATATAGTAAAATGTTTCACATATATTAAAAATACCCAAAAACCCTGATAGGCCTTCAAATAATCTACCACGTACTGTTGATGAATTGTTCCCAAAATCTAATTAATTTGTAACATAAATATAATACCTTCTTTACATGAATGTATTTGCGAGACGTAAAAATCTGGTGTGGGCACCACACTACTTTCTTATACAAATTAAACCAAATGAACATGTATGATTTGTTCCTTGCATATAACTATTGTGACAATTTTTGACATAAAGATATTATACCTGTTTAATTTTGTGTTCTCATCAATGTTTTTAATTTAAAATATTAATTAATTACTAGTCTTTAAAACTTTCAATCTAATAGTACAAATATTGCTTTTATAATATTTCAAACCACACATATATTTGATACTTTACAATTATTTGACACGTTTGACACATATAGATGTTAATAATATTTTTGCAATACCTGTACTGTAAGTTACCCATTAATAACAAAATTTAAACACAGTAAGTGGAACTTTTATTGCACAATTGGTTTTCATGGTTACATCATTTACTTACCGTCCACGGTGGATGGTAAGTGAAACTTACCGTTCATGGTGGGCGGTAAGTAAATATATATCATTCAAATTTTATCTACGGGTCTCTACATCCCAAACTACATTCTCGACCTAAAAACTATCACTTACAGTTCACGGTACGTAATATACTATTTAGTTTTTGTTCCCAGTGTAACTAATATTACTGAAATATATTATTAAATACATAATTTAGTTTTTCTCAAAATTAGAAGCATGTACAAGAAAAGTGCAAATAACTTTTTATATTCCAAATATTCTTGCTAACATCTTTCATTTGAAACTTTTTTCACAACTTATTCTATCTTTGAAAAAAATGTAATTTAGTGTTTTGAGTGTTTAGTAAACTTCCTGTTCCAGTTTTCATTCAAAATCACTTCATATTTTCATGAAACTTATAAATTCCAAGTTTGGTTTACATATCTTCTCTTGTTCATGAGATATTTCGCACACGGACATCCATCCATCCATCCATCCTCACACACAGACATCATTGAGAAATTGGTCTTAACGGATTCAGTAGACGTCAAAATATATATTTCCGCAAAAATCTCGTCAGCGATTTTTTTCATGATTCCAATACTTCCTTATACTTTGTATAAGAAAGTAAAAATGATAGAATTTAATATATAAATATGGTGAATTAAACAATTTTCCTTTGCATGATTTTAACTGAGCTGAATGATGTGATTCATGGATCGTATATATTTGTTTTTACATTAAATCAGATTTGATTTATTAGCCCTCGTAAAAATCTATATAGTCAACAAGTAATTGAATATTGTTTCTAATCAATATTATGAAAATGGTTGAAAAATTTTTTCATTATAGCCTGAGAAAGTGTGGATTTACGAAAAAGTATTGTGATCCCATTAAAACAGTAAATCTTATAAATATCTACTGAAAAATTAGCATTTACCTAAGAGTATATAGATGACGTAATAATTTAGACTTGTATAGCGAGAATAACGGCGTGAAAAAATTTATATTTGATTATAGAATATTTTTCAAGCGGTACGAATAGAATAAAAAATTTTTGGCGATAGTTTTGACATCAAGTGGCTGATATTATAAGTAACCGGCCAGTAGGCGGAGTTAACCGTTTCAAAGCCAAATTTTCACGTTACATAAAAACCGGGGAGTGCAAGTACTGTTTATAGTATTTATATTCAGTGTGATTAAGTATTAAGGGTGAAAAATAAATATGTGCGAATTAAAATAAAATAAATTTTGTTTTGCGAATATTCCCACTGTTAAAGTACTCAATCAAAAATAAATATTTCCCAATGTTCTTTTATTATAACATGCTTCACAGTTGGTTTCATTTCGTTATTGTTTCTGTAATCTTTAATTGATACTTAAAATTTATGTGACAATGGTACAACTGGCTTTGAAATATGGTAAGCAATTGTACGATATAAAAGTGGAGTTAGTTATTATATCCAAATTTAATGTGTTTATAAGAATGAAAAGTTTTACAAACATTTTATACAGATGCGGATAAGATATAATAATTTAATTCGGATAAAACCGGAATGTTTTTTATAATAAAATTTATTTTGTTTCATTGTTTTCTACAGAACTCTCAATCCGTAATTTTCTTTATCAAATCAGTTTTCCGATTGCTTTTTACCTCCCACCATATCCTGTAAGGGAGGTATAGGAATCATACTAAAAATTCGGTAGTGAGTTTTCAGTGGTTGAGCACTTTTTAGGCTTCCTAGAATACGATTTTAATAGTTTGTCTGTCTGTCAGTCTGTGTGGATCTCTGGAGTTACGGTTTCTGAACAACAACTAATCTAAAAATTTTAATATTTTGTATATATTAATTGTATCCCCTTTAGAAGAGCTGATTAGTTTTTTAGTGATAACCTGTTAACCGGAAGTGGTAGTTTACTTGAAGCCCTATCAAGTGATTTTGAAATATCTCATTAAATTATGGTTATATGACAATGTTTGTTATTAGAATAATGTTTAAAATTATTATCTACCATTATTGTTTGAAATATTTTTATCTTACTGTCACCATTTACGAATAACAACACATTGAAGAAATAGTTATTTGTATCACAAGGTTGGAAACTGCTATTTTGAGAGTGCGAGTTTATTTTGATACGACGAGCCGTAGGCGAGTCCTACAAATACTAGCACTCGCAAAATAGTTTCCAACCGAGGGATACACAAGATTTTTCGCGCCAACATTTATGTAAATTTAATAAATAAATTTAATTTATTACTCATTTTCTTAATGACAGGGAATTTTTTTATGTTGCTAACTTCACAATATTTGAATGTCAATTATGTTAATTTTCCAGTATCATAACCAAAAATATCTACATATTTTTATTTGGATTTTACACTGCAAATTCAATTATAATTACTTACAAATATGTTTAAAATCCATAAATATTCTGTTTTCTTGTATTGTAAATACTCAATTGTAGATATATTGCAATAATATTTTTATGTCAATGTAATACTTTGACATTTCTAGCGTCAGAAGTTAGCTAAAATTAGTGATGCCAACATATAACCATAAAAAGTTAGCAATTTTTGTCGAACTAGTTCGACAAAAACATGATTTCCGACCGCTTTAGAGATATGTAATTGTGTCAATGTCGGACGGCGGCGCGAAAAAGTATATTTCGACATTTTCCTTTAAATCTGCAAACCTATGCTTTTTAATAAAAACAAAACAACAGTTGATAAATGGGAAAAAGTAATTTTTTGACATATGTCATGTGTTTCGGCATTGTTCGATAAGAAATCTATGGCGGGAGGTATTGTGGTACCCACAACAAATTTTTTTGAAGGGATAAGCGTTTCTTGATTGTGCTGGTCCATGTTCCTGCATTGTTTGATAAGAAATTTATAGCGGGAGGTATTGTGGTGCCCACAACAGATTTTTAATCTTGCATAATTTACAATTAAGCAACAAGTAGACACTTGTTGGATAAAGTTTTTAATTTCAATTATTTTTTGTATTTATACTTTTGGTCGAATTTAATTAGAAAAGAAACAATCTCCATATTAAACAAATATCATTGTATTTCCTATGTTACATAATTCTGTTTCAATTCAACACCCGGTATAAGCAGTAGGCGCACTCCTAGGTATTTTTTTTAACACGAAAATTTTACTTTGAAGCCGTAAGCTCCGCCTCCTGGCGGGTTATTTCCAATACCATCCATGAGATGTCAATACTATCACCTTATCTCCAATAAAAACAAAATATTCTAAAATAATTATTTGTATATCAATGCACTAAAGTATAATTTTTTATTACGTATATGGAATAATCCATATGAGTAATAAAAAATATGTTTTCTTCAAAAGTCATAAAAATACGTTGTTATGTATTTGTATTCAGCAAACAGAAGTTCAATATTGTCGGCACCGGCGTAAAAGTGTCTCCATAGCAATACTTCTACTCCGCGGCGGACAAAGTAAATATTATGAAAAATAGTTAGGTTGTAATTCAAAAATTTGACTGTTAAAATAAAACAAATAAACAAAAATTACGAAACAGCATATTCTATGGCAACTAGAAATGCTCGATAAGACAGAATATTTTTTGAAGTTTTGGGCATTTTTTAATGATTTATAATTCTATTTTTGATGTATGAAAAAAAAATAGCATGTGTTATTCGGAGTACTTTGCATGTAATTGTTCGACTCGCTTCGCTCGTCGTTCAAACTTACATGCTCTGCACACATTTACTCCTAATAACACAATATACTATTTTTTGGAAGTTGTTAAATTATTAATTAAAAACATAAATAAATAGCATTATATATTTGTAAAACGTCAGTTAGCTGTTGCGACGGGGATGGCTGTGATACCAAAAATACTGTCAGTGTCAAATTTGGTTAAAATTTTCATTATTTTTACCTCCTACCACATTCTGTAAGGGAGGTATAGGAATCATGCTAAAAATTGGGTAGTGAGTTCTCAGTGGATGAGCACGTTTTAGGGTCCCTAGAATACGATTTGAATAGTTTCGCGATGATGTCTGTCTGTCTGTCTATCTGCCTGTCTGTCTCAGTCTGTGTGGATCTCTGGAGTTACGGTTTCTCAAAAACTACTTATCTGAAAATTTTGATATTTTGTATATATCAATTGTATACCCTTTGGAAGAGCTGATTAGTTTTAGATGATAATTTAATAACCGGAAGTGGTAGTTTACTTCAAAGCCTATTAAGTTTTTTTAGAATATTTCAGTAATTTATGATTTAATTAAAATTTTGTTGCTGTAACCACAGCCGAAACGTCGTCAAAGACAAAATAAATTGAAATAAATTTACTTAAAGCCAAGTCATCCAATATATACATAGTGATTTATTACTATTTGCCTTCACAATTTTTTCGGCTTAATAATCTTTTCCAAAAATAGTACTACTTATAGAATAATTTGTTTGTTACTTTAGGTTTGTAATTCAAGTTTGACAGAGTCTGTGAAGTAAAATTTTGACATAAGAGTGTGTAAAGTTTAACTTTAGCTACTATTCTGGCTAACTTCGCATAGTTATTATCAAGTACTTTAGTATCGATTTCGGAAAAAATATATTCATTATAACTAGCATTGTTCAAAAGAAATTGAATATTTTTTTTTGAGAATACCTAATCAGTTTAAATTGTACGCGTATTAAAATTTACCTTTTCGTCTACCAGAAGGCGGAGCATAGATGTGCAAAAATCTGACACGATACAGAACATAAAATTGTCTATCTATATATTTATTTACTGTTAAAATACAACTAGAAAATCCAAAATAATTTATTAACATCGATCCGATGTATTGCTGGTTCTGTATTCTGTAATGTTATACTTACGCTGTGTTTTGATCTTGCCGGTGTGCATGTGCTTCTTCTGGCGGGCCCGCGAGTTCTGAAACCAGACTTGCGTGACACGTTTGCTGAGCCCAGTGATCTGCGCGATGCGCTCCAGGTCCTGCCCATCCGGGTTCGAGTCCAGCTGGAAGTTCGCCTGCAGCACCTGCAGCTGCTCCTCCGTGAACGTCGTGCGCACGCGCTTCGCTTTGTTCTTGTGGTAACCTTCCGCGTCGCAGCCATCTAAAAACAGGAGACACTTAATTTTTATTCTTTTTGTATATGCTCCACAAAATAATTGCGAGTTGCAAAATTCAATTCAGAATTATATTCGTAGTTTCACTAGGTTTTCTGTTAAATTTTTATTTCATTAGTTTGGGTCACTAGTAATGCAAATATGCATTTTTAAATGATAAAAAAATCTTAATAAAAGATTTCATCAAATTTTCAAGAATTAGACTGTGACGTCAAAACGCCTGCAGCAAACTTCAGAACAAGGAGCACCAGGAGATTCCACTCACATGTAAAAAAATGGTACCGTCGTTGCTATGGTAATTATAATTGCGGCCACAACCGTTAGATGGCACCACATGTAATATTTATACATATTTCTTTAATATGTATAATTATTTTATTCAAGACAATAAAAATCAAAGTCACATATGTCAAAAATAATATATAGTTTGAAAGAATTATTAAGAAATAAATACAACGTACAAATATCGAATGTATATTCGCTGATCCATTTGCATGATACATTTTATATCAGTGAATTTAACAATCTCATTCTATCCACTATTCATCTAACATTGATATTTTCCATCATACACCCAGACCATGCTAACTTCGCAAAGAAAGGAATATATTTCTTGCCGCATCTTTGAAAAACATTGAAAATATAATTAATAATTATATTCTATCGGATTGTGCATTGGAAATAGCGACAAATTTACCTATGGTCAAATTTAGTTTGTCTAGAATTGCATCACACAATAATGCTCTATGAATCTTTCAAACTATTATTTAAAGGAAAATGATTGGTGGAAAATAAGATCTTCGTTTCGTACTTAATACATTAATGAAATTCGTATATATGTACTTCCCAGTTGATGGAAATTCACTGAAAATTAATATTCAATGATAATTACATAAATATCAATATTTGTAATTTAAGTACTTACAATATCGTACCATTGTACATCAATGAAATATGACTTCACATAACGATAAAATTCTAATTTTAAGAACTTTTCAATATAAACTTGTGTTTTTGGAAAAATTGTGACAGATGTGACAGATTTTGATGATTGTTTTAAATAAATCGTAGCCTACGTTAATATTCTATAAGCAAATATAAGTGCGGCCAGATCCGGCAGATGACACGCGCAACGCGAACCTAATTTCACCATGCAAGTGAAATCTCCTCTTCAGGATAAACAAGCTCGCTCTCATGGTTATCATGGATGTTGTCAATGTCAACCTGTCAGTCTCACGAGTGTGTTTACAGTTTTTAATTATCAAGTAATAATAGTTATTTACTTTACAAGTGGGCAAAGTAAGATAAAATTATCACACTCAGCCTTCGGCTTCGTGTGCTAAAATATCTCTTGTGGGTAATTCCACTTTGTCCACGTGTGAAGTATAACATTTTATCCAACACCTCTTAATAAATGAAAAATTTACTAAAGAAATATTATTTGACAGTAATATGCTTTAAATTTTTTAATTAAAATGTCAATTGAAATAGTTACCAAGGTGTTGTGTGTTATTATTATTGTTATAAATAAAAAATACTCACTAGTGACTTTCCCCAAAATTATACCCACTAGTGTGTAATCTATTACTTTCCTTGTTTAAAATCGCCATAGTTATAGAGCATACGTTAACGATATATGGGGTAAATAGCACCGAGGTAACGTGTCGGACTGTGGATCGTGAGATCCTCAGTTCGAATCCCACTGCCGACAGTTACAAATTTAAATTTACCCCTGTGGTTCCTCCTCCACTAACATCCTTGGGGGCTATGATTTGACGGCTGGTAACCGCACTTCATACGAAAAAATATATCACTTACCGAGATCTGCGTAAGCAGAGTGCCACACCCGTAATGGGTAAAAGGCGTGATGATATGATGATGATGATGATGTTAACGATATTTTCTAAAAAATTTTTTTATTTATATCATTAATTATTTCGCAATACACATATACTGCGTATTCCAGCGTAATAGGAAACAGTTTTTTTTTATAGATAAATAAAAAATAAATCTAATAGTGCTATTCTGTAATTTTCTATAACGTTACAGAACTGTAAATCTGAACAAAAGCGCATCATTTTTTATTGACATATGACAATAAATTTATTTGTCAACAAAAATTGATATGATTTTGTTCAGATTTACAGCTCTATAGCGTTATAGAAAATTACAGAATTGCACCATTAAACTGTCAAATACCTTTGCATAATTTTTGTTGGCCATATTAGAAATATTGAATTTAATTTGATTGATATGTTGTTAAATACTAATATTTAACATGCATTTTTAAATTCTGAATAATTTTTGTATTTACATTTTTGTTGTAAAGTGAATAGGTAAAAATTTACAGCAATATAAAAAAATCTGATATTTCTGCACATAACTTCCCGCCCAATACCTACAACTCTTAAACGGTACAAAATAGTATTTGATGATACAGAAAGAAATTTAATTTTCTTTCGTATATTTATTTATTTTTTTGACATATATTTCACTAAGAAAACAGTTTCACAATTACAATGACATGTATCACATTTCGTAAAAAAAGGGTGTACATGGAAAGCAAGATTTGTGAAATTTAATTTCTTTATATTTTATTATCTCTAAATCCAATGAAAATTAATAAAATTAGTGTAATCAAAACAGATGTAAAATTAAATATTCTACAACTTGAAAATAACATAAATTGTTGAAAAATTAAATTTGCACGTGTTTTTCACGGAAAACTGTTAAGTGAACTGCTACTTCCGGTTGATAAATTTTATCCAAAATTTTATCAGCTCTTCATATAAATTTAGGAAACAAAAATACACAAAATTGTATTTTTTGGTATTATAATAATTGAGTTTTGCGAGACGAAAAAATCGCCACAGACCACACACACACATACATACATACAGACATAATGGCGAAAATAGTAAAATCGTATTGTAGGGACCCGAAAACATGCTTATTCATTGAAACTCACTACCCAATTTGTTGACGAAAAACAATACCTCCCTTACCTAGAGGTAGGCGGGAGGCAAAAAGCCAATACCTCCATCAACACCATCGTAATCTACCTACCATCAGAGGACGTGGTGCCGCCGTCGAGGGTCTCCAGGTAGTGCGCCTTGCAGAGCACGCGGTCCTCGTGCAGCGCGAACTCCTCGCCGGTGGAGAGCTGGCGGTGGCACGCGGCGCACGCGAAGCACGCCAGGTGGTACACGTGGTCGCGTGCCTTGCGCACCCAGTCGCTGCTGGAGATGCCGCGCGAACACACCGAACACTTGGCGCCGAAGCTTCTGAAACACACAATGCATGAGTGTGGGATTGGTTGTATAATGTGTTAGGGGACTCTGGGTGTACTTTTCAATGTTTAAGGGTCTAATCGAATGACGAAACTTGCGCACTGCGCATGAGAATACCGTTTACAGCCTTATTTTAGAATTATTCAATGTGAAATTGGAGGAAAGGTGCGTGATAAAAATAGAACATGTGATGAAAGGCGAGAATAAAAAAATCTGTTGTGGGCACCATAATACCTCCCGCCATAGATTTCTTATTGAACAATGCTGGAACACGGGCCACCACTATCAAGAAACGAACGCTCACCCCTTCAACAAATTATGACACATGTCAAAAATGACATTTTTCAACCGTTGTTTTGTTTTTTCAAAAACACAGGTTAGCAGATTTAAACGAAAATGTCTAAATATTATTTTTGTTCTTTAACGTGTTGTAATTCGTAAGTGTTGACAAAAATGTTTCTAATGATAATTGTAGATAATAATATTTGAAACATTATTCTAATAACAAAATTTTCATTAATCCATATTTTAAAATAGGGCTTCAAGTAAACTACCACTTACGGTTATTGGATCATAGGTTGCTGATGTCTACGCTTACTTATTTCTAACTTTTATGATATATCTTTAAAATATATATTTTTTTAATCAAACGGGAAATAAACATTTTCCAGCCGCAATACAAGTCACAAAATTTATCTTCACATTTGTTGCAGTGGTAAACAATGTTGCGATGCACGTAATGTTAACTGTTTTTTACATTAATCAAGAAAGTACTATTTTTTGCTGATGTAAAAAGCTATAACATCACTTACATCGTAATAGTATATTGAACAACTCGTGTTACAATGCCTAATTGTAATACTCGTATTTTGCTTAACTAGTTGTTCATACTACTTTTCCTATTTCACGTTCATAAATTCAATAACAATAAAATAAAATTGTGCGGCTTGTTGAATATACCACTGGTCACCAAGGGGCTTTGCCCGCGGGGCCTATCGGGTCCCAGGCCACAACCCTGACGCAGGGACTCCGATTCAATAATTTTACGTGAGCAATGACAGCCTCAAGTTTGACAGACTGTTAATTTTACAAATAATAAATTCCCCAAAAACAGTTGCACAAAATTCAATTTTGTAGCGTTGTTTTTGAGAAAAACAGTGTCACAAAATTGACTTTGTGTACGTAAAATAGGAAAATTACTTTAGTAAAAGCTGAACCCATCCTAATTCTTGTGGGCCACGTGTTTAATTAAAAAATCAACTCGAATCAATAACAATTTTGCTACGATCATTCACCGTTGTCCACCTTCCTAAAAATAAATGTCCACGATGCGCGGTCACTAGCGCTAGGCCCAGTGTTGCCAACCCTACCGATTTATCGGTAGATCTACCGAAATCCACAGCCTTCTACCCTTAAAATCTACCGAAAATTTGTTTTTATTTCCCAACAATTAATGAATGGTAAATTAAAAGAAAAAATAATGTTTCGGTAATAAGTTGGGACAATTTTTCACTTGACTTTTATGTTGGTATTGCAGTTTGGCCCTTTCCATCTGCCATCTACGTCTAGTTGTAGATTAGTTAGTCTTTTTTGCATACACTCGCTTGTGTATATAATTTAAATTTGTTCTTATAATAAATGTTCTTATTGTCAGACAGATAAATGTATTAATATAAATATTTATAGCTACGAAATAAAAAATTTTTCCTTAAAAATACATTTCTTATTTTATTAATTGCAATATAACGATAATTTGAAAAATCTACCGAAATTCTCCAAAATCTCCCGAAATTTTCGAACGAGTCTACCGAAAATTCATTAACTCGGGTTGGCAACACTGGCTAGGCCCCATGGACACGACCAGTCGACAGAGGCAACGTGAAGCAAAAACGTTGTAAGTAGTCGCATGGCTCGAATAAAAATCACTGAATTAGGTAGAATTAGGCTTCTCATTAACAGATACAACGGCTGATTAGCATGGCCGGCGCGAGGAGCGGCCCACGCGGTCGCGAGGCCAGCGGCGTAGACGCGAATATTTCAATATATGTTACCCTCCCTGAACTTGGCCGCGTAACTGTCAGAATGTCTTTGGCTGAAGTGCTGAAGAACAGAGCAACTATTTTTAAATCCGGGAAATCCCTCATTATAAAAATTCGGAAGTTAGTTTTCAATGGATGAGCACGTTTTAGGTTCCTTAAAATACAATATTAATAGTACAATACAATCTGTGTGGATCTCTGGAGTTACGGTTTCTCAAAAAATACTGAACAGTAATTTGTTTGACATTTTGTATACATATTTTGATTGTACCCCTTGGGAGGAGTTGATTAGTTTTTGGTGATAATTCAATAACCGGAAGTTGTAGTTTACTTGAAGCCATACCAATTAAAATATCTCAGTAAATTATGGTATATTAACAATTTTTTTCATGATATGCCAGGAAACCCCACCGTTCTTCTTCCGAAATAGTGAGGAAAATGTGTTTTTTTTTTCTCTCTAAGTGTTAATACTATGAAACTTATTTACAAAAAATATATTGTAAAAATTATAAATAAATGTCTTCATTTTATTGATAATCACACCTTGCGTCTGATAACCTCACTTTTTTTTTATTACGAAGATGGAAGGCGGACTAACTACTATGGTCATATGCCGCCTCATGAGTGGATGATAATGAATTTATATGAACACAAACGACCATGCTCTTCAGTGGGATTCGAACCCACGACCTCTGTCGTCATGTCACATGTCAGTTGTGTTGTCAAAGTATATTGTAGGTTCGAGCAAAACATGTGAAAAAAATGCTGTCTAACACGAGAGGAAAGCCCTTCTACTATTCTCACTCGAATTGCCTCATTCGCTGCACTCATGAGGCAAACTTCAAGCTCGAGTGGGAAAAAGAAGCGCTTTCTTTTCTAGTTTGGCAAATAACTATTGTTTTAGAATAGTGTTTCAAATATTATTATCTACTACAATTGTTTGAAACATTTTCTCTTACTGTCATCATTTACGAATTACAACACTGATATTATCGCCTAAACCTGCGAACCTGTGCATTTTGAAAAAAAAAATAACGCTTGAAAAGTGTCATAATTGAAGGGAATTTGAAGCGATGGGTGTTTCTTAATAGTGGTGGTCCATGTTCGAACATTGTTTGAAAAAGAATCTATAGCAGGAGGAATTATGCTGCCCACAACAGTTTATTTGATGTGTCATAATTCAAAAGTGTATTTCAAAAAGGAAAGAAGAGTTTTCCTCTCGTGTTAGACACATTTTTTTCACGACATGTTTCTAAAAACGATTTGCTCGGACCTAGAATACACTTTGAGAACACAACTGACAGACTGACACGTTAAAAGTTAGGTTATCAGACACAAGGCGGTGTAGCAGTGTTGCCAATGAACAAATCTTAAATATCTTTAATAAGTTGTCAAATTGTGATTTAATAAGAAAAAGAAAAATATGAGACATAATTGTAAGATAATTTAAAGTAAAATAAGGATTTTCAATAAAATTAGGCATTTATGTATTTATAATTTTTATAATACATTTTTTGTAAATAACATTCATATTGGTAACACTTTTACATTTTCTTCTCTTGACAGGAACATCACATTTTCCTCACTATTTCGGGAGAAGAACGGTGGGGTTTCCTACCATGTCGTGAAAAACAAAATTTCATGAAAATCGGTCAAGCCGTTTAGGAAGAAAAGAATTACCGGATTTTTATAGTGTTCACATATATTGTGAAAATAAACAAATTTTGACACATCATAAATGAATGCCGTAATGATATACATATTTATATTTTTATTTTATTTGTGTTATATCTAGTAAATAAAATTATACGATATTAGAATGATAAATAGAATAATTTTATAGGTTAGTAGTAACAAGAATTGAAATCTGAATTGTAGATTTTATGAAGACGATAACTCGAGAGAATAATAGAAAAGAGCAACTCACATCCGTGAATGTCTGCATTTATTTAACATTAAAATAATTTGAGATGATTAATGATTACAGCGTAAAGAAAATCAAAAGATTTAATGGTTACTTCTTGGAATTATAACGAGTTGACTGGTAACCAAAAATAAGTTACCAAAATATTGTCCCCTGGTCAAATTCACAGCATTACGATGCATTTTTAACTTACGTAACAAAGTCCGGTTTTATTTATTAAAATATGGCATAACCTCAAAATTCCAAAGAAATGCAAATGCGTTGACAGTTCTCCAAGCAAACAAACCCCTAATCAGTAATCCTCTTGTCTAACACCAACACCATCCACAGCACGAAGACAAAGACGAAGTAAGATAAAATTGAACCTCAATAAAAATATTCACCTGGTCAGCTTATGAAAATATATTTCATCTTTGTCAAACGCAAGGGTACGGGTATAATATCATGAGAACCTCGCGTATAAAGAATGCTTCGGCATGATGTGGTCAGATGTCACTGCTGTCTGCCCGGGATGACAAATGAAAACACAAATGTGCCAGTCATCGGCCCGCCACACAAAGAATACGCCGAGCAGGCTGCAACACGCGCCACAGCCGCCATCTTGGGCGATGCGATAATGTTTTCTTACATTCTTTGATGCTTTTGACAGTTTTTCTAAACATGCTTTGTAATGATAAAGGTAAATGTGGCAATAAAGATATGTGTTTGTATTATCAAGAGTGGTTGAGTAACTTGTTATAGAAATACACGCAGCGAAATTTTAACGATAGATTAGAACAGTGGTTAAGCGTATACAAAAATTCCTAAAAGAAATAAACAAATTAATATTATTTTTGCATGATTTGTCTATTTTGTAAACTTATCATGCTTGTTTTCATGACGGAGTGTTGTTTTAACCGGTTACTATGTTAAATAGAACGGTAAGTAATTTTATTACCGTTCGCTAAACTATAGTTTAAATAGTTCATGTAAATTTTTACCTATTGACTTAACAACAAAAGTGTAAATATAAAAGTTGTTCAGATTACCTAAATATTAATATTTCACGATATATCAAAATAAAATTACTTTGTGTTTGATGGAAGGCTATGGAAAAATAAACAAGAACGAAAAAAAAATTGACTTTTCAGATTTAAATTTATTTGAAATTGGCACTAAAGTGCTCAAATATCGTCATTACAAGCTCAGAAATAGTCACTAAAGTAATCCATTATACGACGATTTTGAACAACGCAGTGTTGACAACCGTAAAATAATTATTGTAAAAGTAACATAATTTTGACAGATACGTGGCGTATTGTAGTAACTTTATACGTAAAATGAAACAATAGGTGCAAAAAGAATTAACTAATTAATTCCGATGAAGAAATTGAAGACAAAACACATAATTTTGAGTGTTATTTACGATTAAATTCAATGATCGAGGTTGGCAACACTAAATGTCAGTTCCATTTGACAACTGACAGATGTATACACAACCTAAATAATTTTTTTTTCCTTTTTTTTCTAATTTTTGATTTCAAATAAAATTTAATATGTACCGCGGCACTGAAGTTCCTTTTTATCACTCACATGGTTTATTTTCGTGATAAAAAGTTAAACTTCAGTGCCTTGATACATAAATAACTATTATTTAACAGAAAAAAACAGAACGTTCAAATTTGTAATTGTCATTACAAACTTCTACGAAATTTCTATAAAAAACTGTAATAAATTTAAATCTGTATTTGAGATGTCAAATAATTTTCGTTTTTGTATATTTTTCCATGGCCGTATTACAATTTTTCTAAATGGACTAGACCATAAATAGCAACTTTATGGATGCTAAATAATTTATTATAATTTTATAATACAGTCGAATGTAAAGTATTATTTATTACTTTTGGACAAGACTGTAAGATTACATAGCAACCGTTTTAAGAAACAATTGTTAGATAAAGAAGAGTGGCCTTACAACATCTATCTGTTTCAGGCCCGTTTTTTTCATTCATAAAAACCTATAAGTTAGCGTTCCAGTATTACTATATTTCAGTGAATTCACTTTATAAATTATCGCGAAATTGGCATAGAAATTGTGTGTGCTTTTATTATAAAGTATTGCACTTGCAAAAGTGTATTTTCTGGACTATTGTAATAAAATTTCTAAAAAATAATAATAATACGGACCTGGCATCTTAATTCCCCAATACATATTCATCCGATTACTGGATTACTCTTTCGATTGGAATTTTATAATTATTTAATTGTTGACGAAAAAACTACAGAAAACAACAAAACCTAGTCAGTGGGTGTCCGCACTCTTCCAACGTCTACAAAACACACATTACCACTTTCCGAGGTGCCCAAAACACCTGATTAAGTCGCCTCCGAACGCAAGATTCGGACCCGGGACGCGCAGCAAGCACGTGAAGCCGCGTACGCTCTTGTTGTGTTTTTTGCCTGTCGTCGAAATGAATTTAAGATCATTAAAAAGTGTGTTTTCTGATTAAGTTCATTTACATTATGTTGTATACTTAAACGGGTATTTTAATTTAAATAGTTGGTAGACTTGAATATACTGTTAGCGGAGTTAATTTTTGATTTAATTTATTTGGTAATTAGGGTGAAATTGAAATAAAATTAACATATACGTTGTAGTTTGTTGTTGTGTTGAAATGTCAACTGTTTTAATGGCGTCACATTTCCAACGACATTTCGAAAAAAAAAAATAGAATTTGTAATGCCGTTATAAATGTTTTGCTTATTATAATCTACTAAACAATTTTTAAAACTAACTTCAACTGTATCAAATAAGTAAAATAAATAAATATTTCATGTGGTTACCAGCCGTACACTAAGACGATACAACAACGATAATCTTAAAAATGGTAACTGTCGGCTGTGGGATTTGAACTGAGAATTTCATGATCCACAGTCCAAAGCGTTACCACGTAAGCATTTTACGAGCCCAGAATCATATCATTTGGCCCAATTAAGACTTTTGAATAACTTTTAAAAACATTTGTTCTGATCTTATAAAGTGAAAATGTATTCAATTTATTTGTATCTCAAATTCTGTTATTTTTAAGAATATTTGAAGGAAAAATTACAACTGAAATAATGACAAATTAACAAATAGTTATTTTTCTACAATCGTTGCACAATATCGACATTGTTATTCCATTTTTGGTTAGGAAATGTTCAAAATTGTCGCTCTAGGGCGACAAAGTGACATATTGTCGCACTAGCGCGACAAAAAAAAAAACAAAAATAAATTAGGTAAAAGAAGTAAATGATGCATTGGATTTTTCTGGTAATAACCTTGCTATTGCAAATACAGTTGGCATATACGTACATACACTTCAACTTAATCACCATAAACTTATTCACTCTGTAGAATTTATGTCAAATGTACTCCATGTGTCAAATTATGATTTCTTTGAAAATTTTTATTTTGTTCATAAACGTTGTCATGATTACGGTGACATGGGTAACTACAATTTTACTGAATTGTTATAGGCGTGACCAAAGATAATTTTGAAAATGATTTTTTTTCTACAGCTTGACATTGTTCAACGATTGTAGAAAAAATATTGTGTGTATCTCGTCGGATAGAGCTTGTTCGGTGCACTTGTCGAGTTGTTGATCTCGGCTTTGTCTCGATCAACAATTTCTCGCCGCGTGCAACAAACAATGCTCTATCCGCACTTGATACACAATAGTTATTTGTGTATCAAGTGCGGATAGAGCATTGTTTGTTGCACGCGGCGAGAAATTGTTGATCGAGGCGAAGCCGAGATCAACAACTCGACAAGTGCACCGAACAAGCTCTTTCCGACGAGATACACACAATATTTTTTCTACAATCGTTTAACAATGTCAAGCTGTAGAAAAAAATTAATTTTCAATATTATCTTTGGTCACGCCTATAACAATTCAGTCAAATTGTAGTTACCCATGTCACCGTAATCATGACAACGTTTATGAACAAAATAAAAATTTTCAAAGAAATCATAATTTGACACATGGAGTACATTTGACATATGGAGTACATTTGACATAAAGTCTACAGAGTGAATAAGTTTATGGTGATTAAGTTGAAGTGTATGTACGTATATGCCAACTGTATTTGCAATAGCAAGGTCACCAGAAAAATCCAATGCATCATTTACTTCTTTTACCTAATTTATTTTTGTTTTGTTTTTGTCGCTCTAGTGCGACAATATGTCACTTTGTCGCCCTAGAGCGACAATTTTGAACATTTCCTAACCAAAAATGGAATAACAATGTCGATATTGTGCAACGATTGTAGAAAAATAACTATTGTTTAACTAGGCATCAGAATACCAGATTTACAGCAGAGGCTGCCGTTTCATTGACGAGGCGAAGCCAAGGCAATGAATGCTGCTGAAACTATAATTCTGTGTTTGATGCCGAGTTGAACACATAATTTTTTTGCCGATTTGAAATTAATGTTAATTTAATGATTATTTTATAAAGATATTTTGAAGGTTATTGCTGTCAAATTACGTTGCCATGCATGTGTTGAACGGTTGCTATGTATTTATTGACGGTTGCGTTTGTTGAGCGGTTGTTATGTAAAATAATTTTCCTAGGCATAAAAGTGACACTTTACAGACTGTCAGCAGTCCGTGAAGTGTCATCTTTAATGTCAATCGGCAAAAAACATTTTTATTATTATATATCTGAAAAACAGTAGCATGAATATAAAGACACGGAAGTTAAAACATCAGTAAATTAATAAATACAAGTTTACATTAATCCCCATGTTTTGCACCAGTATTGCAAAGTTGACGTTGACCCTAAGTGATAAGTGGTAATTAATAATTGATAAATACTCGCCGTGAACGCTGCTTATGTATAGTATCAGCATCATATAATATTCCCGGAAAAGCAAAAATATATTTTCATTCAGTGTTAAAAGTCCCTTTGTGCAATCCCAAAGAACCTATCAGTATCAGTAAACATTTAGACAGCGTTCCGCTACGCGTCTCCACACCACTCATTCCTCTACCATCTCTCCCGATCCGTGGACCACGGGTACAAAGAGTCAGTGTTTGAACTGAACATCTAAGGCCCGATACCGCCGATGCATGGCATGGTGCGGTGCGTGTATGTGTGTGCGGTGACATTGCGGCGGTCCGCGTCCGCGGTGCCGGCGCTGTGACGAGGCGCATTCTCGCGGACCTCCGCGGAGTCGCTGGGCCTGGACACGGACACAGCGCATGCGCTGGACGTGCCTCGTGAGCTGAACAAATGCCGACGCGCAACGGTACCGCACCGCAAAGATATTTACGATACTTTTTACTTATACAAAGTATAAGGAAGTATTGGAATCACGAAAAAAATCGCTGACGAGATTTTTGCGGAAATACATATTTTGATGTCCACTGAATTCGTTATGACCAATTTTTCAATGATGTATGTGTGTAAGGATGGATGGATGTCCGTGTGCGCAAAATCTCATGAACGATACAAGATATGTAAACGGAACTTAAAATTTATAAGTTTCATGAAAAAATGAAGAGCTGAGTTGATTTTGAATAAAATTGAAAAACCGGAAGAGGAAGTTTACTAGACACACAAAACAATAAATTCCATTTATTTCAAAAATGGAATCAGTTGTGAGAAAAAGTTTCAAATGAAAGATGTTAGCAAAAATATGTGGAATATAAAATGTTAATTGCACTTTTCTTGTACATGCTTCTAATTTTGAGAAAAACTAAATTATATATTTATGAATATATTTCTATAATCTTAGTTACATACGCAAGGAACAAGTTGGATTATATGCAAGATCTTTTATTTCTTTTGGAACGTCTTCAATGTTTTTATCCATCACAACACTTTTTTCTTTTTTCACTTTGACAATTTGATAAATAAATTTTTTAAACAAATACATAACAACGAAGTACACTTTGAGATGCAATTAAATGTTTTAAATATAGGTATTGACATAATCATATTTTAAGAGAAAATATTTTCTGTGCACTCGAACATAAAACGTTATATGTAACTCGTACATAATCAGACTTTACAGACTCGCCTTATTTATTAGCCTCGCTAGCTTCGGCTGATCCAATAAATATCTAAATTATGCACTTGTTACATAAACTACTATTATTATATTAATTAATGCGCCCGTAAAACATTCTTACTCATTTAAACAGTTCATATGTTGTACTTCAATTTCACGAAATATCACTAAAAATTGGCATATACTTTTATTGTATTTCTATATAATATAAACCCTAAAAAACTCACTGGTGCAGAGCGCATCATCATATCTCTTAAATTATTCGAGATATAGCGGTTTTTGATGTTTTTCGAAGTGCAACTTTGAGGAACTGCAACTCAAAAATTACGCAAGATATCGTAAAATACTCTTCAGTTCTGTTTTATTATTATTATTCGTGCATATTATAGCACAATTACAAATTTTTTAAAAATTGAAAATTTTTGAATTTTTTTTCAAAATTTCTATCAGCGATATCTCAAATAATAAATGAGATACGAACTTGCAGACTTAACCATTGGATTCAGCTCATCGAAATACATAAACCCTAAAAATTTCAGAACATTCGGATGGTGGGTTGAAATTTTAGAGCAAAAAGTCCAAAAATGGCCTTTTTCAGGCCAAACGTCAATGGGTACCCTTTGACGTTTTTCGTCAAAAACTTCATTTTTACACTTTTTGGTCTAACTCTATAACGCGTAAAGCAATTTTAATGAAATTTTACATACTTATGTATTTTGACGAGCTGAATCGAATGGTGCGAGTCTGTATCTTTTATATTTATTGAGTTATCGCCTATCGAAATTTGGGAAAAAATCGAAAAATTTCAAAATTTTCAAAATTTGCTAATTTGTAATAAAATGCATGAAACGCACAGAACTGAGTCTATTTTTCAATATCTTTAATATATTTTGAGATGCAGCCACTCAAAGTAGCATTTCGAAAAACATCGAAAATTACCATATCTCTATAAATTTAAGAGATATGACGATGCGCTCTACAGCATTGAGTTTCTTAGGGTTTATATTATATAGAAATACAATAAAAGTATATGCCAATTTTTTGTGATATTTCGTGAAATCTGAAATTGAGCAGAACTTTCTTAACATAGATTTAAAAATGTTATAGTTTTTGTTCCCATTGTAACTAAGATTATAGAAATATATTTTTTGTACTCATACATTGAAATGTGTTGATTAGCGTTGCCTAAGCAATGTCCGAAATGTCCATTTCCCAGGTCTCCACCAGATAGACAACCGGGAAATTTCGACGAAAACATTCCTATTTCTAAAGCGTTTATTAATGAATTATATTTATAATAAAATAATATAGTATTTCAAACATTCCTTTACTTAATATTAATATAAACAATGATGGAATAAGAATGAAATTGAATTTAAAAATAACAAATTTAGTGCATTTGGTTATCAATGTTGGCAATAAAATCTGCCGGATATGACAGCTGCAAAATACATAACCTACAAATGTAATGTTAGTTATCTCAATATAAATAAGAAATATAATAAAATTACTAGTGAATACGGTAAATATTAAAATATTGTAATTGTTTTCTAATATATTAGACAAATTTATTTGTGTGTTTATATTTATAGTGCAACTTTGACAATTATCAAAATAACTACTTGAAGAACTTCATTTCTTTGTATGGACTGTTATTAGTTTTAAACTTTTCGTACAAAAAATATTGTACAAACCTCTTGCGTGAACTCGGTTCCCGGATTCGTTCTATGGCAGCGCGAGCTTATCCGGGAACCAAGCGTTCCCGCATTTGGTATGTAAATAACTATTTTACACATACATTTCGACAAAGTTATTTAATAAAATACAAACCAACTGCAACTTCATTGACAGTGGTATTACTTACTTGGCATAGTCCTGCTTGCAGTAGACCGCGCGGTCTCGAATGAAGCAGGAAGGCTGTCGATCGAGCTGCAGTTGACACACGCAGCAGCGCAGACACCGCGCGTGCCACGATCTCCCTGACACCTCCAGAAGAAATTTGTCACTAATAGGTTCGCCGCACGCTGAACACAGCCGATGTTCTGTCTGCAACAAAGAAATAAAATTCAATGAAACTATAGTTTTAGACTTTAAATCCGCCAGAACATTGGACTGTTATATACAAAATATAAAAATTTTCTTTTTAAGCTATTGCATAGCTTTTATCGCGGGCTTTGAGCGCGGCGACCGAATCAAGAAATTTCGTAACGGAAAAAACCTGACACACCCCCACTCCGACTGGCACAGCGGTGCGGCGTTAAAAGCTGTGCATCGCCTAACGTCGTTTCAGTTCGGCAGACTTCGGCACGGTGTTTGTGTGCGTGCGACTAGACGTATGCGTGTAGACTAGCTGCTAACTGCTCATAACTGATTCTATCTCTTTTAGACACAATGCTAAAATTTGTTTTCTTATCGGTCACCACACGCAAAAAGTGTAACTTGAATTAATATCAAAGAAAAAAACAAAGAAAAAAAAATACTGCATAAATAAATAATTAGAATTGCATAAGTTGATAAAAAATGCTATGCAATAGTTTTACCGCGGCAGTCCCCGAGTGCCACACGTATTTTTTAGTAGTTTTTGAGAAACCGTAACTCCAAAGAACCACACAGACCAACAGACAGATACACGCAAAACTATTAAAATCGTATTATAGAAACCCTAAAATGTACTCACTATCGAATATTTAGCATGATTCCTATTACCTCCCTTACAGAATGTGGCAGAAGGTAATTATCATCATCATCATCATCAATGGCTCGACAGCCCTAAGCGGGCCAAGGCCTCAAGTACCACGGTACTTGTCTCGTAACCACTCATCTTAGCGCCATCTGAATCTCAACCTGTGCGACAGCCTCTGTTTACAAATGTAAGCAGAGCGGCATCAGAGAGAAACGTAGGCCACCAAGATTACTTTTAAGATGTAGAGGTGGTTGGTCTCTAGCATCCGAGTGTGATTCAAGGCCATGGTGTTTTTACCTTTTTACGACAATCACACTTGCCGGCCGGTAGACTTAACCTGAGAACCTCAGATTCAAACGTCACAGCTTGCAGTGGACAGCGCGCTAACACACTGAGCCACCACACCGGCAGAAGGTAATTATAAAATTTCCAAAAAAAAACATGCATTAGATTATTTTATTTTATGTTTCTTAATTTCTAATATTTAATTCAGAAAATTTGGTTACAGACTTGGCCTCACTGTTTTAATTAGTTGTTAGTAAAATCTTTAATATTCTGTTTGATTTATTAATACATTTATGACTACAATCATAAACTGCGCATATAAATGCAAAGTGCAATGTATAAATATGCATATACAGAGACTGCAAAAAACTAAAACTAGTTAAAATACAAAAAAAATGCATTCCTTATATCAATAAATATTGAATGTTTCATCTGTTGCGGTTTGATCTACAACAACTTGTTAAGCAAGCAAGCTGTCAGTGTCAGTATTACATTGAAACATTCACTTGCTTAGAAAATACATACATTTCTTTCTGGAACTCTTACTTTAGTTATTCGCTTATTAGAACAACATTCCACATACATCACACTCCATTTCGAAACTCTGCAATTCCAGTAAAAATCTCATAAATCAAATATTGTTGGATATTTAATAAATATTTATACTCACACATAATACGGTTATTTACTGAGACAGCCCGGCTGTACACATTAGATAATGTTTAACCGATAGCGCGTATGCGTATACAATGCGTACGCGTGCTTTATATGAACAAGTGAAGTGTCTCGATTAGAGAAAGGAAAAGCTATGGTAGAGGTGTGTGACAGATATCAGGTGTGCGACATTGTGAAATGTTTGACTTGTGTCTGTCGGTGACACTGACTTATCCAGACGCATATCTGCGAAATACTTGTAATTGTATTCAGTATTATCGTGAAGGAGATATCGTTAAATGTAATGACGCGAATTTATGGTTAATTAAGTTTAGACAATCACAGCGGTCAGTTATGATACATTTTTATTGTTGAATGTTTACGTGACATTATTTTTACCTCCCGTCTGAGCCCAACCCCGAATGTATTATGCTATAATTAAATATATTTTTTATTTTTTTCACGCTATTATTGTCTAAATAGTTTTATCATCTATGTATGGATTGTATTCTTAGGTAAATGATAATTTTGCGAGAGATACCTATTTTTAAAATTTACTGTCTTAATGAGATCACAATACTTTTTCATAAATCCGCACATAACTCACAACTGGAGCTGAACAGTTTTTAATTATAATTATTTATTTTTTTATCATATGACAGTATTTGTGTATTTTTTAATATCTTAACTCAGATTTTTTCTACCTGTTTTTAATATGTTTGTGTCCATGTTATTTAATTGTTTTTTGACTTCAACTTAGTCCTGAAGATGACAGCCGTTGCTGTCGAAACGTCGGCATAGTTTAATTTTCCATGGCCGTGTTACAATTTTTCTTATAAATATTAATTTTAATTTGATTGATATGTCGTGAAATACGAATTTTATTGCATGCATTTTTAAATTCTAAACAACTTTTGTTTTACACTTTTGAATAGGTAAAAATTTACAGCAATATCAAAAAATAACATTAAAATCCCTATATTCCACATTTCAATATCTATAAGGGCTATTTTTGGCTGGACAATGGATGACAATGAAAACTCAATAACCAAAAAGTTATAGCAAATTAAAGTTCTTTTAAATTAACGACCACCTATTGAATACTGCTGATTATTTGTTGACGTTTCTTTAAACCAATGAAATGCTTTATTGTATGTCACGTGTCTGCGTTTTAACCAATCCTGTCATTATTATACTAAGAATAATGCTCTTGTGATTATTCCCGGCAATATTCTCTGTATCTTTTTTGTTTTTGTTGACAGATGTCAAATGTCAAATGTTGTATCATCAACACCAGTAAAAATGAGCAAAAAAGATAGATTTAGTATGCTGTGCCTGATAATGAAATAAAAAAATAATCTAATTAAATATAACTCGAGAGTTCGATAAATTAGGAAATAATTCTCTAGTATCTTTCTCAAACTTGTCGCCATTTGGCAATAAGTTTTCGAGAATCTGTCAAATTATTTTCAATTTATTCTCACCCTCTTGTTATATTATTACTGAAAATAATTGGGAAGAATCATTATATCTCGTTGCCATAAAATCACATTTCTTTCTATTGTTTTAATTTTAAATTATGCACCCAACAAACAAAATGACAGAAACGGTGATTTGCAGAAATCTTTTTAATTAATGATACATTCTATAAACTATAATCATGTATACATATTCCTAGTTACTGATAGTATTAACCATTTTGTGCTAAATATACTTTGCCGTTTAATGAATTGACATTTAAATTAATTTCAACGGCAACTTGTTTTCTAGTTGTATTTTTGTTTTTAAGTGGCTTTCAACCATGTCAAAAGCAATTTTTATGATAATACATTACTATTACTGTTTTAACTAAACTAAACATTGTTCAACTAACTTTAAAGTATTCCCAATTTCTATGTAAAACATAATTAATCGCTGTAATTTGTAACAACTGTTTATTAATTGATTTAACTTTAATGTGCTGTAACTTTTTTCTTAATGAGTTTTTGCCAAAAGTTTATTAACGAAAAGACTTGATTATGTACCGCCCTAGCTACACTTTCAATCTTTTCCACACTTTATGGACCACCCTGTATAAACAAATCTTAGAAAAATTATTTTCGCTAGCAATTACCACCCTGAATACCAAACGACTTTCTAGTTTTTGTATTTATAAAATCGCGAGCGGCATGGCATTCCCTCGATTCGTGAATGAGCAGGCGGCAGGCGCCCGGGTTCAAAGTTCACGGCATCGTGGGTGGCTGGTTCCCGAGGTTCACGGATCACCGATGACTTGAGAGAAACAACGCACTACACACCGTCCCTTATCTGTGCCATATCTTCCGTCTCTCTTGTCTTCTTCAATTCACTGTCACTCACACCGCGCCAACTTGACGTCTCTTGCGTCATCGTGAAACAATTGATAGAGCTGGTGAGCCTGGATGAGGTGTCGGTGTCGCTGGAACATTCGACGGTGGCGAAACAAGCGCGCATCGTGTTGGAGATGTGGCGGTAGAGGTTGTTTGATTCTTGATTGTTTCGACATTTTTGTAGATTGTAGGACGTTTGTTTAACTTTTGATGTGACATTGAAACGTCTTGATTTTCGTGACTTGTAGATTTGATGTGGGTTATTCGTTTTAAGAAATAACAAAATGAATAACATTTATGTTAAAGTAAACTTTTATAATTTAATCTTTAGTTTATTCCAAAGGTGATTGATTCTCTAACGAAGTTGTTATCGTAACAATTTGCTAATGGCGACAAAATCGTACAAAAATTTCAAATATATATTCCATTCACTGTCAAAAAACGATTCATTTGTGTCACAATTTACCGTAGCAACTTTTTTTTTTTAAGAATAGGCCTAAATATCTGTTTTTACCTTCCGCCAAATCCTGTAAGGGGGGTATAGGAATCATGGTAAAAATTCGGTAGTGAGTTGTCAGTGGATGAGCGCATTTCAGAGTCCTTAGAATACGATTTTAATAGTTTCGCGATGATGTATGGGTGTGTGTCTGTCTGTCAGTCTGTCAGTCTGCCAGTCTGTGTGGATCTCTGAAGTTACGGTTTCTCAAAAACTATTGAACTGAAAATTATGATATTTTGTATATAACAATTGTATCTCAATTGGAAGAGCTGATTAGTTTTTGGTGATAATCCAATAACCGGAAGTGGTAGTTTACTTGAAGCCCTATCAAATTATTTTGAAATATCTGAGTAAATTTTGATTTAATGACAATTTTTCTTATGAGAATAATGTTTCAAATATTATTAACTATAATTATTGTTCAAAACATTCGTATTCTCCAGACTTCAACAAAATTGAACATCATTGGTTTGCTATAAAAAACAGAGCCAGGAAAAACATTCCTCTATTCAAGTCTTTTCGTCTTTATCTTACTATCAACATTAATGAATTACACGTTAAAGAAATATGATATTTTAACAATTTCGTCTGATTCTGCAAATCTATGCTTTTTTATAGAAATAAAACAACGGTTGAAAAATGGACAAAATGTCATTTTTTAACATGTGTCCTAATTGAAATCTCATTTATTTTATTTTTTAAGGAATGAGCGTTCTTTAATATTGGTTGTCCGTGTTTTTGCATTGTTCGATAAGAAATCTATGGCGGGAGGTATTGTGGTGCCCACAACAGATTTTTTTTTACTCTCTTATAAGTTTTGATGCATTAAAATGGATATTTGTACATATAGAAACGATACATTAAATTACAAAATTATACAACTAGCTGAAAAATAAAAAATATCCTTTCACTTGTTTTTTTATAATCATTGTGATAGACATGTAATGAAGAAAAATATATCACAAATAAGTATATTGTTCCAGAAACATTTTGAGACAATTCATCAGAAATAAAAACAGTCTGTACTCCAATTGTCTAATTTATAAAATATTCTTACCGTTAGAAGTAAAAAAGTATAATGTTATCTTGGTTGAACATTGTGTAGAGCAAAACATTCCGCCTTAGAGGTATTACGCTACGATACGATAGGTGTAAAACATGCATCATTCATCATAAATTCCTCACACGCTAAACAACATCCATTATTTCAATATAATAGTTTGAAAAACAAAAAAGAGGAAAGCTGGCCGCATTGTTCAGAAAATATTCCCATTAAAAACTAAATCCACCTTTAAACTAATTAAATTTAAGGCGCACAATAGGTTCGGCGTTGAGAGATCGAAGAAAATAATTTGATTAAAAAACAAGAGTGGATGTTGAGACTTATGCACGCGTCAATGGGAGATGAGCCTGTGATTCGATCAATCTTCTTCGCTGATCGCTAATCGAGATCGAGATGGAGATTGAGATTTCCCTAACCGAAGTGGGAACTGGGCCAGTATTTAATGGTTCTATAGCTTTAACATTAGCTCAGGGATTTCTGAAAAGTTTATGAGGCAAAATATGTATAAAGAAGTATTATTGGAAGGCAACTTCTGCATGATATTTGGAGCTAATACAGGGTGATTCATAACGTATGGGAAAGATTGTAGAATTGTAGGAAGGGGGGGGGGGGCCCAAAATAATGAACTCAGTAACAAAGAACTAATAGCGAAAGTTGAACAATTAATAAGCAATCGTTACAAACTATAGCAGTTAATTATGTTAAATTGAGAGTACTTATTTTAGAATACCAGTCCTCCTTCTGAGTCGTGGTATTTCAAAATAATACGTTTCGTGGTAACAACACAATATATTCGATAATACCTGAAAACACGTGTGGTATTATATATGATAAATTCCTGCGACTAGTTTTTAACTAATCATAATGCTAAACACTCGAATATTCAAACAATGGGAACAGTATTATACTGATAAATTCCCACGACTAGTTTTTAACCAATCATAATGCAAAACACTTGAAAATTCAACCAATAGGAACAGTTTTATACTGATAAAACCCCGTTGCCCGGGTAACGGGAGTTTTAACAGAGTTTTACCGCGATAAAACCCCGTTGCCAGGGTTACAGCGATAAAACTCCCGCTACCAAGGAAACAAATAATTGTTACTGTCACTCACTGTCAAAGTGACAGTTAATTAATATTTCAAGTTATATTTTGTTTTGTCTTTGGAATTTATCTTATCAAATACCACGCGACCTCTCTGATTTTCTCAGATAAATTTTTATTTTTAAGCACTCATTTTCTTTGCTTTTAAGCAAAACCACTCAAGCAAACTGACATTAGGTAAAACCCCTCCTCCTTCGGAGTCGGGATTTACCATGCAGTTTGCTTTCGTGATTGTTGCTAAGCAAAAAAAAAAATCGTGCAAAAATAAACATTTATCGATAAAATCAGAAGGTCTTGTGATATTACCCTTGATAAAATCCCGTTACCCGGATTTATCTCATCAAATACCACACGACCTCCCTGATTTTTATTTTTATGAACTCATTTCTTTTGCTTTTAAGCAAAATTACTCAAGCAAAATGACATTAGGTAAGACCCTTCCTCCTTCGGAGTCGGCTTGTACAATGATGTTTGCTTTCGTAATCAAAAAAATTCGTGCAAAATAATAATTCATCGATAAAATCAGTAGTACTTGTGATATGACCCCGATTATTTTAAATATTTCCCTCGAAAAATTTCAACCAATCACGTTGCAGTATTTTCTGAATTTCGACCAATGACAATTGAATACAATAAATATTTTGCATATCGAGTATTTGCACAAGTACGATACCCGAATATTTATAATTGTAAACACAATGAGGAATAGTTTAATTTCTTCGTTTTAAAAGGACAAAAGAGGTAATATATTCAATTTTTCAATCAATTTCTTCACAAGAATTACTTTCAAAACGCTGATGACTCATTTTAAAGTAATTTGACAAATGACATTTGTCAAAGCTTGACGTTTATGTGACAGATTGAAATAAATATATGTTCAATAATATAAAATAATGACTGAAATCTTTCTCGATAAATATTCGTCTAATATATCCCTCGTGCATGGTAAATTCAATCAGAATATTTTCTCTCGTGCATGTTCGTGCGCTCGAAAAAATATTCAGGTATTTGCCATCCACTTGGGATATAACTACTGAAAATTTGTTTAAATAAAATTTAATAGGTATCTATAAATTAAAATGCTCACATACTAGCGGTTTAAGTTTTTCTAGTGGATGTTCTATTTTTGCGTAATTATACGTAACTTTTTATTTCTTAGTGAAATATTCTATATATTTTTTTCAAAAATTAGGAATTTACAACTTTTCTTTAAAACATTAGCTGTATTCTTTTTGGTCAAAATCTCAGTTAGTCTCAGCTCACTTCAGATAAACTCAGTAAAGTGTTGTTCTTTTTGTTACAACTGAACTGAGACAAACTGAGAGAACTCACTTCCCCCCTTTCCGATGCTGCACCACCCGCGAAATAAAATCAAAATGATCTACGCAACTCAGTTCGGTGGAAGGGGTAATGTTTGGTTTGTGTTGTCTGGAGAACTATTTATTTGGTTATGTGCACAAAATTGCTACAATAACAAATTATATCGATCTATTTCATTGATATATTAAATGTGTAAACTTATAGAAAAATATTTACAGTGTCATCAATTTTAATAGCATAAGTGTATATATTCTTATTCAAATCCACCTTTCTATACATAAAATGCTGTTCTTTTTGGATGCCTTCAGCTCAACTGAGCTCAGTCCATCTCAACTCACTTGTCAACTGAGTTGAGCTAAAACTTTCCAAAAAGAATACAGCTATTATGGACCCAAAATGATCAGTACAGAAACTATTCATATTTTCATTACGAAAGAATCACACACAGAAAATGTGCAAGAAATTCATGTCATTTTGGTGTGAAAACCATCATCAACAGGTATACCCTTAATTTTTAAGGATATCATAAAAATAATCTTTTAATTTTACACGGCGTTAATCTAATCTAATTAATGAATGATTTGATAGCGCATTAAAAAGTGAAAATCTAATAATAGAGTCAGGAAGGCAATCTGCAGAGTGTGAACTCATGGCACATTATATAGAGAGGTGTCCATCAAGCAGTGCAGAGTTGCACAGTGCATTAACCTCCCGGTAGGGGCTCCACCGTCGCACTCCTCCCCGTGGCCCGCACTCGCACCCTGCCCGGCACATGCACAGGTTACAAAGTTAATTATCTAATTTATAACAGTCGGTCCAGCACCACATTGTATGTAACAAGCTCGCCATGCCTCTGCTTGCTGGACCGGGAAACTTACACCTATGTAAAGAGGTACGTGTGTGTGATATGGTGTATGAGGTATGAAGAACGCGGTGGAGGATACAGAGTGTGAACTTTAATATTATTGTTCCGAACTTAAAGGTAGATTCTGCTTAATACAAATCGTTATAATTTGCAAAGAAACAGGTATTTTATGCGAGAGAAATAAGCAAGTATTTTCACTTGGTCAAGGAAAATTTCTGTTGAATTCACTATTCTTCAATTAAGGTTTGATACACTGATCAACGCTGATTCGTAAATCAATTAATTTCAACATCGAAAATCAAGTTAATCTTCTTATCAAATTCAGTGACTAACTGATTCGTCAGATTCCATAAATCAAGCATTGATCACTCGTTTTGATCATTGTTTTGACAATCCCCTAAAATATACGAGGTAATATAATAGTAATGGCAAAAATTAAATAGTTCTTAAATAATAGTTATTTACTTTATAAGTGGGCAAAACTAAATAAAATTATTTTCTCGTGGGTAATTTCATTTTGCCCACGTGTAAAGCATAGCGTTTTATCCAACTCTCTTAATAAAAAAAAAAAATTGTTAAAGGAATATTATTTTCTAAATTAAAATGTCAATCGAAGTAGTTACCAAGGTGTTGTGTGTTATTATTGTTATAAATTAAAAATTACTCACTAGTGACTTTTCTCAAAATTATACCTACTAAGAGGTAATATGTTACTTTCTTTGTTTAAAATCGTAATAGCTATAGAGCATTTATTGAGAGGTGTTAGATACTTATTTTATCCAACACCTCTCAAAAAATACTCTAAACTATGGCGATTTTAAACAAGGAAAGTAACAGATTACCCACTAGTAAGTATAATTTTGAGAAAAGTCCCTAGTGAGTAAATTTTCATTTAAAATATTAATAATAACACACACCCTGGTTACCACTTTGATTGACATTTTAATTTTTTTTTATTTCAAGCATGTCACTGTCATATAATATTTCTTTAACAATTTTTTTATTATTAAGAGATGTTGGATAAAACGTTTTACTTCACACGTGGGCAAAGTGGAATTACCCACTTGTAAAGTAAATATGTATTATAGTTATTAATCTACAAGGAATGTATAAGTACATCTTAACATTCGAAACCTAGTTACGTATGGTATAATTCATCAACAGTAAGTGGTAGATTATATGAAGGCCTACCAGGGTTTATGGGGTATGGATCTTAGTAAATAAATGAGATAAAGTAAATAGCACTGGAATCAAAAAGATATAGAATAATATTAACTACAGTCTTTATTTGCAACATTTTTCTAAATCTTGTTGTCATCAGATTCAAAAACAGTGTTCGTGGTACCAGCCAATACCTTTGGGCCAAAAGAAATATTTATGTTAGTTATTTTTGTTAATTTGTTATTATTTCAGTTAATTTCCCTTGAAAATAACAGAATTTAAAATAAAAGTAAAATGAGTATAACAATTTTTTCCGTTGTAAGATGATAACAAATGTTTTAAAAGTTGTTCTAAAAGTCTTAATTGGGCCATATGATATGATTCTGGGCTCGTAACTATTTTTTATATATTAGGTCAAAAAATGGATTTCAGGCTTAAGTAGTCTATTTATTTATGAAATCATAAATGTGTTTAAGCTGACGACGTTTCGACCTGTATTTAGGTCATCCTCAAGTCTACAAATAAGTATATAACATTGTATCATACAAAAATGGCTGACAAGTTTTATATAGATAGAAAAAATTTCTTGTAATGGCCTACGGCTACGAAATGAAAGCTTCCGGTTGTAATCTGCCCATAGTGTCCTTCACTGTTTTCAGGAATAATGTAAATTGCTAAAATAAACTGTGATGCCACTTGAAAATCGGGTTATACTCGTATTTCGCACATTCATTACCTGTTCAATAAATGAAAGTTTCCATCACACACGATACGCCGCGATACATAACAGCACTACACATGCATGTACCTAGATGAGATGAGTTGAGAGAGATGTAATGAATCGATAGTCGCGGTCGCGGGAACTAATCAATACCGATACCGATAACTCATCTCCCACGCCACGCCGCCTGCGATTGTATTGTGCGCGTACCCATCACCCCAGGGCTCATCAGCCTGATCTCTCTTCAGCGCCTGTATTGGTTGGGTGTGTCTCTACAAATTGCCCATTTTCACTGATTTAATAGTATTTATTTGTTACCTTTTGGTATTCAAGTTTATACATTTGTAATTTCTTATAGGTATTTATAATGCTATAAAACTATTGCTATGTATAAATATTTCTATAACACTGTTGACGAAACTACACATTCTACAACTAAAAATCTGGTGTGGGCACCACACTACTTTCTTATACAAATAAAACCAACTGAACACGTACCTATATGAGTTGTGCCTTGCATACGACTTTATTTTGAAAATTATTTGATGTATAGATGTTAAACTTGTTTAATTTTTTGTTGTCATTGTAACTATGAATTTATTTTAAAATAGTTATTAATTAATATCTAGTCTTCAAAACTTTCTAATTAATAACAAAAACATTACTTTTATAATATTTCACGTGACACATATTTTTGACATTTCACAATTATTTGACACGTTTGACACAGATGTTAAAAGTATTTTAGTTTTTGTTCCCAGTGTAACTAAGATTACTGAAATATATTATTAAATATATATATATATATATATATATATATATATATATAATTAAATTTTTCTCAAAATTAGAATCATGTACAAGAAAAGTGCAAATAACATTTCATATTCCAATATTTTGGGTAACATCTTTCATTTGAAACTTTTTCTCACAGCTGGTTCTATTTTTGAAAAAAATGGAATTTATTGTTTTGTATGTCCAGCAAAACTTCCTCTTCCGCTTATTCAATTTCATTCAAAATTAACACAGCTCTTCATTTTTCCATGAAACTTATAAATTCAAAATTTCGTTTACACATCTTGTCTCGTTCATGATATATTGCGCACACGGACATCCATCTATCCATCCATTCATCCTCACACACAGACATCTTTGAGAAATTGGTCTTAACGGATTCAGCGGGCGTCAAAATATGTATTTCTGCAAAAATCTCATCAACGATTTTTTTCGTGATTCCAATACTTCCTTATACTTTGTATAAGAAAGTAAAAATTGTTTTGGAATCATGCCATACGCCGCGTATGATTCAGTTATTATGGTTACGTCTGTTTGTTTTAATTTTATTTATTTGAGTTTGACGTTTTCAACAATTTTTTATTTGTATTTTTTGTATAATTTACAAAATCTTGTTATAGAAAGTATACTCTACAACATGTAACGGAATGGCATATCCCACACTCCAAACGGTAGTCCTCGTGTGGAATATGTTCCATTCCATTACATGTTGCAGAATATTCTATTCGTGGATTGTAGTACAGCAAACATGAAAGAATTACTACGGGATTCGAACTGAGGATATCATGACCCACATTATCACAAAACCATTTACAATCTATCAGAGCATAAGAATAATGTAAAACTATTCACCAAACCAACGAAACCATTAAACTCACAAAACCTCAACTAAAAAATAATAAATTCCACATTAGTGCCCAATCCCAATACCCAACAATACCATCCATCCATCCATAGGTAGTAGGTATACCCTTGTCTCCTACACTCACACTAACCCAGTCTTATACATACTACAACCATAGAAACTACACAGAACAATGGTTGTCTGTGTTGACGAGTTACAGCGTTCAGAACGTTCGGAGCGTTCCAGTTTGTTCGTTCTTGGTGACAGATCACTGCAGCCAGCGGCTACTGTCTTCACGCATCATTACACTCTCCAAGGATCGGGACTCAAAGGCAACGCTTGGCGGTGGAGCTGGAGTTGAATCGGAATTGGTTAAGGTTCAAGGAAAATTGGGGGCTGTAGGGCTATTATGTGGATGGGATTTATATGGTTTAGAAGTATATATTCTATTTATATATAGTGTGTTTCAATTTGGAGGATTACATTGGGATTTCGAGAAATATAGGAGCTCCGGCTTCAGTTAAATTAGAGAAGAGTTGTATCGTTAAATTTTTCATTTTTAAATCATTTTGCTGACTAGATATTAATAGATTTCTATTTTAAAATAAAGTCATACGCAAGGAACAAGTCATACGTGTTCAGTTGGTTTTATTTGTATAAGAAAGTAGTGTGGTGCCCACACCAGATTTTGTTTGCTTCTTTTGACAAAACTGAATTATATGTTTAATAAACTAATTTTAGTTGCTATGGGAACAAACAAATAACAGAAAATGTAATTATTAATCATTCAATACAGATTCACATACATGAAAAATTTGACGGAATTCTCACTTAAAATTGTAATATTTTTTTATTAAATTTCTTTATAATATAAGCGCTAAGAAACCCATTGTAGCAGAGCGCATCGTCAGATCTCTAATATTTTTCGAGATACGTCTATTTTTGGTATTTTTCGAACTGCAACTTTAAGGGCCTGTAATTAAAAAACTACACGAGATATCTAAAAATTATCTTAAGTTTAGCGTGTCTGGTGCCTTATATAGCAAATTAGTAAATTTTTAAAATTTTGAAATTTTTTTGTATTTTTGTTCAAAATTTCGATCGCCGATAACTCGACAAATATTAAATATACAGATTTGCAGTGTTCACCAATCGATTCAGCTCGTCGAAATACATAAGTGTGCAAAGTTTCATAAGAATAGCTATACGTGATGGAAAGTTAGAGCAAAAAGCCTGAAAATGGCGTTTTTTGTCCAAAAAGTCAAGTGGTACCCATTGACGTTTGGCCTGAATTTGGCCATTTCCAGACTTTTTGCTCTAAAATTTCAACCGGTTGTCCGAATTTTCTGGAATTTCCAGGGTTTATGTATTTCGTCGAACTGAATCGATTGGTGAACACTGCAAGTCTGTATCTTTCATATTTGTCGAAATATCTCTAATCGAAATTTTGAAAAAAATTCAAAAAAATTTCAAAATTTTCAAAATTTACTAATTTATTATAAATGGCACGAAAAACACAAAACTGGAGATATTTTTCGATATCTTGTATAGTTTTCGAGTTACAGCCCCTCAAAGTTGCTCTTCGGAAAATATAAAAAATTGTCATATCTCGAAAAATATTAGAGATATGACGATGCGCTCTGCTGCAATGGGTTTCTTAGCGCTTATATTATATAGAAATGTAATAAAAAAAATTAACAATTTTAAGTCATATTTGGGGAAATTACCGTATTTTGAAAAATATTACAAATCGCTTTCGGCTTCGTGTGCTAAAATTTCTCTTGTGGGTAATTCCTTACTTTGCCCACTTGTTAAGTAGATAACTATTATTCTGTGGCAAATATTCAAGATATGACATAACATATAATTATTTAAATGAAACTAATAGTAAAAAATATCATAGGAGAATAAAAAAGCAGTTTTCACAATTTACTACAAATGGTTGGTACCACGAGCTATGTTTTTGGGTTGTTTGAAAGTGTATTTGCCTCGTTTTTAGCGCAGTACAATGTTATTTGAAATCAGCACTAAAGTGCTCAAAAATCGTCATTAAAAGCTCAGAAATCGTCACTAAAGTAACCCATTATACGACGATTTTGAGCAACGCAGTGTTGACAACCGTAAACTAATTATTGTACAAGTAGAATAATTTTGACAGATATATGACGTAGTAAAGTTATACGTAAAATGAAACAATATGTGCAAGAAGAATTAACTAATTAATTCCATTGAAGAAGTTGAGGACAAAATACATAATTTTGAGTATTATTTACGATAACTTCAATATTCGAGGCTGGCAACACTGAGTGTCAGTTCAATTGACAAGTGACAGATGTATAAACTTAACCTATATAATTTTTTTGCAGTTATTTTCTTATTTTAGATTTCAAATAAAATTTAATATGTACCTCGGCACTGAAGTTCCTTTTTATCACTCGGCCTTGCTGACCTCGGCAAATAAATTCCATATTCGCGATAAAAATTTAAACTTCAGTGCCTTGATACATAAATAACTATTAGAATATTATACAGAACTAAATCCAGTTATTGTTATTTACATTTATATTATTAGTTATTATAGCTTTTTCCAATATTTAAAATATATATGATTTGTAATATAATAATATATAAAATAACTAGAGTGCAATAAATACTTTGCGCTCGAATTATATAGAATTTTTTCCGACGAACTATTTAATTTCATTAAAATAAACGCATATATTACATTCCCGTCATAGACTGTTTATTTAGTACGTATCCATAGTGATTGATGAATTAGTAAAAAAAGAAAAACAAAACTTTTACTGCTCGTTGTTATTGACGAACGACAAAGTAAAATTCCTCAAAAAACATCAACTTTACGTTGGGCAATGCAAGGGCAAAAGTCAACTTTCCATAGCAGTCGTTGGATATAGTTATTATTTAATTAATGTGACCAATGTACAAACGCTGAAAATGACCAACAAATTTATAAAAAGTCACGAATTGTTCCTAAAACAAAATTAAATTATTCTTTATTATTATCTTTGTCATGATCATCTATTTCTTCTTCCTCTACATCGATGTTCGATGTCATCCTAATTATCAACAATATAATTTTAAAACATAAGCAAGAACCATGGAACGTATCCAAAGGAAAACCGCAAGTACGAGTACCTACGGCAGTGTAGTGTGATGCACCCGCCCTGTAATGTTATTATTGGAGGGCTCGGCCCCTGCAGTTAGCACACAAAGGGCCCCCCGAGGACAAATCACAGCCGGGGGCGAAGTGTCACACGACTGAGCAGCTGACTTTAACGCTCTCTGTCGCTCTTTGTGTTGTTCACACTTCTGTCTACCCAGAAGTGACGTGAGTTACGTATTTGGATATGTCACACGGAAATGTTACTTTTTTATTTACTTGATTTTTTTTTGTGCTGACAAAATGGATTGATACAATAAAATATAAATAAAAAAAAGTATAGTTTATGTAACATTTAAGGTCTAACATACGCTATGAAGTTCGAACGTAACAATTTTCAAAATAAAAATATGTAGAATATCAGTTTAAATCTGTTATGTATGTAAGTATATTTTTGTAACTAAGTTTTAACTAACTTTTATAATTACCACATAAAATTATTGATACGAAGAAAGAAGTGTAAAAAGAAATAGTTATTTGTTTAACTAGGCACCAAAATACCAGATTTGCATCAGAGGCTACCATTTCATTGACGAGGCGACGCCGAGGCAATAAATGCTGCCGAAGCTGTAAATCTGTGTTTGGTGCTGTATTGAAGACATTACTTTTTCCGATTTGGAAATAATATCAATTAAGTGATTATTATATAACTAGCATGTGTTTTTTGAAGGAAATGTGACATTGTGTGCTTCGCATGTAATTGCCCTATTTTCTTTCAAACGTTATAAAATACGTTGTTATGTATTTTTATTCAATAAGCAGAAGATAAATTTTTTCGCCACCGGCATAAAAGTTTCTCCTTGGTAGCATTTTTACTCCAGCGGTAGACAAAGTAAAATATTATTGAAAAATAGTAGGGTTGAAATTCAATAATTTGACAGTTGAATAAAACTAATAAACAAAACAACATATTTTAACTCAACAGAATATTTCCCTCGAAAATATCTTCAATTTTTCAATCAATTTCTTCAAAAGAATTACTTTTAAAACTCTGATTACTCAAATTTGACAAATGACATTTATCAAAGTCCGACGATTTTGTGACAGATTAAAATAAATATATGTTCAATATTTTAAAATAATGACTGAAATCTTTCTCGAGAAATATTCGTCTACTCTCATATATCCCTCGTGCATGGCAAATAGAATCAGAATATATTCTCTCGTGCACATTCGTGTACTCGAGAAAATATTCTGGTATTTGCCATCCACTTGGGATATAACTACTGAATATTTGTTGATGTTTTGAGTTTTTTCAATGATTTATATTTTCAATATTTGAAGAAAAATAGCATGATGAGCATTTAATTGTTCTACTCGCTTCGCTCGTCGTTCAAACCTACACGCCCAGCACCCAAAGTATCACATTTACTCCTAATAACACAATATACTATTCTTCAAACTACATTTCCATTTCAAACTATAAAAATCTGATGTGGCCAGCACATAACCTCTCGCCCAATACTACTCTTAAACGGTACAAAATAGTATTTGATGATACAGAAACATACCTTCTTATTTGTTTATTTTCTATTTATATTTGAGAATTTTAATTTTCTTTCGTATATTTATTTAATTTTTTGACATATATTTTACTAAGAAAACAGCTTCACAATCACAATGACATGTGTCACATTTCGTAAAAAATTGAAAATTTTCCATGGTGTACTAAGGAATGCAAGATTTGTGAAATCTAATTTCTTTATATTTTATTATCTCTAAATCTAATGAAAATTATTAAAATTAGTGTAATCAAAACAAATGTAGAATTAAATATTCTTCAACTTTCAAAATAACATAAATTGTTGAAAAAGGAAATTTAACCGTGTTTAACACGAAAAACTGTTAAGGGCTTCAAGTAAACTGCTACTTCCGGTCGACCAATTTTATCCAAAATCTAATCAGCTCTTAATTTAAATATAAGAAGCAATAATTCAAAAAATTGTATTTTTTGGTATTATAGTATTTGAGTTATGCGAGACGAAAAAATTGCCACAGACTACACACACACACACATACATACATACATACATACATACATACATACATACATACAGACATCATCGCGAAAATAGTAAAATCGTACTGTAGGGACCCTAAAACGTGCTTATTCATTGAAAACTCACTACCCAATTTTCTGACCAAAAACAATACCTCCCTTACCTAGAGGTAGGCGGGAGGTAAAAAGTATTAATGGTTTATGAAGTTTAATATTATTGAAATTAATTACGAGTTACATTATTGAAAATGAATATTTTATAACAAAAAACATGTCTATGATTTATTTCTGGAAGGAAAGTAAAAAATAACTAAAAAAATTAATTTACCATTTCAAATTTGATTAATGATTTGATGTTTTTTGTTATTATTATTATCCATTTGTTCAGGTAAACATAACTTTCAAATAAGTTAAAACGCTTCCACTTGTGTGAACCAAAATATCTCTATTACATTTCCAGCCATCAAAAACGTCACAGCATCTAAAATAAATAAGATACACCAGTCTGACATGTGAAAATAAGCGTATATAAACCCTTTCCGAGTCACTTTAGCAAAATCCAGAGATCAATTTCAAACACAAACACTAAATCCGGCAAAAGAAGCATCCTAACCTCGAAAAACAGCAAACAATTGAGCAGCGAAAAGGTGCAAAGTCGTTCTTTTGTCACTTCGAGAAATATATTATTCTCTGACAGAACACACAATAAAAACACATTCCTCAAAGGGCCAGCACTCGAAATTACAAATGTCGGTTATTTTATTTTAAGTTCGCGCAGAGGCTCAGGCGTCGTTCGCTTGTTTCGTGAATGGCGTGAAAGCCGATTGTCGAGTGTTTTGTTGCGGTGTATGGTTTATGGGCTGCTCGTGCCCACCGCGATTGTAGTTATGGGATTATAAGTGCTTTTTGACTACATTTGAAGTGATTTTGTGCAAAGCTGATTATGTGGAACCGAGATGTGTTTGTGAGGCCGCACAGAGAGATGACTCTTCTTTTTGGTCTCGTAATAAGATATATTAATATGGGAGAGTTAATTCAATTTTATTTATTTTTATGCAGTATATTGCTTCGTACATGGAATTCTCTGTGGATCTTTGGGAGCCGTGGCATGACGGATTGTAAATATACTTTATGCGAAACAATTTAAATATTTTATAGAGATCTGCGAAAGCAGAATGCCACACCCAAATTGGGTATACAAAGTGTAGAAATAAAATGTGACATATAGGGATTTTAATGTTATTGAAATCATGAAAAAAATCGGTGACGAGATTTTAACTGAAATACGTATTTTGTCGTCTACGTCTACTGAATATGTGACAAAATCTATACACTTTTGTGTCAACCGAATGTATAATAATCCGTTAAGACCAATTTCCCAATGATGTCTGTGTGTGAGGCTGTGAGGATGGATGGATGGATGTCCGTGTGCGCAATATCTCATGAACGAGACAAGCCATGTAAAGGAAACTTGAAATTTATAAGTTTCATGAAAATATGAAGAGCAGAGTTGATTTTGAATGAAATTTAAAAACCGGAAGAGGAAGTTTACTGCACATACAAAACAATTCCATTTTTTTCAAAAATTTAATCAGCCGTGAAAAAAGTTTCAAATAAACGATGCCAGCAAAAATATTTGGAATATAAAATGTTATTGGCACTTTTCTTGTACATGCTTCTAATTATAAGAAAAACTAAGTTATATATTTAATAATATAATCAATATAATCAAAATAATGGGAACAAAAACTAAAATATTTTTAACATCTCTGCCATTTTAAACAATAAAATATAAGAGCTGCCCTTGTATGTACTGCCACCAGTGGTATATGAAACAACTAAAATATTATTGTATTAGTAACAAAATACTTTACTTCTTTATTGTATATGTAGCAGCAAATTATGAATATTATAATACGCTTGAAGAAAAATAGTTATTTATGATATAAGTGTTAAAAGTGACAGTTTATGAGTAAGTAGGGAAGTTTGTGAAACGAGGCGAAGCCGAGTGAAACAGCCCCACGAACGAAATAAATCACTTGTAACACGTATATCATACAAAATATTATCTATGATCTTCCTAGTGTATTAGTAAATACTAAAAAATGTAGAATGATATTTTGACAGGTAGGGTTACATTGTTGATTTATTGATACAAAACGTTAGCAACGAGTTAAAAATAACAATAAAACCACTTTTAACACGTTGCTATGTTACTTCTAACAGTTTTAACACTAGTGTCTGAAAGTGACACTTTTAACTTGCTAAGCAAAGCAAAGAGCAACTTTTAACAACGATCATAGATAAAATACATCCTTCTTCCTTCTACCACAAAACACAATTTTCATATACATTTTAAGAAATCTGATGTGGACACCACAAAAATAAAAATACCCAACTGTATACTATTAAAGTACCACATACAAAATATCAACATTCTACTGCTAACCATTTTCAAGAATGGTCAAAATGAATATTTCCGTTTAAATCTGAAAACTAAAATTTGTCACGCTTTCAATACTTGCTTTACTTCGTTCAAGGAAGTAAAAACAGTAGCTATGGGAAAACATGACATGTCCACTTAACCCCGCCATGAAACGTCACCCGGAAATAAAACTTTACAGAGTATATCAACCCTTTAACCATCAGAAACATAACAAGGCTCAAAAGTCTTGTCTTGTTTTGATGTAACTGCTCCACAATACAGACACTCGTCATTATTAATTACACCACATACCACACCCAACAATGTAACTTGTACAGTTACAAAATAATATCACTTTACATCGGTCGCATCTACCCTAATATCACCGAACATATTCTTACCTTGACAAGTACGAAATACTCGTCTGTATGCACAGACAACATAAGGGTGAAATATTCTTGTAAAGCACTGAAGCGTGAACATGTATGAGCGTTGCTGCGGTGCAGTGGCGTTTTAAAGGGAGGATTTGAGGGGCTGTGCACCCCTCCCATAGTATTACAGTTTTTAACGAAGTAGAGGTGTTTTATGAACTCGCAAAAGAAATTTATTTATTTATTTATTTGACTATATAAAGCGAACCAATCATTTGGTCAATATCGTCGTTTTTTTTTGACCAATCGCGTTCGGATTACAGAGCCAAAATTTAAAAATATTGTTTGGTTATTGTATTTTTGTTTACAATTTAGCAATTTTTTAAAATATTTTTGTGTTTAGGTTATTTGGGAAATAGTCAAAAATGTATTTTTTTTCACGACCGGGAGAGAAACTTAGTTTCTATGATACCAAGATTAAAATATTTAAATACAAATTACAAGCACTATACGTCAATAGCAATAAAAAGAGTAGGCGGAAAATTAGGGTTTATTATTATTAATTACATTAAATTGCGGTATCAAAATAAAATAATCTGCACTAAATAAGATGTAGGGATATTGGCAGTATTGTGCCAACATTAACGTGGGACACACGGTATATGCACTGATTTTTTGGGAAATATGCACAATAAATGCACAAATATGACAATATATGCAGCAAAATATGCACAAAAAAAAATCTTAAGTTATTAGATAAAAAGTGTAAATGAATTCATTATGAATTTTATTGCACAATACAGTCTTAATCCTGATTCACAATTAACAAATATACTACTAATATACATATAAACTAGGTCTAGAAATTTTATATTATAAGATTATGATATATTTACATAATTACAATAATAATTCAAAATTTTCTAAAAAAAAAAAGTGAAACATAAGTTAAAGATATATCCAGCTGAAAATTTTCTGTCTTATATTCATTGTACCCACTTTTACCAGCATTTATGTATACATAGATTCCTACTGTTACCGTTACAGAGATTTCCCTACAAATATTAGAGTTTATTGGTTTGTCTATTTACTTATTGTATTGTTTATTGCTTTTTCCGTTGCATTTTTCTATTTATTACTGCGTCCTCCAATATTTGGGAATTATCAATGTGCATTACTACAAATTTCAGAATGTTTATCACTAGAAAATATTGAAATATGCAATTATATATAACTTTTGTAAAAATATGCATAAGAATGTCCAAATATGAAATATATGCAATTAGTAATTAGCATTAATCTCTAATCAATGTAATTCGTCCAGAAAATTAATTTTATTTAAAGATATGGAACAATAACATTCAAATGTTCAACAGTGGAAAGTTCGACCAAAATTGTTGGGGAGAATTCATAATATTCAGGTTATAAATTCTTTGGCAGCAGTTTCTTCAGCTTTCAGGTTTCCATCCAATTAAATAATAGTGTATCGCATTACTAAACCAGATAACTATCCTTCTTAGCGCTATTCAAATCACAACAGTCTCACAAAATTTATAGCACCATCTTTTAAACACCCCAAAATTACAAATTTCATCAAACAAACATGGTTGCGCATTAGCATAAAAATGAAAACCACGTTGCTATCACATAACGGCTCGAGTGGCTCTAACTAACCTCGCTAACAGTCTAAAGTAGGGGCATAACAAGCCTGTAAACATCCCACAGGGAGAATAGTGAATACCCAAGTCTAGGCCTAGGACACTCTCATGGCACAATGGCCTCTGTTCGCTGATGTATAGCCACAGTGTTGTAAAATGTTGATGAAACTAAAAGCGGAAAAGCCAACTAGAGAGAGAGGAGCATTGATGGTTTATATTTGGAAGTATTGTGGTATGGATGTATTGTTGGTTGGTTTTGCGATTTTGAACATAAGGCGTGAGGGAAATGATGTGTGCTGCCATTTTGGGTTTCTACTCGATTGGATTTTAAAGAGACACGTAGTAGCTTTTATAGTATTAATCTGCTTAAGACATGCTTTCTTTTTGTAATGTTATACAGGACTTTTGAATTATACTCGAAGGTCTGTAAATATAAACATGACAGTTCGAATTACCGAACTAAATTCTTCGTGAAGAACAAATATATTTCAGAACTATAATCTAAAACGAATCTGCACCTAATTATAGACTTGACTAACAGCAAGAGATACTACGACAAAAATGAATTCACACAAATAAATAATTATCTAGTCTTTAAAACTTTCTAAGGGAAAATTGCAGGATTTTTTGACAAACAAATTGACAAGTTAATAAACAACTATGATAACACTAGTGATTCCAAAAATGTAATTGTATAATAATTTTTGCTATTAAAAAAAAAAACTAAATTAATATTTGATTTAACACATCCAGACCAAATCTCTCTTTATTGATTGCATACTACAGTTTAATTCAGGACAACAATAAGCAATAATCCAACAATATTTAAGTGTCAAATGAACCAAACCAAAAATAGCACTGTTTTACATTCAGTGGTTTCCATGCCGACGTCAGTGGAGTAGGTGGTTTTTGATTGGAGCTGTCAGTTGGTGCACTATACTGTAATTTAGCCCTTTCTAATAATACAAAATTGCTTTTATAATATTTCAAACGACACATATTTTTGACACTTCATAATTATTTGATATATAGATGTTAAAAATGTTTTAGTTTTTGTTCCTATTGAACTAAGATTATTGCAATATTTTATTAAAAAAATATAATTTAGTTTTTCTCAAAATTAGAAGCATGTACAAGAAAAGTGCAAATATCATTTTACTCGTATATTCCAAATATTTATGCTAACATCTTTCATTTGAAACTTTTTTCACACCTGATTTTATTTTTGAAGAAAATGGAATTTAATGTTTTGTGTGTCCTGTAAACATCTCCTTGCGATTTTCCAATTTCATTCAAAATCAATTCAATTCTTCATATTTTCATAAAACTTATAAATTCCATGTTTCGTTCACATAAATTCGTTCATGAAATATTGCGCATACGGACATCCATCCATTCATAAATAAACTACCACTTCCGGATGATACTGCTCCTAAAAATCTAAAGAGTTCGTAATTTTACGATTAAAGCTATATTAAATTTTGAGACATCGTGAAAATAGTGTAATCGGATTCTAGGGATCCCAAAACGTGTTTATTTATTGAAACTCACTAACGAAATTTTTGAATAGTCACAATATACATATAGTCAGCATGGGGTACCTAAATATTTATTATTTACTTTAAAATATTTTATCCAACACCTCTCAATAAATACTCTATGGCGATTTTAAACAAGGAAAGTAACAGATTACCCACTAGTGGGTATAATTTTGAGCAAATCCACTAGTCAGTATTTTTTTATTTATAACAATAATAATAACAAACAACACCTTGGTAACTACTTCGATTGACATTTTAATTTCAAAAATTTAAAGCATATGTCACTATCAAATAATATTTCTTTAATAAATTTTGCATTTATTAAGAGTTGTTGGATAAAACGTTATACTTCACACGTGAGCAAAGTGAAATTACCCTCTCGATAAAATTTCTCTCGTGGGTAATTTCTTACTTTGCTCACTTGTAAAGTAAATAACTATTATCAATTGATTGTGAAATGTTTTACAGTGAAACAAATTCGATTATGCTCACATAAATTAATATAAATATTAAGTAGGTCTCGTACAGGTATACAGTTATTAAAAAAGATATATTATTTTTTATATACAAATAGTCATTAAAAATAAAAGAAAACGAATGTAAAATAAAAGTAGGTACCTACGTAGAGAGCGCTAAAGCTCATACAAACACCAAGTCACACAACCACATTGCGTTATCATTCGGATTTCGTTACGACAAAATCTTATCTGTCATCTACCGATACATTAATTCCTACTTGCGTATGCACAGAACGATACGCATTGATGTGCGTATGTATGTGTGTGTAATATTTGTGCGGAGACGAATTCGTTTCTGGATGCGTGTTGTCAAACCCTACATCATAGCAGAGAAGCCATCATAGTTTTCTTACAGAAATTATTCAAGCTATTTTAATCACACTATATACAATTTAAAATTAATTATTTTTATAGATTTTTGTGTAAGTCTCTATTAATAACTACAATAAAGTAATGAATTCTATTGGTGCAAAAGAAAGCAAATATGGTTGAGCTTAATTTATTTATTTTCTCAAGTCTTTCGGCCTAAAATCTAAAAAAAAAATTACAAATCATTACTATGGTATTTTCATTGGTAAAAATAGTATAGTGTACAACAAGCATGGAATGGTACTCATTTTCTATGAGTATGCAAATCATATGAGTATGAAATGGATATTCCATGCAAGTTGCACACTATACTTTTTCTACGACCATGATATTATTTTCTAATTAATTTATATTTTAATAATAAATTTGTCCCGCTTTTACCATTTCAATATTTGAAAATTTTAAATAAGTATCCTAGCAATGACACCTGTACTGAAATGAACTCACCTGTATTGAAATACTAATAAAACAAATGTATTTCTCACGATGCTTGCAATGTACCTCATTTTCCTAGGAACAATAAACATACAATGAGCTGATTTCTAAGTGGTCGTAGAAAAATTAGATTATGTAAACATCATTGCTATCAGTATTCACAAAAATTATGTTAAAATCTGATAAATCAGGGTCCAACCTTCTTAATTTGTTGTCTCGCTTTCATCATTCCAATATTTGACAATTCTAAGTAAGTATCCTAGCAATGGCACCTGTACTAAAATGAAATGACCTGTATGGAAATACAAATTCATTTCGCACGATGCTTGCAATATACCTCATATCCCTAGCAACAACAAACATACAATGAGCAGATTTCTAAGAGGTCGTAGAAAAATTATATTATATACGTTATAGACTCTATAAGGTCTTTTGAGCAAACGTTAGTATTTAATTTGAGTTAGTGTAAATTTTGTTATTATAAAAAAGATTTAAAATAATATTACCGTTTTGTATTTATTTAGTGTTGGCCAATCAGAAAATTTCCAAAATGAATTATTCCCAAAATGAAAATTTACCGGGAATATTTCCTAGCCTTTAGAAACTTTCAAAATTTTAATTTTTAACATAACCTATGTTTCTAGTTTCTAGTAATTAAACATTTCTACTAATAGCGTGGTATGTGTATTATGATTGACAGTTTTGTTTCCAATGTTCTTATTTTTGTCATTGATATACTTTTAAAACACGAAGGAATGTTTCCGAAAAATTTCCATATTTTTCTTGGAAATATTTCCCAAAAATTAAATTCCCGGGAATTTTCCAACTCTATTTTTATTTCCATCCGTTGTTGCTTAAACTACCATACTCTTCAGTGGGACTCAAATCCACTTTCTCCGATGCTCTGATGTGCTTATTCTAGAAACCCTAATTAACTATGAAATTGGTACAGTTTGCACCTACAAACAGCATTCAATATTCAGTTTTCTGAAACCTTTTTATTTGTATTTAAAACACGTATAGTATCAGATTATGTTTGCTGAATTCCGGTGAAAGTAGTGTTCGTATCGGCGCACCCGGGTCTTGCCGGGGCGCATGTAGAGACCTCGCCCCCTGGGGAGGAGCCCCGCGGTGCGCGCCGCCGCCGCCTCTAAGTTGCTGCAGTAATCTGCTTATCCCGGCGGCGGTGCTCCGTCCGCGTCCGACGGCAGCACTACGTGTCGTGAGTGTCCTGGTGTGCCATGTGAAACACGACACGCCGGACAGATAAGTCGACCTGAAGAAACATTGTTTCTTCTGTAGGTACAGGTTGTAAAGTTGTCAACGTAATGAACAATCTACCATGACTTCTATCTAATAAGTTGTAGTAGTAAATAAAACAGTATTTGGGTGAAGTTCTGTAACAAATAATTAATAAAACGACGTTTGTATTTATTGTTTTATTATTTATCTGATAAAGGATTTATACAGAACTTTACCCAAATATTGTTTTGTTTTTATGACGAGTTCTAAAAACTAGAAAACTTCTATCAATATTAAAATTTTTAGTTGTTTTTTGGATAGTACCTCTACGTATCAATGAAGTTTCCAATTGGGCTTCCAAACTATCAAGAGATGGCTCTGATCACAAATCTCTAGCGGTACATGTCAGATTCATTTTGTATGGTCTTCTATAGCGAATGCGTGCTCTAGTTGTGATAATTTGTGTTTTATTAGTGTACTTGGTAGATTTGTTTAGATTTTATTATTATTAATTATTGACTATAGTTATATTTACATTAGCCATTAGTTGTTTTGTAGTTTTTTATTGTAGGTAAGTAGTTATTAACTGTAGCATTATTTTGTTTAAGATAGGTTATCATTTTTCTTTGTTGATATTAGTTTGTAGTTATATATATTTTCTAGTAGTATTTAATATAAATATTTTTGTAGTTATTTGTTGTTGTTTTCAGTAGTTTTATTTTACTTTTAGTTTAAATAGTAGTATGGATTAATTTATTTGCTTAGATTTAGATAGTACATGTAAGTTCGCACGTTGCTCTTTATCTTCTAGAAGCATGGTAGAAGGCCAGTAAATAGTACAATAGTGGCCACATAATATTATGTGGAAGTACATCAACAATATCATAGCAATTTTCAATGCTCTTTTCCATGCCTTTAATTTGTCACACTGTCACACATCATTACGACACATCATTTATTCTTCACACAAACTAGTCTTTCACCTTTTTTTGAGAATGAATGAAATCGAACTATTCGACTTTTATTAGCAGAAGAACTGCAGCCATAAACAATGCAAATTCTTCTGTTTTTAATAGGTTTTTTTGGAGAAAACTCCATCTTAACCTCTAATCTACAAATTAAATGTAGTACTTATTTAAATAATATGTCATAGATAAATGTAATACTTCCATTGAAATTCTTCTATAGTCACTACTGTTGATATAAATTTAGAAAAAATAACAAATAAGTTAAAATTCTTTAAATAAATAAAAACTCAGAATAAACGTCAAAAACACAATGTACCGCGAGACATACTTCAGAATTCTGCCGCTAGTTAGCGTATTTTAATATTGGAAGCCCAATAGTATATTACGTACCGTGAACTGTAAGTGATAGTTTTTAGGTCGAGAATGTAGTTTGGGATGTCGAGACCCGTAGGGTCGAGATTTCCTAAACATTCGAGACCTAAAAAATCACTTACAGTTCGAGGTTAGTAAGATATTTTTTGCAATACCTGAGTAAATATAAGAAAAAGAAAAATAGGTATCAAAATTAACAGCTGTCAGATTGAGGTTAAAAATAAAACGAATGATATATATTTACTTACCATCCACCATGAACGGTAAGTTTCACTTTCCATCCACCGTGGACGGTAACTAAATGATGTAACCATGAAAACCATTTGTGCAATAAAAGTTCCACTTACTGTGTTTAAATATTGTTATTAATGGGTAACTTACAGTACAGGTATTGCAAAAACAATTTTTTTGTCTTAAAACGACTTATAAGTATGAAATGGACATTCCAAGTTAAATACTATAGTTTTTCTCCGACTACAATATTATTTCCTAATTTATTTAGTTACCTCGGCGTGTCTTTGAAGTTTTCAAACAATTTTTTTATTCTGAAACTATAACTAATAAGCATGAAATAGAGTTCATTCCAAGAGAGTTGTATTGGGCTTCCAAATTATCAAGAGATGGCGTTGATCACAATTCATGAAAGAAACATGTCAAATTCATTTTGTATGATATCTTATGATGGCGAATGCGTGCTTTAGTATTGGTAGTTTGCTTTTATTAGCAGCAAAACTGTTGCTATATACAAGGCAAATTTTCCTGTTTTTATAGGTTTTTTTTGGAGAAAATTCAATCTTAACCTAAAACCTATAATCTACAAATTCGTACCTCTCATTTTTACATCTTATTTAAATAATACAGCTTAAACAAATGTAATACTTAGATTGAAATACTCTTAAAATAACTACTATTGTTATTAATTATAAAAAATAACTATTTATTTCAAAATACAATGAAATGTTTGTACCTTATGGTTAGTTCAGCTTTCTACCACTAGTTAATTTTGGATGCCTAATACCTACTATAGTTTTTCTACGACCACAATATTATTTCCTAATTTATTTATATTTTAATAATATAGAAGTTTCTTTTACTACGAGCCCAGAATCTTAACATTTGGCCCAGTTATAAACATATATAGGAAAACTGTTTAATTCACCATATTTATATCTGATATTCTATCATTTGTACCTCCCGCACGTACATACCGAGTGTCTACTTTTTATAGGACATAGGAGAGTGTCACACCCATAATGGATAAAAGGCGTGATGATATATTTATTTATTTATTTTACGAAATACAATGTTAAAATTTTCATTAGGCGATAGTTCGTTCCCTATGAATTTTAGAACAAAAGAGTAAATACAAAATAATGTTCAGAAACAAAAACTGCACAAAATGAGCCTAAGTTTATTGAGGTATTACATTTCTGTCATGAGATAGACGTAAAATAAAATTTATAATTTTTAGCTGTTCCCAGAGTGCCATGGTAAACAAAACACACAAACAGTCGTATTGTTTGGAGTGTGACAGATGACATTTGGCATAGGTTTAATAATTATTGACTTGTTTAAGTTATTTCTCAGTAATCATGGACACATTTACAATTTAGAAATATACAAATGAAGACCTTGCTCTCTAGCTTGTACATTCTTCTTGATCGCTTCTTCCGAATTTAGTATGTAAATAACTATTCTTGTAGTACGTATAAGGGAGGAAAAAACATAGTCATCTACTTTACTGCATCCTATTCCCCTATAATACACCCTTACATAAAGCCAAAACTACAAATAAAACACTGACTATTTTATTAAACAGATTTAAATATTGAATGAATCCAAGGCCTCAAAATCCTCATCAGAATTAAGAAGCAAAGCTACTTGTCTTAGCCTCATGTTCCGGCTGATTACATAAACCCTTATCTACCTCCATCTCGCTATAATCTGATGGTAGCCACGCATTGTTACACTCCGTGTATTTACATAAAGTGTTTCAACGTTGCCCTGTTGCTGTATACAGGCAGAGCGCTGTGAGATCGATTGTCTCTTGTCTTGCTACGTCTCAATAATGCTATTATCGGTTCAGGAGGAGTGCCTAAAGCCCTGCCCAACACACACACGAGGATTAGTGGTGTACGCGTGTTCAATTGCTCAATATTCAGATTTAGAGATTTTGGTATTTGGTTGCTGCGTAAGGTACTTATGGACTTACTGATGTTGTGGTTTATTTTGAGCCTTCGGTTATGACCTAAAGATATATATTATTATGATTGTACCAAATAAATGTTTACATATACGAACCCAAATCCATATGAGAAGAAAGACAAGTATAATACACTATTGGGCTTCCAAATTATCAAGAGATGGCGTTGATCACAATTCCCAAAAGATGCATGTCAAATTCATTTTGTATGATATCTTATGATGGCGAATGCTTGCATTAGTATTGGTAGTTTGCTTTTATTGGCAGCAGAACTGTTGCCATACACACTGCAAATTTTCCTGTTTTTATAGGTTTTTTTTTGGAGAAAATTCAATCTTAACCTATAATCTAAAAGTAAAATGAACCTTTCATTTTTACATCTTATTGAAATAATAAGGCTTAAATAAATGTTTTACTTACATTGAAATACTCTTAAACTAACTACTATTGTTATTAATTTAAAAAAAAACAACAATTAATTTCAAAATACAATGAAATTTATGTACCTTATGGTTAGTTTAGCTTTCTACCACTAGTTAGCGTATTTTAATTTTGGAAGCCCAATACCAATATATTTAGGTACTAAATTGTACAATGAATTCCAAATTATTTTACACACATTTAATAATACAATAGTATACATATTGTACAACAAGCATGGAATGTTACTCATTTCCTACGAGTTTGAAAGTTTATAGCATGAGCCGAAAACGAATGCTACAAATTATACGAGTACGAAATGGACATTCCATGTGAGTACTTTTTTACGACCACGATATTATTTCCTAATTAATTTAATTTCAATAATAAATTTGTTCCATTTTCACCATTCCAATATTTGACAATTCTAAATAAGTATCCTAGCAATGGCACCTGTATTGAAATGAACTGAACAGGTATTGAAATACTCACAAAACAAATTCATTTCGCACGATGCTTGCAGTGTACCTCATTTCCCTAGCAACAACAAACATACAATGAGCAGATTTCTAAGTGGTCGTAGAAAAATCATACCTCGAAAACTAAACATTTGTATGGCGTAAAATATAATCAAACATATACAGTTTCATGTATTCTTTCATAGTGATTATTTTTTGACGTTTCTTTAAACCAATGAAATGCTTTATTGTATGTAACGTGTCTGCGTTTTAACCAATCCTGTCATTATTATACTGAGAATAATGCTCTTGTGATTATTCTCGGCAATATTCTCTGTAGCTTTTTTGTTTTTGTTGACAGATGTCAGATAGTTATAATCAACACAAGTAAAAATGAGCAAAAAAGATAGATTTAGTGACGTGCCTGATGATGAAATAAAAAAATAATCTAATTAAATATAACTCGAGAGTTCGATAAATTAGAAAATAATTCTTCAGTATCTTTCCCAAACTGGTCGCCATTTGGCAATAGCCACTCAAGCCCTACGGGTTTTCGTGGCTATTGCCTGGCAACAAGTTTTCGAAAGATCTGTCAAATTATTTTCGATTTATTCTCACTCTCTTGTTATATTATTACTGCAAATTAAACTGAAAATATGTAATGATTCTATTGCTACTAAAAATGATGTTTGGACACATTATTTTGTAAGAAATTGTCGATGATAAATTCATTAGATTTTGTATCCTCCAATAATCCCTCCCATGGTGGGTGGCAGCGATGGGATACCTTGTCTGTCAGTCTTCAGCTGTTTTGATGCGTCGGCAAGACAGAGTATCGCCCATACCGACCTATAATCGGTCTATAAGTCACAGTGTGACAGGTGCCCGACTCACGGGGTTTTTATTGTACACCAGGCACCATCCATGGCCAACCTCGACGCGAGATAAATATATTTTGATAAATGACAAGTGAACGTTGCTGTACAAATTTCGGCGCGAACAATGTCCAGCCAGAGTGTTTATTAATTTGTTACGATATTTCACTGTTTATTTGATGGACTGTCATTTTTTTCGTGTTTGTTCTTTGATTTGAAAAACGATTCTGCTTATAGGCTGTGAAGTCAGATTTTTTGAGATGTGATATGAGAATGAGATGGCTGAGGGTTATTTATGTTGCTACCATTTTCAGACACAGAAGAGTTGAAATTGACTGACATAGCCTACTCTACTCAATTTATTAACACCTATAAAAAAGTAAATTGTAAATTATCTAGTTGAACAAGACATGGTTTAATCTGTTATATCAGTCATAATTTGTTCTTACTTAATTATTATTTTTATTTTTTATTATGAAGATGATAAGCGGACTAACTTCTATTAGTCATATGTTGCTTAATGAGTGAATGATTGTGAATTTATGTGAATACGAGAACGTGCATACTCTTTTTGGGATTCGAACTCACAACCTCTGGCGTGCTAGGCTAGTAACAAAGCCAATGTGCTCCATTTTTTCTATTTACTTTTTATGTTGTTACCTTTGGTTATTTATCTAGCAAAGAATTACGAACAATAATTATAAACGTTTTTTAATGAATATTCTATAGAATTTGAACAGAAAATCTTTATATACCAGCTGTAGAATTTAAATGTATTGTATCTATAGGGATTTCCATGCTATTTTTTTTTAAATATTAAGTATATACTATTTAAAACTTTTACTTTCTACCCAATGAAAAAAAAAAAAATCTTTTTTGATAGATAAATTTGTAGGTATATGATTACAGTAGTCGATGTTCACAGTAGGTAATCTTGCCACGAGAGCGCTTGTGTCGAGAAGTCCGATGAATTATTTGCTTACATTTAATATTTTATATGCTTTGTTTTGTAACCTAGTTTAACATTTTACAAATTTATTTGTGGTTCCAAGTCTTTAAAAAAATATTATCACAAAATGAATATATTTTTTACAGTATATCTAAGAAGGTCAACGAGTATTTTCGACAATTACTGATAAAATGTTATGTAAAATAATCTCTACTGTGTCCATATGTATAATTTGTGCGTCTACACAATTCTTGTTCCGTTTATTTTTTAAATTGTGTATCTGTTATTTATTATCAAATAAATCTTAGGTGAAATATATGGAATATATTACAGCGCTATAATGTATATTACCCTCTGGTAAAGAATTGAACAAGTAACTTTAATATTGAATAAATAAATATACTGGCTGGTACAACGAGCTCTGTTTTTGGGTGTTTTGAAAGAAGTATTTTGGTTTCAGTATTAGCGCCGTACAATGTTCTTAAATTATTTTATAAAAAAATATTTCAAATAAAAGTTGTAGATAATACATTGCTCTGCAACTTCTATTTGAAGCACTTTTTGATAAAATAATTTTAAAACATTGTACAGTGTTAAAATCGATACTAAAACATTTCTCTTAAAAAATCCAAAAACAGAGCTTGTGGTACCAGCCACCGAATTTTATGTATTTTTTCTTCTTTAAACCTCACAAACCTAGTTAGATTGCAACAATTTTCTCATGTCCTGTGATATAAAATCTTATATGTATCACGTACATAATATGGTTTTATTGGCATGGAACTATATTTTCTCAGTAATAATATAACAAGAGAGTGAGAATAAATTGAAAATAATTTGACAGATCTTTCGAAAACTTGTTGCCAGGCAATAGCTACGAAAGCCCGTAAGACTTGAGTGGCTATTGCCAAATGGCGACAAGTTCGAGAAAGATACTGGAGAATTATTTTCTAATTTATCGAACTCTCGAGTTATATTTAATTAGATTATTTTTTATTTCATCATCAGGCACGTCATTTAAATCTATCTTATTTGCTCATTTGTATTTGTGTTGATAACTATCTGACATCTGTCAACAAAAACAAAAAAGCTACAGAGAATATTGCCGGGAATAATCACAAGAGCATTATTCTCAGTATATTAATGACGGGATTGGTTAAAACGCAGACACGTGACATAATAAAAAATTTCATTGGTTTAAAGAAACGTCAATAAATAATATTTGAAACTTTTATGTCAAGCATTTATTATAATTATTATGATAACATAAAAATTATTTTAGTTAATACCTAAAAACAAATTTTGTAGTACTCTTATATACTATGATAGTAGGTAAATATTACCCTTTTGACTTAATTGAATTTATTGACACATGAATAAACCTTGCCATATTACCTATTCAAATTGATTTGAAAATAGTTTATGTCAAACAAATTATAGTGCGAGGGATAAAGGTGTACTTATCTTCATAGCATCAGTATATAATATGATTTCACATTTTCAGTCGCAAACGTTGACAAATTAAATTACGTCCCATAATTCATTTCAATATTGAGCAGACCTCTTAATAAAAATATTTTATAGAAAATATTCTGTGGTCTGAAGAATGTAAATGGAATTTTTGTTCATCATTTATCATACGCACACGGCACAAGACACAAGGTAGACATGGGTACGTGTGTGAGTGTGTGTGAAGCCGACCGATAGATTGTGAGTCCGTCGGCAAAGCACAATCTCATATTGTGTAGATCTTATGCATACTTGTCGCAATCGGCACTCGTATCTGAATTTTTAAATAGATCAAAATAGAGTATTTATTTTAGCGTGTACCATAGCATTTTTTATATCCACACTTGCAAAAAAATGGTACCATTCTATCAATTTTACTAAGTAATCAGTTAATTTACGCGGAACTGAAGAATTCAGTCAAAGCAACTGAATACTTCAGTAACTTTTACTGAACATGATCTTCTTCCTGCAATAGGTTTGTACAATTCCTTTTGCAATGAACAAAATTATTATTAACATAATTACATCAAAATTAAAATGCATACTAAAAAATTTTAAAAGCCATAGAAATCACCGATAATAGTTGAAAAAAATCTGCTGTGTCAAGAACATAACCTCCCGCCCAGTACAACTCTTAAACGGTGTAAAATAGTATTTGATGATACCTACTTATTTGCTTATTTTATATTTATATTTGAGAAATTAAATTTTCTTTCGTATATTTATATAATTTCTTGACATATATTTCACTAAGAAAACATCTTCTCAATCACAATAACATGTATCACATTTCTTAAAAAATTTATAATTAATTAAATTAAAAATTAATAAAATTAATGTAATCAAACAGATGAAAAATTAAATATTCTACAATTTTCAAAATAACATAAATTGTTGAAAAATTAGGTTTAACCGTGTTTTATCACGGAAATCTGTTAAGGGTTTCTAGTAAACTGCTACTTCCGGTTGACCAATTATATCCAAAATCTAATCAGTTTTTTATATAAATATAAGAAGCAAAAATACACAAAATTTTTTGGTATTATTTGAGTTATGCGAGGCCAAAAAATCGGCACAAACCACATACACACATACATACAGACATCATGACGAAAATAGTAAAATCGTATTATAGGGACCCTAAAACGTGCTTATTCATTGAAAACTCACTACCGAATTTTTTGACCAAAAACTATGCCTGTCTTACTTGAGATAGGCGGGAGGTAAATAATCACATACATTTCTTTAAGTTATTTAGAGTTATTATTATTAATTACTAAATTTTGATATTTTAAGGTAAGCTGTAGAATATGCTTGGGAAAAACTAGTGCCTCATAAAATAGTTCACCAATCCGGTAAATGTTTCTAAATATTTATGTTAGACAGATCGCGTGACAAAAGGTGTTAAATTTAAACGATACTTCCAAACATTATATCAAAAATAACTACGAAATATTCCGCATATTTGAATATTGTAACTAATAACGTGTATGTTATATTAAATCATAATTATTATACTTGGACGCCAACAGAAACATTTATTTAAATATTAATATTTATTCATGGTATTCAGGTATTGTTATTTAAATGAAATAATAATAATATTACTAGATATGTAAAATTTATGGAATGATGTTTATATGAGGTAATTCTATCTTCCAAGAATTTTATGACACCGCGTGCAGGTACCAAAAGCTTGAAAAGAAGTATTGTTGTATTTTATTAGTTTTTAATTAAGATGTCAGTAAAATTACTAGATATATATGTATATTAATTTGTTGTTTTTCTTTACAAAATAAAAATGTCAAATTCTTTGAATACTATTTATTTTAACAACCCTAATCGGATTAAAAATATAGCTCTTATTATAAATCAATGAAGTGTAAATTTTATCCCGGTAAATTAAAGCATTAGCCGTAGTCGAGGGCTACAATACAGGAAAAATACACTTCTCTCCTGCCTAGTATATACTATTTTTCTGTGTGTGTATGTATATCTATCTGTCTGTCTGTCAGTCTGTCTTTCTGTCAGTCTGTCAGTCTTTGTGGATTTCTGGAGTTACGGTTTCTCAAAAATACTAAACTGAAAAATTTGATATTTTGTATATATCAAATGTATACCCTTTAGAAGAGCTGATTAGTTTTTGGTGATAATCCATTAACCGAAAGTGGTAGTTTACTTGAAGCCCTGTCAAATTATTTTAAAATTTTTCAGTAAATTATGATTTAATGAAAATTTTGTTATTATGATAATGTTTCAAATATTATTATCTACAATTATTGTTTGAAACATTTTCCTCTTACTGTCACCATTTATGAATTACAACACGTTAAAGAAAAATTATATTTTGATATTTGCAGATATATCCCAAGTGCATGTCAAATTCGCATTCGCGCACTTGAGAAAATTATCGACAATTACATGCACGAGGGATATTCGAAGGACTATTTCCCGATTAAAATTTAGCCAAACGTTGTTTCTCTCATAAAAGATAAAGCAAAATTAAAAAACTTCATTTGACAGCAAGTCAGAATCACATTGGTAATTTCCACTAATGCGAATTATCGATAATTTGCCCTAGTGCAAAATTATCGTGTAATTCTACGTTGATTGGACGACATTCAGAAATGTCAGAATTCTGATTGGCTTAAATTTTATGAGTCGTTTAAATCCGCTAACCTGTTTTTTTTTTTTTAAACAAAAGAACGGTTGAAAAATGTAATTTTTTTGACATGTGACATAATCTTTTGAAGGGATGAGCGTTTCTTGAAAGTGGTGTTCCGTATTCCTACATTATTCGATAAGAAACCTATGGCGGAAGGTATTGTGGTGCCCACAACAGATTTTTTTACTTTATTCATTAGATCTTCTTTCGGCATTTTTTATATTTAGGATTTTCTTTTTTAATTTGTTTGTCGAGATAGTTTATATAAATTATTGAGTACACACTTTAAATGTTTCACAAAATTCAGTGTTTAAGTCTAATATAAATTTTTTTAAATATAAATCAGAAGCAAATCTTGGTGAACCTATAATGATTGATTGTTCTATCCAAGGCCAAACATTTCCCAAAACAATTTCAATAATTCGCACCTCCTAGCATAGTCCCCTTGTGAGTGATCGTCCGACTCCAGGTGTTATAATGAGTCCTCCAGGTCCGCGCCCCCCGGGGGCTGCGCCCCAGCGGCCCAGCGCCCCGTGGCCCGTAATCGCATTAGCGGTGTAATTAAAACCCGCCGTGTTTTGTTTTAGTGCACGGCACACTGCGCCGGATCTCGGCCGGTGTAAGTGGTTATCGGATATTAATTTCACAAGCGCAGGAAATTAACCAATGCGGAGATCTGAGATTGAAAAGTGTAATTGGTTTATAATGTGAGAGAATTGAGATTTAATCAGGTTGCGAAGATTCATTTGTCATGAAATGTGGAGTGGAGTGATGGATGCTGTTTATGGGAAATCTTATTTTACGATAAGTGGGGCTTAAATGATTTTATTTCGAGACAAATATTTTATCCAACACCTCTATATAAATGCTCTATAACTATGGCGATTTTAAACAAGGAAAGAAACAGATTACTCACTGTTAGGTATAATTTTGAGAAAAGTCACGAGAGTAATTTTCTATTTTTAACAATAATAATAACATATAACACCTTTGTGAATTGGCCTCCAAGATTGGCAACCAATGGGATCATACACCTTTTTGCATTTTATTTTTTTTTTTTCAGTAAGTTTGAGTAAAATTATAAATATACATACTAAATTTAATATTAAAAGGCATTTAGTTATTAAGATACGATTTTTAGAAATTGGCATCCAATTTCAAATTTTTCGCTTCTTGACGTCATCTTGTAATTCTACGAAACACGCTCTTGCGGAGAGCGAGGAACTACACCAACTGTCAAATTGACTGTTATCTGTCATTGTTATTTACTGAGAGGTTTTTACAAATATAGTTTATTCACATTACCTGGGCAAAATAATACAACAAATATAATAAACATTAGTTTAATTTGCAAATCGTTGTTAACTGCAACATATGACTGGAGATGACAAGCAATAAGATATAGTACATCAAAGCATTTTTATTTTAACACGTCCTAAACTCTTTGACTAAAAACGTTATAATTAACGAATACCTAATTTAATTTATCGGAGTGTTCATTTTAATAATAATAAGTAATTATTACAACCCTGAAAAGCAAATTATTATTTGTTATAAACACCTGTTTTGCCTTGCCATGCTGTATATTCTATTACAAGATGACGTCACGATTTTGCAACCGCGAATGAAAAGTTAAAAAATTATAAGAAATATTGAATAATATGTGACAGAAATGATCTAAATTTTTATAATTTGTAAAAAACACAATTTTTTAAAAAGTGTATGACCCCATTGTGTAGTTATATTTCCAGTATTAAACTATTAGACAATGTCCTTTTAGTATTTATAAAGTGGAACACGACAGAAAATCGTTCATATTGGGTATTTCAATACTCTCGAAGCTGCTTGCCTTGCCGTGATCAAATAAAACTAAAAGACTAAAACCTATTCCGATTTACATCAGAAATGTTTCCAGAAGTCGTACAATTTACAGAACACCTAATAACTATTCAAACCGTAGCTACAGCATTTTCCACTCATTTAGCTACTTCTTCCAGTGTCCACCTCGTGTACCCGCTCCTCACAGCACATTCCCATCGCATGTACAGTCCGTGCACACGAGAACACAACCACACTTTATTAAAACATCTGTTCGGAACGACATCAACATCGCCTTTTCAACTCTCTCGGTATGAGAAACACGTAGCGCGGAGCCTCCGCCGAGGTGACATTTTTCACGAGAAGCCGCTGCTATTTATCTCGCTGCGAGGCGGCGGCGGCGGTGCGTAGGGCTCTGCCCCCCGTGGACAGGGCCCCGCCAGGTTATAAGTATATTACAGCTTGTTATTAGTGAGGTGCTTTTTGACGCTAATGGTGCAGCGAGGGAGCAGACTCAGTTTTGGGAGCTGGAGGGCACTGGTCGTATTTTAAAAAGGTGATAAAATGTAACAAGATGTGTTTGAATGTTTGGGCAGTTTTGTAGGGAAAAATTCCGAGGTTTTATTGGTGTTGGTATAACTAGTCTTTCAAAACACTGTAAGATTGTTGGTGTTTTAAATAAACCGATATAACATAATATTAAGACAGGAATTTCACGTACAAAAACCTTTATATTTGAAATAAACAACAATTATTTGTATTACTACCTATATCAGAAACTGTAGTTTTGCAGGAATGAGTATATTTTGCAAATAAGAGTTTCTGGACGTGTGAAATACAAATATAATTCAACACAAAAATTGTAACAAATATATTTTAATCTAACCAAATTTCTTCTGACTCAAGTATTTACTCAGATGTGCTCAAAATACCTTACGCTTTCATGAAAACTGCCACTTCTGGCTGATGAATTTCTAAATATGGTATTTTAAAATGATATTGCCACACATTATATATTTCGGATAAATACTGCCTGAACTACTGAGTTTTTATTTCTAAGGAAATTAAAAGTCGAAGCCGACCAAGAATCAAAATTTGATTGGTAGATATATAAAATTTTTTCCACTATTCTTATTTGTCTAATTTCTCGCTATCGGAATTGATCATTGCAATTATTTTTCTTGTTGTTCCCAAAGAATAGCTTAAACCCTTAAACAACATCACGACACTAAATTACTAGGTAGGTACATTCAAATGCATAAGCATGTTTACATCTCTCATAATCATAAACTACAGAAAAGCCACCTAATATTATTTGGGTTCAGCTTTACTAATAAAGAAGAAATTTATATTTGCGTATTTTCAAATATATTTTGCATTTTCTAATCATTAAAAAAATGTATAAGTATTACGAACGTTAAGGAATTACCGAAATTTTGTCTTTCAATGGTAAACTGTCCTTACTGCTCTTGATACTCAATATACTATTACATAGCAACCGCTCAACAAACGCATAGTAACCGTCATCAAATGCATAGCAACCGTTCAACAAACGCATGGCAACGTATTTGATGACGATAACCTTTAAAATATCTATAGACAATTAACTCATATGTCATCTGTCAAAAATGGTCCAATGGAGGGTTATGATTTTGACGTCACAGACAAGAAAGAGAAAGATAAGGTAAAAGTTGAGATGGAAGTTCATAACACAAACATCCATGTTTTGACGTTTAATATGGTGTTTTAACAAGGTTATGTTTTTATTTTTGAAGTTTATTATTTAGGAAACTTAATAAATTTAACACTGGCCATATATTCTTTATAATAATAAAGGGAGTCACTATTGCACAAACCATACACACACTTTATTTTTCATATTTAGCATCATTTTAAGAACTGTCATTTTGACAGCGGTTTGTTTGTGTTTCGCCCACGTGAATTTCATCGTAGTTCAATGAAAACATCAATAAATGGCAGCACGAAAATTTGCTTCTGTATAATCCTCCATTGATTTTGAGGATTTAAAATTTTCTCCAATTGAAAATAATTATTCTGACATTTTTCACTAGTGATGTCATCGACACTTTTTTCCACAATTTTCAGTAGTGATTCCATCAACAATTTTAAATAATTGAATTGTTACGCTGTTGCTGTGAAAGTTAATCTATTGGCAAGTCAGTTTAAAGAAAGAATACATTTCTACTCGTTAAATTGTTCTCCGGATACCATGCTTGTTACAGGTTATGTAGACATTTTTAGGGGCTGCATCAATCGTGGTTATTACGCTTGAAAATATCACTCGTGCTGCGCACTCGTGTAATTTAAAATCAAGCGTAATACCCATTCGTGATACAGCAACAAAAATTGTCAACTTAACTCGTTACACTAATGGTAATATTTATTAATTCCAAATCGGCAAAAAAATTATGTGTTCAACTCAGCACCAAACACAGATTTACAGCTTCGGCAACATTATTGTAAATCTGGTATTTTGATGCCTAGTTAAACAAATAACTATTATTAGATGCAGTTTTTTTGCATTTACGCTTTTAGTCTAAAATCTGTCGCTACTATACTCAAATAATATTGTATGAAGTAATATTCTGTATTTGCTTTTAATTAAAAGTATAAAATGTTGAGCACATCTTCTGGAAGTACCGTTAACATTCTCCCAGACAAATGGGTATCGCCAACAGGATCTTATCATCTGAAAATCATACACCATACGTCAAAATCCATAACAGAGCCCATAACTCGCCTAACACACACACATTCACACGTCGAAGATAAATTACCGCAATTTGTACCAATCACAAAACTAATATCGCTTCATAAACATCATCACACGAAGCAGCAGCCTCGCCGCGGCCCATCCAGCCATCTCCACCAAATTTACATTCTACTTATCGTGAAAAATAAGACGTAATCCTTCTGACAACGACAGGCTCCGCTATTACTGATTCTATTTGTTAATAACTATGTAAATGTGATAGTAATCTCCTGCTGCATTACTTCCAACATGGAAAAAATTCATTTGAATACTCTTACACAAAAAATAATTATTTCGGTTAATAGAAATATGTATTACACTTGCGGTATACTTCCGTGTCTTGGGTTATTAATGAGGTGATAGGCAGTGAAAAATTATAAGAAAAACGCCAAGATTCATCTGCTGAAACTTGGACTTTGCTTCAAATATTAATTACTGCCTGCAATGCTGTTTTCTTCATTACTTAAAAAATAAACAAAAATTATCTGTAAATAGCTCAGAGGTAACGCATCGGACTGCGGATCGTGAGATCCTCAGTTCGAATCCCACAGCAGGCAGTTGCCAATTTAAATTTACCCTTGTGGTTCCTCCTCCACTAACAGCTTTGGGAGCTATGACTTGACGGCTGGTAACCGCATTTCATACGCAAAAATGATCACCTACCGAGATCTGCGTAAGCAGAGTGCCACACCCATAATGGGTAAAAGGCGTGATGATATATATTTATTTATCTGTACAAACCTTTTCAAACTAATAAATAAAGAAAAAAGTTTCAAATAAAAAATTGTAGCCAATATTATTGTGTATTTTTTGGTTGTAACAAAATTTACTCTAAATTATTTATTAACCAAGATATGTACCAGAAATTCACTTTACAGCAAAAGTGTAAATATGTACATACAAAGGAAGCAATATGGCCCATTTGATTACCTAAATACTAGTGTTTTACGATATATCAATTAAATTAAAAGCAATATTTATTAGAAAAGTTGTAACACATCTATGGAAAATTAAACAAAAACACAAACTATTGGCATTTCAAAAATCCATTGCAGAATATTTATTTATATCAAAGAATAGTATATTGTACAACGAGCATGGAATGGTACTCATTTCCTACGAGTATGAAATGGGCATTCCATGCGAGTTGTACACTATACTTTTTCTACGACCACGATATTATTTCAAAATTAATTTAATTTTAATAATAAAGTTGTCCCGCTTTCACCATTCCAATATTTGACAATTCTAAATAAGTATCCTAGCAATGGCACCTGTACTTAAATGAGCTGACCTGTATTGAAATACTCACAAAACAAATTCATTTCGCACGATGCTTGCAATGTACCTCATATCCATAGCAATAACAAACATACAATGAGCAGATTTCTAAGTGATCGTAGAAAAAGAATTTACCATTATATCATTACAATCTAAGAAATTTCAACAGAAGATAATACAAGACTGTAATAAATAAAACTAAATCTCTTTTCAAGAATGTCAAATATTTTTCGTTTTTGTTTAATTTTCTATGCCCATGTTACAGTTTTCTCGTTGTGAAAACGACTGTCTACGTCAACCTTTTCAAGGCAAAAATAGATTTCGCAACAGAAATAGTGTAAGAAAATAATAAAATATATCTATATAAAACGTTGTTGGTGTTCAGGCTTAAAACGTAAAGGCGGTAAGGACATTTGGCGTCAAATATTAACATCAATATTTCTTTCGAATTTCTGTCAATTAAGAAAATATTTAAAAACTTCCAGTGGAAAAAATACTCATAAAAAAATATTAAAAAGTGATATAGGGCTATAATTGTCCACCCACTGAAAAATCTATGTTTATTTTTCCTTTAATTAATATTTATAAATATAATTCTGTTAACAAACCGATTTCTTGGCGATTAAAAGATCGTAAAAATATTCTATGCAAGTTTTCCCGTAAATAATTTGATTTATTTACACATAGAATAAATTTACTTTTTACGACCAATAAAAACGTCAAATTTATTGACTCTATTAACATATTTGAGCATATAAACTTTTAATAACCGAGGAATACTTGATCTTCCACAAAAAATACGAACTAAAAATATGTTTCCTGAAATTAGATCTGATTTATTTTTATACAATAAATTGTTGAAATTTGCATATTGTCTAGCTATATAGCTTGTCCACATTCGAGAAACGGGAGTGTATCTAATTAATTGTTCTGATTAGATTCAAGTAATTACAAAATTGAATAATTATCTTCCTTTAAGCTATGATTACGATTTTTCCTAATTTCAATATATAATATACACACAGAGAAATCGAGTTAGCTAAAATGACAGAAAAATTCAGTAAAAAATGTAATTCAGTTAGGCCGAGGAAAATAAACCATGTGAGTGATAAAAAGGAACTTCATTGTCGTAGTACATATTAAATTTTATTTGAATTTTAAAATTCGAAAAAACTGTAAAAAAATCACAATAAAGGTTAAGTTTATACATTTGTCAGTTGTCAATTGAAACTGATAGTCAGTGTTACCAACATCGAGAAGTGAAGTTATCGCAAATAACACTCAAAATTATGTGTTTTGTCCTCAATTTCGTCATCGGAATTAATTAGTTAATTCTTCTTGCAAATTTTGTTTCATGTTACGTCCAAATTTACTATAGTACGTGAATATATTTGCCAAAATTATCCTACTTGTACAATCATTATTTAACGGTTGCCAACACTAGGTTGCTCAAAATCGTTGTATAATGGGTGACTTTAGTGACGATGTCTGATCTCTGAATGACGATTTTGAGCACTTTAGTTATTATCAAATAATGTACCTAAATTTTGCATTTATTAAAAGATTTTGGATAAAACGTTATACTTCACACGTGGTCAAAGTGCATTACCCACTCGATAAATTCTCACACTCAGCCTTCGGCTTCGTGTGCTAAAATTTCTTTCTCTATTAATTGTGTATTAAAATATTAAATATTACAATTTGTTTTTATTCAAAAACATAACCTAGACGATTTAACTACCATATTCAATAAAAGTTACTTAGGGCCTGTATTTTTCCTAGTGTATGCTCAAGGATAGATTGATTTTTTACACAATGCGGTTACCAGCCGTTACATCATGACCCCCAAATATGTTTGTTGTGAAGGACCTACAGGAGTAAAAAAAATGTTAACTATCGGCTCTAGAATTTGAACTGACAATCTTATAAATATATCTTTCAAACACATCGTGCATCAATGAAGAACTGTATCGCCAATGTTTGTTGACAGACTTCGCTTATAATTTTTAACATTCTTCAGTTTAAACCCATTGGTCAAGTGTTAACAACAACTAAAAGTAGCGGTATCTGAAGTGTATTTACTTTGCGCACTTCACACGTTCAGCACAACAGACAACACTCTCCAAGAAGTGAAGGATTGACGACGACCACTCCGAGTGCTTTACAGCGAAGCGCATCACTATAACTTGCTTCGACTGATCGACTCGCAAAATAAAAACATCGCCTGACGCCGTCATGTCCATAGTGGTGTCCGTCAAGAAAGATCTTCAAGTTGTGTTGCTGGTCTGGAGTGAGGTGCGTGTATCAAGCATATCCGCGTTGTAAAATTGAGGTTGGATACTGCATCTTGGAAAAGACTGTCTACGCCTATAGGATGTTGTAGTTGGTGTTGAATGTTGATGGAAACAGATGGATGAGGTGAATTACAGACTATGTAAAATGTGTCATGATTTAGGAAACTGACTGTAAAATACGGCCGTCGGAAGATGATCAGAAGTTTTATCCCAAGTGCATGCCAAATATTCTGATTGTTTTGCAATGCACCAGGGGTATATTAGACGAATATTTCTCGAGAAAGATTTCAGTCATTATTTTAAATTATTGAACATACGAGTATATTTATTTTAATCTGTCACATAAACGACAGACTTTGAAAAATGTCATTTGTCAACTTAAAAATGAGTCATCAGCGTTTTGAAAGTAATTCTTTTTAAGAAATTGATTGAAAAATTGAAGATATTATCCCTTTTAACCTTTTAAAAAGAAGAAATTAAACTATTCCTCATTGTGTTTTGTGTTTATAATTATTATAAATAAAATTATAAATAAAAAAAAAATACTTACTGTGCAAAATATTCACTGATATTCGATTGTCATTAGTTGAAATTCAGAAAATACTGTACCGTGATTGGTTGAAATTTTTCGAGGGAAATATTCAAGTTTATATACGTCGTCCAGAAAGTAAGGACCTTTTGGCAAACTAAATAAAAACGAAAGATATCAACAGTTTTATATCTTTATTGAGGGTGTTTCATCTTAATACAAGTCATCATCAGCAAGAAGTATATAATCAAATTATAGAATAAGGAGCATAAAATATAAAAATTGTAATCAATATAAAAATATTTAGACAGTAGAATATGTCAAACAGTAGTTATTCCAAATTCAATCAGCAATTTAAAAGGATATAAAATATACATTTTTAAAGATATCAACTCTAAACTTTATTTAAAAATAACAGTAAAGTACCAGTTTTTCAATGCTGATGTTATACTCTTCTACCACCAAAAATCTGTCCCAGAATCTCACTACTTCTTGGAGGTCTTCATCGTTAGCAAACAGTTAACCATCAAAAAATTCCTTTAGCTATGGAAACAAGTGTAAATCACTTGGTGCCAGGTCAGGACTATAATGAGGACGTCCAGAAACTTCCCACTTAAGAAACTGAAGTTCTTGCACTAAGCGATTTTCACTTGTTTATAAAACTAAAGGAATTTTTGAATGGAATACATGCAAATTATGAAGACCTCCAAGAAGCAGTGACATAAAATTCTAGGTTATAAATATTTAAAGTTTTGCAGTCTGGCAGATATTGAATATTTAGGATCGGTATTTTCAACCTCTGGTAAAATAGAGAATACATTTATCAGTGGAATAAACAACAAATATCGTATAAAAAGATGACAGCAAGAAAAATAATCAACATTTAAGCTATGATTTTGATGCGATATTTTTTTTATTTCACTGATAAATTTATTTTTTAATTTATCTGAGGTAGGAAATATCGGCTCTTAAATAGGTTAATTATTCTTTACATGACTTGGATACTTATATTCTTTGAAGAATCATTCCCAACAAGTGAGAAAAGTGGAAAGAAAACGATCGATGTAAATTTAAAAGAAAACGTAAAAAATATCTTTCTACAACTTATTCATTTATTTCTATTTTCTCATTACATGTTGTACCTACCGGGTGAAATGTGGCGTGTAGGGATTTCAATGTTATATTTATAATATCGCTGTAAATTTTTACAAGAAAAGGGTAAATACAAATGTTGTTCAGCATTAAAAATGCATGCAATAGGTCCCATTTGGTTACCTAAATATTAGTGGTAAATCAAAAAACGGACTAGCAGTCGAATAATTTATTAAAAACTATGCCGACGTTTCGATAGCAACGGCTGTCATCTTCAGGGCGTTCAGCTCCAGATTTGGTAGATGTTAGATCTTTTATTTTTAACTATATTTATTTATTTTTTTATCTTATGACTATTGTGTACATTTTAACATTTTGACTAAGATTTTTTCTACGTGTTTTTTAATATGTTTGTATATGTCCATGTTATTTAATTGTTTTTTGACCTCAACTTGTAAGTAATAGTTCTATATTTGTATGTTTCATTAATAAGTTCACTATGTCACATTTACAGAGCCCTGAAGATGACAGCCGTTGCTGTCGAAACGTCGGCATAGTTTTTAATAAATTATTTGACTGCTAGTCCGTTTTTTTTTATTTACCATTTCCTACATTAATCGATCATCGCACCCTTTCACTAAATATTAGTGTTTTAAAATATACTAATCAAATTAATATTTATTAGGGCGGGATAAATTAAAAATTACACATAAAAAAATGACAGTTAGAATAATTACTACCATTTGAGCTATGATTTCGATGCGACATTTTTCATCTATTCAACGAATTTTTTATTCGGTATTTTATTTGTATGGAAAGATCGGCCTTTAGAAAATTTAACAAAACTAAAAATATTTGACATTTCAGAAAGCAGATTTAGATTTATTTATTATATTGTTGTAATATATTCTGTAGAAATTTCATAGAAGATTGCAAAGAAATATTGGCGAATTTGAAAATACATTTCTTTCTGTTAAAATAAATACATAAATCCAAAACTGTTTTATGAAATGTCAAATATTTTTCGTTTTGCGTTTAATTCCTTGACCGTGTTACAATTTACAATTTAAGATGGATATATTGTGAAATACTAATATATAGGTAACCAAATGGACATTCCTGCATCCATTTTTTTATTCTGAACAATTTTTGTATTTACAGCTTTGTTGTAAAGTGAATAGGTTAAAATTTACAGTAATATAATAAATAAGATTGGAAACCCTATATGCCACATTTTAATTCTACATCATGTATGTAATTTGAAGTTGGTATTAATATCTCAGAAACCGTCATATCGTACAAGTATTTATACAAAATATTAGTAATAGAAATCGCACATTTATATGGCTGAAGTAAATAAATGGGAGTGTCGGGGGTTTTGTATTATAAATCATTTAAAAACTTGTGCGAATTCATTAAGAATATTAAAACAGAATAGTGAAACTGTAACGGTTCTATTTCGCAGCCACTAGAATCCATATTGCACAGTATTCTTGCTTCGTAGCAGTTAAGTCATAGAACATAATACATTCACATCCATTTTTAAAACTAAACAATAACCAACCTTCATGTCGAGTTGATTTCGTGTCTCAAACGTCAATCTAACGTCCTTGCTCAATGATCTACTTTCAACTCAAAATCATCTCCGATCCTCTCGCCAAGGTTACAACATTCACTAAGTCTTCACCAACAACCAACGCACCAAAACAAAAATTCTAACAACTGTAACAAAACACAATCCCGCACAATTCCTGCAAATTTACCGACGGAGGGCTGCGTTACCGACTCAGTGACCGAGATGTGAACTCTATAAGCTTGCGCATGAAACTGTCCGATCTGTTTCGTAACCGCGGTATAGATGCATCTGTGGGAACTTCTGCCCTGCGATTGGTGGAGAGACAATAGGTGTCCGGCCACTTATGCCGATGGGGCGGTGACATGGGTTGGTGGACACGCCCCCGCGACGTTTTGAATAAAACATTTTTGAGCTTGGGGGTTTTATTATGTTTGTAGTATGCGAGGGTGAGATGGATATTTCTGATAGGGATGATGAGTATTGTTATGGGTTTTAAATGATTGTAATATATCATCACACAATTTACCAGTTTATTTGTGTAGCACTGGGCTTAAAACAGAATCGGTATACCTCCATGTGGGTGAATTTCGGGTACCAGCCGTCAAAATTTCGAAACATTGTAGAATGTGATTTAGGTTGTAGCCGCCTCTAGGCTGATATAAATTTAGCGCCCCTATTTGTCTTCTTGCAAGAAAAAAACCTCTCGCCATAGATTTCTTATCAACAAATCTGGTGTGGGCACCACACTACTTTCTTATACAAATAAAACCAACTGAACACGTATGACTTAATGTTGACAATTATTTGATGTATAGATGATACTGTTTAATTTTTTGTTCTCATTGTAACTATGAATTTATTTTAAAATAGAAATCAATTAATATCTAGTCTTCAAAACTTTCTAACTAATAATACAAATATTGCTTTTATAATATTTCACAAGACACATAATTATTTGACACGACGTTTGACACATAGATATTAAAAATATTTTAGTTTTTGTTCCCATTGTAATTAAGATTATTGAAATATATTCTTAAGTATATAATTTAATTTTTCTCAAAATTAGAAGCATGCACAAGAAAAGTGCAAATTTCATTTGAAACTATTTCTCACAGCTGAATCTATTTTTGTCAAAAATGGAATTTATTGTTTCGTGTGTTCAGTAAACTTCCTCTTCCGGTTTTTCAATTTCATTCAAAATCAACTCAGCTCAGCTCTCATTTTATTTGTGAAACTTATAAATTCCAAGTTTCGTTTTCATATCTTGTCTCGTTCATGAGTTATTGCGCACACAGACATCCATCCATCCATCTATCCTCACACACCGACATCATTGAGAAATTGATCTTAACTGATTCAATGGATGTCAAAATATGTATTTCTGCAAAAATTTCGTCAGCGATTTTTTTCGGGATTCCAATACTTCCTTATACTTTGAATAAGAAAGTAAAAAAAAAGCACGGACCACCAGTATCAAGAAACGCTCATCCCTTCAAAAAAATTAGTTTTCATATATGGTACATGGCACATGCTACCGCTTAGTAGATTTAAACGAAAATATCAAAATATATATTTTTTTAACGAGTTATTCTTCGCAAATGTTGACAATAAGAGAAAAATGTTTCATTTGCCATATTTCAAAATAGCTTGATAAAACTTCAAGTAAACTACCACTTTCGGTTATTGGATTTATGGGAAATTAATCAAAAACGAAAAATATTTGACATTTATATAAATAGTTATTTGTATACCAAGCCCGTGAAATCACTCTTTAGCGTACCGAGGGAAAATTTTATTAATTTTGAACAATTTTATTGTAAATAGAAAGTTGGCTTTCAAAGTGTCAAAATGATTATTTTGTACCTTATTTCGCGACCGATATTATGGTAGCGGCCACGAAATAGGGTAAAAAACAATCATTTTGGATTTCGCGATCGTTACCATAACAACATGCTTATTTCGCGTCCGGTTGCACATAATAGTTATTTACTTTACAAGTGGGCAAAGTAAGGAATTACCCACGAGAGAAATTTTAGCACACGAAGCCGAAGGCTGAGTGTGATAATTTTATCGAGTGGGTAATTCCACTTTGCCCACGTGTGAAGTATAACGTTTTATCCAACACCTCTTAATAAATGAAAAATTTATTAAAGAAATATTATTTGACAGTGACATATGCTTTAAATTTTTAAATTAAAATGTCAATCGAAGTAGTTACCAAGGTGTTGTGTGTTATTATTATTGTTATAAATAAAAAATACTCACTAGTGGCTTTCCTCAAAATTATACCCACTAGTGGATAATCTGTTACTTTGCTTGTTTAAAATCGCCATAGTTATAGAGCATTTATTGAGAGGTGTTGGATAAATAAATAAATCTAAAACTGTTCTACGATATGTTAAATATTTTTCGTTTTTTGCTTAATTTTCGTGGTCGTGTTACAAATATTAATTTTTATTTAATTGATATATCGTGAAATTTTAATATTTAGGTAACCACATGGGCCTTAATGCATACATTTTAAAATTATGAACAACTTTCCTATTTACACTTTGCTGTAAATTGAATAGTAAAAATTTACAGCAATAAAAAAAAATATTCCTACATGCCACATTTTACAGATTGTATATCAAAAATTATATTAATTTTTAACATTTGCTTTTTCGGGCCAAATATTTTAGATTAGTAGGTGCTGGTAAATTTTATAAACTATTTCAGAATGATATTTATAAATTGTTTATAAATATTCGATGTCTTAATTATTTGAAAGTCAAAATTAGGGAAGACCCAAATGACTAACACTGATAGTGAATTGTTGGATTATACTCCATACAGTTCACTTGAACTACGAAAAAGGCATCAACAGAATGTTTTCTTTCATAGAAAAACATATATTATTCACAATCAAATATACACTCATTTCGCAGCCTCCAAAGTTTTACAAGTCCGAAATTAATATGACTAACCAATTCTGGATAAAATACAGATTTGTTCTAATATCGTACTAATAGAATGCTTTGATACTGTTTCTAAAACGAATTTAGTAATAATAACTTTCTATTTCTGGTGGACGTATAAATCCTGCTAGTATTCCTATATTATTTAATTTGTGATTCGTGACGATATTTTTCTTGACAGCACAAGTATTCAAATAACATCATAACCTCAAACTTTCCTCCTCTCTTCTTGTGTCTGTTGCACCTCTCAGCGCCAGAAAAATAATCAACAAATTTCATCACACATTTCTCGCAGCCAGGCACAAAATTACAATCAGAAACACTGTCCGGGATCATGAATTTTTAGTGTGTAATAAGTAGACGATAAAAACACGCGCGTCTGGCTGTGCGCGCAGCAGGGCGCCGCCATTACACGCCGGGAGCGCATGCGCAGTGGTGTACCGGCCGGTGGGAAAACGCTCCTATGTGTGGAAACGTGGTGTTTCTGTTTGTATTATGCATATGAGCAGGAAATAAATTTTGTCAAATATTTTTTAAATACATGCGTGTTGATTTGTTTATTATAGTGTTGGCATTAATATTTATAGGCGGATTTAACGTAGATTGGAAATATAAATGGTTTTTTGTTTTAAAAGTTTATTCAAATAATAAATTGTATGAAATTTGATGCAAAGTAACTTGCTCTGTGGTAACTCTGTCAGTTCAATTCCTTCCTAAAATTCTTGCACAAAAATATATCATTTTGTTACTTAGATTTATGAAAAGTGTGTGCCACATTTTACTTTAATTTTATAAATTTAATTAGCCACGTTTTTGGCTGTTCTTCCCAGATCTTGGTATGTACCTAAGAGACTTCGTTGTTCTCAAAACGTACTTATTTGTGGAAAATTCACTATCAAAAATTTTGACACGGCGAATGGAATGAAGCGCATGTGCATGCTCATTTCTTGTTTTGACACCTAACCTTAAATATAAATATAAATAAAGAAATTCATACATTTTTCGCTACAAAAAAAGAAATGAAGCTTATGTTTCAAAGTTATCTTGTTTACATTTTTCGCAGGCGCAGTGAAATTGTCACAAACATGTCACAAACTTGTCAGAAATGACCATTTATCGGAATGTTAATTTTAATAATAATAAGTAATTATTACAACCCTGAAAAGCAAATTATTATTTGTTATCAACACCTCTTTTGTCTTGCCATGCTGTATATTCTATTACAAAATGACGTCACGATTTTGCAACCGCGAAACTTCATAAAGGAAATTATGAATGAAAAGTTAAAAAATTATAAAAAATATTGAATAATATGTGACTGAAATGATCTAAATTTTTATAATTTGTAAAAAACACAACTTTTTTTTATAAGTGTATGACCCCATTGGGAACGCACCGTGTTATATAGAAATAAGTGGTGCTGTGCATTCTATGTTTTCCGTATACTTTCCTTATATTTCGTATTACTTCGAGTGAATACTTCCTAGTAACCGCCGCGAAAACATCTGACATAGACAAAGAGAGGTATATGTTTTCTTCTGTCACTTCATATGCCATTCTGTGCAGTTTATAAAACCTCTAAATGAATGTTAAATTATTCCAGTGTTCTATGCAAACTATAAATTCAGCTTTAAAGTTCTCCGGTTTGTATGTTCAAAGCTAAACTAACGACATGGGCTATTTTATGCTAGAGGTGAGTTCCTCTTAATCCATTTTGAATATTTTCCTAATAAAGTCTACGTGTGACTAAATGAAAAACTTGCCATTGAAAAAAGATAAAATAACGCAACTTCATAATTATGAATTGCATTCCTATCTGGAGAACCCTTGTCGTATCAGATATCAAACAATAAGCATATAATGTAAATTTCTTGATATCAAATTCATTCATCATCCACATATCACAGCGAAGAATTCAACACCAGCACAAACCCTTGGCTGCGATGATTCAGGACGCGCGACAACAAAAACCCGCGGCGGCGGTGTCTTACAGCTCCGCAGCTCTCGCTGTCCATTCATTCATATATCTCAGTCTGGCTTTGTGTGACGTGTGACTTATGGGTTGTTTGTGTTCGGCCCGATTCGTTCCGTGGAGGCTGAAGGCGGCGAGGTTATGGAATTTTATAAGGGTTTGTGGTGCTATAAAAACGGATTAAAGCTGTTGAGAGTACAAAAATCAAAGAATGTGAATTGTTGGATTAGAACAATTGAATGGGTTTCTATCGACTGATGGGTGTAAATCATGTTCGGCCTGTTGTGAAAATATTATCGAATTTATATTTATACAGAATATATTCCGTAACTTGATCAATTACTAGGACTAATACGAGATGATGACATCGATTACGGAACGAGGATGAGTTTTGAGATTGAACATGAACTAGAATTTACAAGACTTAATTAATAAAATAAAACAATAAAGAGCAAAATGGTTAGGATATGTTTGAAGAGCAAAAGAAGGTGATATGATGAAAGAAATGCAACAATGGGATCCAGGAGGTAGAAGATGAAGAGGAACTCCCAGACTAATATGGATAGGAGAAGTAGAAAAGAACTTAAAAATAATTGGAATAAGGCTTTGGAAGAAAGAGGTATAAAGTAGGACGAAATGAAAAAAAAAAATATGTGAAAGAATACATTAAGAAACTATTACTTTCTTGTAAATCAAAATATATACAAATGCTAACACAATTACCTATTGCAAAATACTGAAAGGTTACCGGGGATTTCTTCTCTATTTTCCGAACCCAAATGGGTCACTCGAAATTATGAAATGGGTCACAAGGTGACCCACGTGTCATAGGTTACCGAAGCCTGATCTATAGGAATAAACTGTTGTGGGCATCACAATACCTCCCGTCATAGATTTCTTATCAAACAATGTACGAACACGGACCACCATGTATGACCAAGAAACGCGCCTCCCTTAAAAAATTCAATTATGATACAAATAAAAAAATTTTCAACCGTTGTTTTTTTTTCGATATAAACGAAAATAACAAAATATGTTTTTTTACGAAATTTATACTATAAAGTACATGATATCACTCCGCGAAGTTAGCCAAAATAGAAGCTAAAGTAAAACTTTACTAACTCTTATGACAAAATTTTACAGCTAGCTGAAGTTTTATAAATACATAATGCTAATTATTTTTGTTTTTAATTAATAATTTAACGATTTGGAAATAATATAATGTATACATCGCCACTAAGGTATTTTATATTGCCCATATTCGTAATAAAAAATTATATTTTGGTGCCTTGATATACAAATAACTATTTCTTTAATGTGTTGTAATTGGTAAATGGTGACAGTAAGAGAAAAATATTTCAAACAACAATTGTAGATAATAATATTAGAAAAATTATTCTAATACCAAAAATTGTTATTAAACCATAATTTTAACAATACCTGTACTGTAAGTTACCCATTAATAACAAAATTTAAACACAGTAAGTGGAACTTTTATTGCACAAATGGTTTTCATGGTTACATCATTTACTTACCGTCCACGGTGGATGGTAAGTGAAACTTACCGTGCATTGTGGACATAAGTAAATATATATCATTCAAATTTTATTTTTAACCTCAATCTGACAGCTGTTAATTTTGATACCTATTTTTCCTTTTCTTATATTTACGCAGGTATTGCAAAAAATAACTTACTAACCTCGAACTGTAAGTGATTTTTTAGGTCTCGAATATTTAGGAAATCTCGACCCTACGGGTCTCGACATCCCAAACTGTATTCTCGACCTAAAAACTATCACTTACAGTTCACGGTACGTAACATACTATTACTGAGATATTTCAAAACTACCACTTCTGATTATTGCATTATCATCATAAACTAATATGCTCTTAATAATGGGATGCAGTTGACGAATATAAAATATCAAAATTTTTAGTTCAGTAGTTTTTGAGAGACTGTAACTCCAGAGATCCACGCACACATGCAGACACACACATACATCATCGCGAAACTATTAAAATCATATTCTAGGGACTCTAAAACGTGTTCATCCACTAAAAACCCAAACTACAGAATTTTTATTATGATTCCTATACCTCCCTCACAGGTATGTGGTTGGAGGTAAAAATAGGAATCAATGAAGAAATTCATGTTTGAAGTCCATTGAATTAGGGCCTTATACAAACCTTGATCTATTTCTATAATCAACTATAATAAGAATGTCTAATTTGCCAATTTCCTCATTCTTATGAGTCACTACACCACCTAGAAAATATTCCTCCACTATAACATTGATTAGCATCAATTTAAATTTAGTTTACATATCGCCGCACATGAAAAGAACATGTATCTCCATAACCACACAGCGCGAAGCCTCCGTACTGTGTAATTACATCAGCCACTGGTCAATACGTCCTTAATTCTTCCCTCGGTTGCCTCCCAGTGCTTAGCAGGGCTGCAGGGCGGCACTTGAAGGTCGAGGGTGCAACACTGGCTCCTAACGAGTACAAATTGCTAGTTGCCACCCTTTACTGTGATTACACCCTCAGCTACCGGCAGACGGACTTGGAGATGGGATGGTATTGGTAACTGAGAAAATGTTTGTTTCTGCAAATTCATCTTGAAAATTTGTTTACTTTTAAATAATCATTCTCTATGCACAGTTTATATTTACCTCCCGCCTACCTCTAGGTAAGGAAGGTATTGTTTTTGTGTCAAAAAATTGTGTAGTGAGTTTTCAATGAATAAGCACGTTTTAGGGTCCCTACAATACGATTTTACTATTTTCACCATGATGTGACTTCGTGGTGTACCCTATCCATAAAAAAAAATCATCAAAATCGGACTACTCTGTAAAAAGTACACTTTGAGATGCAATTAAATGTTTTAAATATATAATACATAATCATATTTTAAGAGAAAATATTTTCCACGCAGTTGTATTCTGGAAAAATCTGTTTTTTTTATAGACTCGCCGTATTTCTCGTATAAGCCTCACTCGCTGCGCTCGTTCTGCCATAAAATTCGGCTCGTCCAATAGATACCTAAATTATGTACTTGTTACATAAACTACTATTATTATATTAATTAATGCGTCCGTAAAACATTCTTACTCATTTAAACACAGATCATATGTTGTACTTCAATTTCACGAAATATCAATAAAAATTGGCATGTACTTTTATTGTATTTCTATATAATATAAACCCTAAAAACTCACTTGTGCAGAGCGCATCATCATATCTCTTAAATTTTTCGAAATATGACGGTTTTTTGATGTTTTTCGAAGTGCAACTTTGAGGAACCGCAACTCAAAAATTACGCAAGATATCGAAAAATACTCTTCAGTTTTGTGTTATTCGTGCATATTATGGCACAATAACAATTTTTTTAAAAATCGAAAATTTTTGAATTTTTTTTCAAAATTTCGATTAGCGATATCTCAAATAATAAACGAGATACGAACTTGCAGACTAAACCATTGGATTCAGCTCGTCGAAATACATAAACCCTAAAAATTTCAGAACATTCGGATCGTGGGTTCAAATTTTAGAGCAAAAAGTCTGAAAATGGCCTTTTTCAGGCCAAACGTCAATGGGTACCCTTTGACGTTTTTCGCCAAAAACGTCATTTTTATACTTTTTGCTCTAACTCTATAACGCGTAAAGCAATTTTAATGAAATTTTACATACTTATGTATTTTGATAAGCTGAATCGAATGGTCAAGTTTGCGAGTCTGTATCTTTTATATTTTTCGAACGCCTATCGAAATTTGTGAGAAAAAAAAAATTTCAAAATTTTCAAAATTTGCTAATTTGTAGTAAAATGCATGAAACGCACAGAACTGAGTTTATTTTTCAATCTCTTTAATAGATTTTGAGTTGCAACCACTCAAAGTAGCATTTCGAAAAACATCGAAAATTGCCATATCTCTATAAATTTACGAGATATGATGATGCGCTTTACAGTATTGAGTTTCTTAGGGTTTATATTATATAGAAATATAATAAAAGTATATGCCAATTTTTAGTGATATTTCGTGAAATTTGAAATTGTACAGAACTTTCTTAACATGTATTTGTTGTCAATGGTAAATGAACCCGTATTAAATTTTCTTATTTGTACAGATATTATTAACATTTTTCAAATTATAACCACAATCCTCGTTTAAATAATTGGGCCATATTGTGTAGTTCCAGATAATGTAACAATTTACTGATCTACAGATATGTTATCCTCAGGAGTGAAGCATCAATATAAAATACAAAGTAAACTTTAAAATGTTGTTAGTTTTCAAAAAAATAATAAAAAGCATGTCAAAATGTGACAGATTTTGATAAATGTGTTAAATAAATCGTAGACTACGTTAATATACTATAAACAAATACAAGTGTGACCAGATCCGGCAGATATAAAATTCACCATATAAGTGAAATCATCTGGTGCTCCTTGATTCGTATAAAAAATATTGTACAAACCTCTTGCCTGAACTCTGTTTTGAAATATTCGTTCTCTATACCTATCTCCATCGAAAGATATTCAGATTCAAACTGATTCTAGTTACTATTTTAAATAACTACTTCCTATAACAATATTCCCATGTACTCCAACCAATTACCCATTTCCACCTCATGTTTGCGTTAGTTCATTCACACTCCACGTCTTCCGAATGGCGTTGCAGGCACACTGCACATTGCACTAACATGTAACATGGGTCTCCCACGACATTTCCGCTACTTCTCTGTAGTTCCCGCGCCTGCCGCGCCGTCCTGACCGCGGCGCCACGTGCCACATTGTCCTGGGATCATTTCGGATCTATTAACTACACGAGTGGATTAAAATGTGACGACGGTGATGACGACTCTTAGCAGCGAGCAATGTGAGTTGTTGAGCAGCGAGATGGAAACTGGAGATCGAGGATTTCAAAGCTGAAAATGATGTATTGAGAGTCGTTTGTTGCGAGATTTTAAGCTTTTTGCGGATTATGTTCAACTACGACTTCGGTTGAATTAGACAATAGTTGCCATGTGAGGCATTTCAATGGTGTTCTTGTTTTCAAAAGAAATAATACTTACCAAAGATATGTTACAAATAAATTTATAAATAACTAAATATTTCTGCTCACAAAATTACTTGTTTTATAAAAATCGAAAGACGCACTATACCGTTTTCAATGTCCAATTATTGGCTTCCGAAAATATTTTACATCAAGAAAGTTAAATAGTTTATTGTAGAGGAAGAATATCTGTATTTTTTTCACACTAATATTTATAAATTTACTGTACCTGGAACCTGAAAAATGACGGAAATGTTTATTGGTAATTTTTTTTAAATCATCAGTGCCATGAATATAACAAAGCAAACGAATAATAATTGATTAAAAATGTATAATTTAGAAGAAACACTAGATATAGTGAAATGGTTTTATGGCCATAATAGTGCTCGATAAAAATATATTAATTAAAATAAACTCTTAATATCACATTTTGAATCGTAATTTTGTCATAAATTTATTAAATCAAATTACTGATTTATTTGTTAAATATCAAATGTCAAAAAAATTCAATCACATTTATTTAGTTGACATTTATTTACTGGTTGAGTGGTTGTGCACTGCAACTGAAATTTTTTTTATAATTACTTACATATGAGTTTACAATTACCAATTTAGCTCTAAAATTGATGGAAATCTCTAACCTCTAAGCACTCAAACCCTGAACCAATGCACAAAATTGACAGCCATTGCCAACCCTAATGTTACAAAACTCCCTAATTTTTGCCGGCCTAGACTAAAAACCAAGCAATTTCTGGATGATTTCTTGGGCGGAGCCACAAAATAGTAGATATATTATACATTAAGGCAGAGAAGTATATGATTTTTTCCCGCTGAGTAAATTGAAGCACGAACCGTAGGCGAGGGCTACAATACGATAAGGAAAAAATACACTTATATCCTGCGATGTACCTATATACTATTTTTTCACTACCCCAATATTTATGATGGTTTTCAAATATTTCAAAATTATTTTAATTGTAATAAATTTATGATAGTTACCTTTGATTCGTTTAAATTTGTTCATTTGTCACATTATTTTATTACTTTCCCTCACGACGGAAGAGAAAGTACACGAATCTCCCGTAGTTATGAAATTGACTGTTTCTGTCATGATTTTAGTATTACAGAAACTGAGTTTCTCTCCCGATCGTGGAAAAAATTTATTTTTTCTTCAAACGTCATAAAAGTACGTTGTTATGTATTTGTATTCAACAAGCAGAAGTTCAATATTGTCGCCGCCGGCGTAAAAGTGTCTCCTTGGCAACACTTTTACTCCGGCGGCGGACAAAGTAAAATATTATGAAAAATAGTTAGGTTGTAATTCAATAATTTGACAGTTAAAAATGAAACAAATAAACAAAAATAACAAAACAGCATATTCTATGGCAACTTGAAATGCTAGATAAGACAGAATATTTTTTGAAGTTTTAAGCATTTTATAATAATTTATAATTGTATTTTCTATGTTTGAAGAAAAAATAGCATGTGTTATTCGGAGTAAATGTGTTTTTGGGTGCTTCGCATGAAATTGTCCTTACTTACATGCTCAGCACACAAAGTATCACATTTACTCCTAATGACACAATATACTATTATCCAACACCTCTCAATAAATGTTCTATAACTATGGCGATTTTAAACAAGCAAAGTAACAGAATAACCACTAGTGGGTATAATAATAAACAATAATAATAACACACAACACCTTGGTAACTACTTTGATCGCCTTTTTAATTTAAAAATTTAAAGCATATGTCACTGTCAAATAATATTTTTTTAATACATTCTTCATTTATTAAGAGGTGTTGGATAAAACGTTATACTTCACACGTGGACAAAGTGGAATTATCTACTCACTCGATAAAATTGTCATACTCAGCCTTCGGCTTCGTGTGCTATAATTTCTCTCGTGGGTAATTCCTTGCTTTGCCCAATTGTAAAGAAATAACTATTAACAAATCTATCTGAATCTTCTATTCCTATATTTATAAAATGTTACAGATTTAAACTCAGCGCAGCACAAATTATTCTTCAAAGACAATCAAAGTTGCAACAATCCCAACATGTCATTAAACGCTAAAATCCTACGACGAAATTAAAATCACCCCTTTCAGTACAAAATCATCGCATTAATACGCCAGACTGAGCATTCTGCTTTACAATTAAAGAAGCGCTAGATCAGTTTGAATGTTGAATCCCACATTTCGCATTTCCTTGTCTTTCAGTTCTCGTGCAGTGGATATCCACGGTGTGGATGAAGTTAATGTTTCCGAGGGTGTGAGGAAATCAGAGCACAATGCGCCACGTTTTGCGAGTTACGCGCTCGCTCGCCCAATGTACACACTTACGCTTGCATGCGTTACGCACAATACGCATATCCTGTGCTGTCGTTGCAAAACCGTGTGACTAACTCAATATTTTAGAATCTAATTAGGGTACTGAGGTATTCTGTATGTACTCGTATGTTTTAATAAAACTTGAATCAACTAAAAGTGAAACAATAGTATATTTTACATATTGAGGTGAAAAGTATTTCATTGCAGTTGAAGGCGCTTAACGCCAAGGTTAACTATAGCTAGCGAATAAAAGAACATTATAGTATAATAGGAATTATAAAGACATATAGGTACATAAAATTAGAGTTTACAATATAGAAACGGTACAGTATTGCTTTTAATTTATGTTTAATAGTATATTCTACAACAAGAAATGGAATGGCACATATTCCACGCGAGCAAAAAGTTGTAGCCCGAGCCAAAGGCGAGGGCTACGGTTTGCGAGCGTGGGATAGGCCATTCCGTTACATGTTGTAGACTATACTTTCTATAAAAAGGTTTTGGAAATTATACAAAAATACAAATATAAAACTGTTGAAAACGTCAAACTCAAATAAATCATATTAAAACAAACAGACGTAACCATAGTAACTGAATCAAAATACTTCAGATGTCGCGCTAATAAGCGGTTCTGATTCGTCGAAAATATTCCATACGCCGCGTATGGAATGTTAGTGATTCCATAACAATTTTTAGTAGTGGAATGCCCAGTTTCCCAAACAGTGTTATAGAAACATATTTACTGTATCAGTATTTTTACCTTCCGCCACATCCTGTTAGGGAGGTATAGGAATCATGTTAAAAATTCGGTAGTGAGTTTTCAATAAATAAGCACGTTTTAGGGTCCCTAAAATACGATTTTAAGTTTCGCTGTGATATCTCTGTGTGTGTGTCTGTCAGTCTGTGTGGATCTCTGGAGTTGCGGTTTCTCAAAAACTACTAAACTGAAAATTTTGACATTTTGTGTATGTGAATTGTATCCATTTGGAAGAGCTGATTAATTTATTTGAGGTTGTGTATTACAGTGCTGTATTATTTTCTGGAGAAATTTAATAGATTCTAATGATATAATGGCGAATTTGGGAGTACATTTCTTTCCATTTCTTTCTGTTAAATAAATAAATCGAAAATTGTTTTATGAAATATGAAATATTTTTCATTTTTGTTTAATTTTCCATGTTGCTTTTTTTCTAACAATTATTAATTTAATTGATTGATATATCCTGAAATACTAATATTTAGATAACCAAATTGGCCTTATTGTAATGCATTTTAAATTCTAAACAACTTTGTATTTACACTTGTTTTAAGAAAAGTAATATGCCACATTTCATATATTCTTCACCCGATTTATATAAACTTATTTATAGTTCAATCATAGACACACAGGTTTGTCTGTGGTTCAGTAGATGATTATACTACTCTTACACGATTGAATTTTTCTATTTTGTGTTCAAGAACAAAACCTAATATACTACTTGAATTTTTATTTTATTATTACTCTATTACAAGTTTATTTTACACATTTGTATGTTATTGTTTCAGATTCAAAGTCAGTTGGAGAAAAAAGCAAAGAATGCTGTCGGCAAAAGGTCAGAAAACTTTCATGTATTTGTTTTCTTAAAAATATTAAAAACACTACCTAAATTACTAAAATATCTTTAACGAGAATTCGAGATAAATTGTCGAATATTCCCGTATAAAATAGTGCGTCCATGATTCGTCGTTATGAGAAACAATCCCAGTATTTATGGGTTTATAAATACGGGTTTACTGCCATCATATTCGTAAGTCTTCCTCGGCATGTCATAGTGGGTCGAATGGGCGGGGACAACGGACAAACAACGACAACGAGCGCATTTCTCAGATACGTGATGTGCTCGCTTTGTACATACACATATATATGCACCTAACATAACTCTACAAGTACCTTGAATGAGATATGAATGTATCAGTTATGCTCGGGGGATATGCGAACAAAAGGAAATATTTTTATTTAACCATGAATTACATATAAATTTAAATGGATAAATCTACAATAATGTAGGTATTAGGTAAAGCTTTTAAAACTGGGACAATATAGGGCGTATTCTCTAAAAAGTTGCTAGCGTATCAACTTGCTAATTGTGACAAAAATTAATCGTTTTTACACTGCTTATGAAATATTCCCCATTAAACATGAAGTTTTGTTGTGATTTTGTCACCGCATTAGCAAATTGCTACGTAATAACTTCGTTAGAGAATTTGAACTTATCATAAACAATTTTCTTGGATTTTAATATTTGTAGCTGCTGCAAGAGCAAAAATATGTTTTTCATTCATGACTTGATACATTCAAATGAAAAATACAATCAACTAATATACTAACTTTTAAATTATTAACAAAATATGTTTGTGCAACAAATAATTGCATACAGTAATTTTTAACTTTCAATTATTAGCATATTGAAATATAGAAAGCATACATTAAAACTGAAAACAAAAAATTGACATTAAAATGCATATTAAATAAGGGCTTTATAAGAACACAGAAATAGTAAAAAATGTTTTATTTTTAATTAGCGATTTATAGAAAAATTTAATTGTAATCGAAATTATGTACTTATTATTTTAAAATGGAATAAAATATTGTACACATTACGTGAATTAAACATGTTCGTCATGTTCATACGCACATATACATACATAACATCACGCTATATCTCACTCAGTGGGGTAGCACGAACTCAGAAACACAGTTGACCAACAATCAATCTCCTCCAAACATTCCTATCCTTGTATTCTAAGCCTAACCCACTACTTTCATCTCGTCCGTATTCATTCTTTACACTCGGAATCATTCGTTCACGCAACAAACCATCTATCATACCAAAGAGTAATACTCTTTGATCATACTTAACCATTTATTCCTCAGACGCCCACGCAATCGTTCACCCTCAATCTCATCCGCATATATTCATTGCACAAACCTTTCATTCGACATTCGCTCAAGATAGCCAAACCACCTCAATTGACTCACTCCCATTTTCTTAACAACATTCTTCTCAATCTCACATTCACCATACATCAATGTATTCCGAACACGATCACTCTCCTGTCAACTACCTCATTTCCACAGCAGTTATACATAATTCAATTCTTAATCCAAACCCAACATTCACAACCATACATCAATATAAGCACTAACACACCATTATAAACACTCAATCAAGTATCTTTAGATATATTCACCTTTCGAACAAAATGTGCCCGAAGCACCCAATACCTTGCACCCTGTAGACACCCGCCTTTCAATACCCAATTGTTCATACACTATAATATTTAAAATAAATATATCATCACGCCTTTTACACAGTATGGGTATGGCACTCTGCTTTCGCAGGTTTCAGTAGGTGATATGTTTTTTTTTGCGTGAATTGCGGTCAAGTAAGCATTCTAAAAGTATTAGTGGATGGCAAAGAAGTTTCTTCTACTGTAGATAGAAATGTTACTATTTAATTTTCTTTTATAGATATTAGCAATAAAACCCACATAAATATTTTTTGAAAAGAATCATGTTCATATTACAAATGTAAATATTTAGTACATATTACGATTTTATATTGTGAATAATTATTTGGCTGCACTCTGACAGGTGCATGGCTACCTTTTTGGGTGAAACGAACCACTATTTCAGCGGAAGCTGATTAAAATATCAATTTTTTCTTAGCCCAAGTTGTAAATTGCTGTTTCAAACTTTATTTACGAGTCTCATTTATAAAGTGTGCAGATCTGAAACTTTCACCTGCTCTATAATATAAAGTAGAGCGGCCACACAACGTAACATAATTTACCGACTGAGCCGGGTACCTTTGTCAGAAAAGAGATACCGTGAATATGGTGTGCCCATTGAAACTCCCAACGCAGTTATATAAATTCATCAGCTCTTCCATTATTTTAAAACGTACGTGTTATTTGCAAATTTAGTCAAGCCTGGAGCCTCGCTTTACTGCGCAAGTGTTTATTCTGTCAAAATATCGTGTGCTCGTACTGTTTTCTGTATTACTGTTAAGTGTTTATTAATATTTTGTGAGGTATTAGAGTATTGTTTAATTCACCATATTTATATCTTAAATTCTATCATTTTTACTTGTCGCACATACATATATGTAAGGGAGGTATTATGTTTATGTTACGAATTGATTAGATTTTGGGAACAATTCATCAACAGTAAGTGGTAGATTATATGAAGGCCTATCAGGGTTTTTGGGCATAACTTAATGAATAAATGAGATAAAGTAAAGATCACTTGAATCAAAAAAGATACAGAATAATATTATCTACAATCTTCATTTCAACATTTTTCTATATTTTGTTGTCATCAGATTCAAAAACAATGTTCGTGGTATCAGCCAATACCTTTGCGCCAAATGAAATCTTTATGTTAGTGATTTTTGTTAATTTGTTATTATTTTTCCTGGAAATATTTTCAAATATAACAGAATTTAAGATACAATTAAATTTAATACAACAATTTTCCTTTTGTAAGATTAGTACAATTTATTCTAAAAGTCTTAATTAAGCCAAATGATATGACTCTGGGCTCATAGTTATGACGTTATGAGTAATATTTTAAACAAGGTTAAATTTCAAATCATAATTTCAACATAAAATTTTTAATAATATAATAAAATTAACATACATCTTATCCATTTTTGGTAAAGTATCATGCTTTTACAGATCACAGATCACAATGATATATAATATCAAAATTTTCAGTTTAGTAGTTTTTGAGAAACCGTAACTCCTAAAATCCACACAGACTGACAGACAGACAGATACACACACACTGACATCATCGCGAAACTATTAAAATCGTATTCTATGGACCCTAAAACGTGCTCAACCACTGAAAACTCTCTACCGAATTTTTAGCATGATTCCTATACCTCCCTTACAGGATGTGGCGGGAGCTAAAAAATAGTATTAAAATTTTTATACACCAAATTTAAATACTACATCCTGTATGTGAAAACAAAAACTGACATGTACCTATTTCAAATCCAGAAAAAAGTAACATGTCCCATTTATCGTCTTCGAATAACTGTCATCCACTACCAACTACAAAAAAGAAAATAAAAACAATATTAATCAAAATTTACATAATGCAAAATATCAGAAATGAACGTTGAAAGCCGCTGAGATTCCAATCTCATTTGAGTTTGCTCGAACTCATGAATGCAAATACAGTCCAGTCAATTAAAACATTTTTACATGGAAGCATATCCCATAAACATAACGTCGACACTTACAACTTGTACCGCTTGAGGTCTGCCATCAGTGTAGCCAACTACAGTAGCAAAAAACCCCAGCAAACTGTGCAACGCACCCAATTACAAGCGCTCTAATAATCAATAACTCAGGAATCAAATTCATCAATAAATATTTAACCGGCAGCGAGTTGTGTGTGCGTGTGTGCGTGAGATTTGCGTATCGGTGTATCGGTTGCTGCGGCACAAACAAAACACGATCGTAACAAATTAGAGCTGCGCATTAATACAAAACAAAAGAACCGCGATCAAAGAATATACATCAAGTGTGTTTCGATAACCTACCACGTGCATGGACACTCGACCAGATGAATACTCAATAGAAGGAAAACTATACCGAGAAATAAATAAATAATATTAATGTTGTTTTTTTTTTCGTTTTTGCTTAATTTTCCATGGCTGTGTTTATAATTTTATAATAAATATTGATTTTAATTTGATTGATATATCGTGAAATACTAATATTTAGGTAACCAAATGCTCCTTATTGCATACATTTTTAAATTCTGAACAACTTTTGTATTTACACCCCCATGGAATAACACCACTTCTTATGAAGGCTGTCTGTTAACTTTTATTGGAGTGGTTCAATCTCTGTTTCTTTTCCTATAAATCTTCGTATGTCTTCCTAGTCCTATTTTCCGTCCTGGTCCCATCTTTTGTTTTGCATTGCCAGTTTTTAATTGCTGTTGCTTTTAAATCTTCTACTTCCTTTAGCCATGTTGGTCTTGAGTCTGCCTCACCTTCTTCGTCCTCCTGATCTCTATTCTATGTAAGTCCAAGCCATCTGAATCTCTGTTGCTATATATTTTCCACTGTCTTCTCCTTACAACTCTTATTCCATTCTATTCCATAGTTCATTGTTATTGTGTATTCGTTTCCTGATATTTTTATTGGTTTTAAAATAGCTGCTTAATTTTTACGTACATAGTTACCGTTTCTAGTTACTTGTTTGTTATTAATTTTTGCGATCCATTATTTTGAAATCTTCATCTTTTCTTGTCACTATCATATTGGGCTTCCAAAATTAAAATACGTTAACTAGTGGTAGAAAGCTAAACTAACCATAAGGTGCATAAATTTCATTGTATTTTGAAATTAATTGTTTTTAAAAAAAAATTAATAACAATAGTAGTTATTTTAAGAGTATTTCAATGTAAGTATAACATTTGTTTAAGCCGAATTTTTAAATAATATGTAAAAATGAAAGGTTCATTGTATTTGTAGATTAGAGGTTAAGATTGAATTTTCTCCAAAAAAAATCTATGAAAACAGGAAAATGTGCAGTGTGTATGGCAACAGTTCTGCTGCCAATAAAAGCAAACTACCAATACTAATGCAAGCATTCGCCATCATAAGATATCATACAACAAAATGAATTTGACAAGTACCTTTTGGGAATTGTGATCAACGCCATCTCTTGATAATTTGGAAGCCAAATAGTCTCACGAAACATTATATGGGGATGCATTTCTTCTCTACTCCGAATCCAAAGCACAACTCAGTTGCCCGAGTGTAGTGAGTGACAGCGGGGTTAATCCATCGTAATGAAACGACTCGACATATAAACAAGAAGAGTGACCACCACAGACCACAGTGTCCCTCGTCCACTAGTTGTAAGTAGCCGCGTGGCCCGCGGCCAGCGCCAATGAACATAACTCAAGCTGGTTATTAAATAACGCCGCCGTGGTCTGGGCGCCGTGTGTACCCCCGAGCCATCTGCATCAAGCGACCTGGACCGCCGCCTAACTCGTACCGGTGTCACGGGACGGACATTAGCGAGTTTAATTGGCTGCTGTGATTAGTGGACTATGTTGCAAGAATGAGGCAAAATGTCGTGATTTAGTTCGCTACCATTCATATCTTTCAAAATGAAAACAACAAATTAATTTGGTAATAATCGATATGAATGAAAACAGGAAATTGAAAAAGTAAAATTATAATAACAGTTGACTCATTTTTACCTCCCGCCTACCTCTAGGTAAGGGAGGTATTGTTTTTGGTCAAAAAATTGGGTAGTGAGTTTTCAATGAATAAGCACGTTTTAGGGTCCCTACAATACGATTTTACTATTTTCGCGATGATGTCTGTATGTATGTATATGTATGTATGTGTGTGTGTAGTCTGTGGCAATTTTTTCGACTCGCATAACTCAAATACGAGTACCAAAAAATACAATTTTGTGAATTATTGCTTCTTATATTTAAATGAAGAGCTGATTAGATTTTGGATAAAATTAGTCAACCGGAAGTAGCAGTTTACTTGAAGCCCTTAACAGTTTTTCGTGAAAATCACGGTTAAATTTCCTTTTTCAACAATTTATGTTATTTTGAAAGTTGAAGAATATTTCATTTTACATGTGTTTTGATTACACTAATTTTATTAATTTTCATTCGATTTAGAGATAATAAAATATAAAGAAATTAGATTTCACAAATCTTGCATTCCTAGTACACCATGGAAACATTTAAAAATTTTCAATTTTGTACGAAATGTGACATATATCATTGTGATTGAGAAGCTGTTTTCTTAGTGACATATATGTCAAAAAATTAAATAAATATACGAAAGAAAATTAAAATTCTCAAATATAGATAAATAGAAAATAAACAAATAAGAAGGTATGTTTTTGTAACATCAAATACTATTTTGTACCGTAGTAATATTGGGCGGGAGGTTATTTGCTGGCCACATTCATTTTAACATAAGTTTATCACCGTGAAGAAGACTCAATTGGAGTCGAAACATTGGAGTGTTAATTTTGAATAAATTGATTACTTTTCCGACAATTGTCTCATTTTAAAATTGTAAAATTAGAACAATTAGATGCTTATAATCTCATTAGCATAATATTAGTTGTTGGCGGTGTTGACGATGATATACCGGGTGGTAACTTTTTAGTCTTTTTACCTCCCGCCACATCCTGTGAGTCAGGTATCATGCTAAAAATTCGGGAATGAGTTTTCAGTGGATGGTTACGTTTTGGAATCCCTAGAATACGACTTTAATAATTTCGCGCTGATGTGTGTGTGTGTGTGTGTGTGTGTGTGTGTGTGTGTGTGTTGTCTGTCTGTCTGTATGTGTGGATCTTTGGAGTTACAGTTTCTCAAAAACTATTAAACTAAAAATTTTGATATTTTGTATATGCCAATTGTATCCCCTTTGGAAGAGCTAAATAGTTTTTGGTGATAATTCAAGAACCGGAAACGGTAGTTTACTTGAAGTCCTATCAAGTTATTTTATAAACTATGTATAAATCCTAATATGTTTGGTATCAAATTAAAAGTCTCATGGACCAGATTTCAATTCAAGTTTCTAAAAGTAATTTTGGATAATTGTCGATTGGTTTTTTTAATAAATATTATTTAAATCCTACCATGTTTGGTATTAAATTAAAGGTCTCACGGAGGAGATTTAAATTCGAGTGTCAAAAAGTTATTTTGGAAGGTATTATGTTTATATTACGAATTGATTATATTTTGGGAATAATTCTTCAACAGTAAGTGGTAGATTATTTGAAGGCATATCCTCGGTTTTGAGCATATCTTAGTATACATATAAGTGAGATACAGTAAATTTAATTGGAATCAAAAAGATATATAATTACCTACAATATTTAATTCAAACCATTTTCTATATTTTGTTGTAATCGGATTCAAAAATAGGGTACATGGTACCAACCAATACCTTTGGACCAAATAAAATCTTTGTGTTAGTGATTTTTGTTAATTTTTTAATAATTCAGTTGTTATTTTTGCTTAAAATATTCTTAATAATAACAGATTTTAAGAATCCAATAAATTAAGTAGAACAATATTTCTTTTGTAAGTTCAAAACAATTTTTAAAGGTTATTCTAAAAGTCTTAATTGTCCAATAGATATGATTCAGGGCTCTTATTAAATGTTTGACTATTTGAAATAAATTTTAAAGTAATCTTGTAAATTTTTGTAAAACGAAGTCTAAAATATTCCAATTTAAATTAAAAAGAAGACCATGAACAGATAATCTACAAAATTTACTATCAGGAAACTCAAAATATGCATATCTAAAAGAATTTCTATTAAAATAAGATCGACTATTGCTTTCGCGCTTCGCTAATAGCTTGTAAAACATAAATTATTTTACTTTCAGTTCTTCATATTGTAATAAAAAATTATAGGTACACATGACAATACAATGGACACCTGTCCGTCAACCTTTCTTAAAAGTTGAGTTTTGATTTTATCTTAATTTTACCCGCATACAATTCATGCAAAAAATTATAAACAGCATCAATTACAATCAATCCTACTGATTACAGATTACACCACAAGATAACTTCAATGCGCATTGTTAGGAATAGTGAAAACAAGTTGTGACATAATTTAACCCTTTCCAATTCGTCGTCCTGTCTAAATTAAGTAATAAAATGTAACCAATCAGAAAATTGGAAAATAAATCGCTCTATTTACCATTTAATGATAGAAAGGTAACCTACACAATTTTATTCAATAGTTTTTCAACAAAGCATAATAAAACAGTGAAATTATAAAACAAGTTATAGAAGCCCAACAAATATAATCTTAAATACTAACAAATAAAACAAATAAAATGACATTTCGTAGTTCTATTTTAGCCCACAATAGGCGTTGGGCGCAGCGGCAGACGCGCAATTTGCAATTTTCATATTTCTGGCCAATAGCATCAATGCAAGTACCTGTGACTTCAAAATATGTTCAATTCGTTATATCGCTTTACTGCAGAATATTTAAAACAAAAAATACTTTACTACTAATTATTCCGCAAGTGTTACACGATTTTGATAGAAATTTGTCATATTTCGTTTATGGTTTGTACTTTCACCAATTGCAATTTTAAGTAAACCTTTTCATAAATAAAATGTCGTTAAATTATCTCGCCGAATTACGCTCAAGTATTTTATTTTCTTCGTATAAATTTCAGTGTGTCGTGATTTCATTAAAACAGTTTTCTTGTCAAATTGCTAGGAAACAAGGTTTCGTACAAACATAAATTTATCCGGCAAAATAAAAAGCTACAGTTGTTAATTTGTTTACCATGTCAATTTAGTGCACCTTTTCGCCGTACAGCATTCTTTCGATTAGTCTTTTCTCTTCATTCTCAAATGAAGTCTAGCGGAGTCAAATATGCTAAAGTAAAATTGATCCAGGACAAAATATCGCACCATATTTGAGAAGGGGTGAACGAGAATATCACAAAGCACAGGTTAGAGACACACGTGGTCACAGTGAGGGGAAGCTTCATTATCTACAGATTATCTGCTCCTGATTGCTGTCACTGCCTTTGTCACTTGAGTATGGCGTACGTTTGCGGGATATGATACAATTAATAAACTGTTCCGTTTGTTTGCTTAACCGTGGTGATATTGTCTGCGGTTTTTATTCAGGGTGAATACAAGTAGTTTGATGAATGGTTGTCTTTTAGTTTATTAGAATATGTGGACAAGTGAAATGTGTATTTGAAGTCGAGCATGGAACATTGGACAACGCTATAAAGGGGATGGCATTAGGTGAAATTGTGAACTAACTTGAGATTTCAGTGTATGATCTTTTTAACCGTACGGTTTATATTACTATTTTTCCTCTTCTCTAGTTCTTAGAACCTATTTTACAAATTGCATTACTTTTATTATGACATTTTATTTTGGTAAATGGTAACAATGTTTCAAGAAAGTGATATGGAAAATTATACGCCAACCAAATTCATTATTACCTACATTTATTATCACACTCAATATTCTATCAAAAAATATTACGGATATAGTATCAAACATTCCTGACAGAAGGTAATTCAAGTACGAATTTTGAATTAATTGCCTTTTGTTACTTTATTATTCCAACTTTTGAAAGTCCGAAATTGGCTTATTACTAACCGGTTGTAAATAATAGTTATTTATGTATCAAGGCACTGAAGTTTAACTTTTTATCACGAATATAGAATTTATTTGCCGAGGCCTGTAGGGCCCAGGAAAATAAACCATATGAGTGATAAAAAGGAAATTCATTGCCGAGGTACATTTTAAATTTTATTTGAAATCTAAAATTAGAAAAAAAAATGTAATAAAAATATTATATAGGTTAAGTTTGTATATCTGTCAGTTGTCAATTGAAACTGACAATCAGGGTTGCCAACTTCAAATAGTGAAGATATCGTAAATAACAAAAATATGTGTTTTGTCCTCAGTTTCGTCATCGGAATTAATTAGTTATTTCTTCTTGCTCATTTTGTTTCATGTTGCGTATAAATTTATCTGCCAAAATTATCCTACTCGTACAATAATTGTTTAACGGTTGCCAACGTTGGGTTGCTCAAAATCGTCGTATAATGGGTTACTTTAGTGACGATTTCTGAGCTTTTAATGACGATTTTTGAGTACTTTAATGTCGATTTTAAATAAAATGTATTACATTTCTTTGGATGAGGTAAATAGCTCCATGGTAACGCATCATACTGTGGGTCCTCCCAATCAACTTTGTATTTTGGATATTCTAGATCTAGATATTTCATAATATAATCGTCATTTAAGTTATATGTTTTTAATTTCTTTAAACACGATATTCGAAGCTTCGTACAACTTAAATACATGCAAGTAAGAAGTATTTGATTATAAATATTATTACTCAATTTTTTATCTTATTATGTATAGATTTTACTTTAAAATTTGAATAAGTATAGTATTCTATTTAGTATCTAGCTTAAAGCTTATATAGAGACTATGAAAAGAATTCTTGTGGACGATTCGTCGAGTGCATAGGCGCCTAAGGCTTGACTATTGCCCAGTGTATATTATACCTGTAGCATATGTTTACACAACACTATTAATATTTATACGGCTTATAACTAAACCTGGAGCAGTTTTATTAGCGGCCCGCACATAACTCAACCTCTAACGCGACGTAAATGCTGATCTGTTTTATTAAAAAAGTCAAAGAACTAATATTTGTATCTTCCTGTTTGTTTTAAGGAACCCAATTTATAAAACGTATGCATTTTTATTGGCTCATTAGTTGCTATTCGGACGGGGTCTGTTCTTCTGCTGCTGGTGGAATCCGTTGGCGACTGGCGCTAGGTTAGGGTTACACACAAAATACTCTATCTCATGTTTAGATTAGAACTTGATCTCCATTGTGTTTTGTTTAATGCCCGGTTTTTCAATAGTCTGTTAAAGTTTCTGTTAGTTACCAATAACATAACTATAATGTGGCTGTTAAACTGACTGTTACGTGTGACTGCGTTTTTCAAACAAAATGTATGCGTTAGTTAGTTACCAGTAGGTTACAATTTTACATGCACATTTTGAGTATGCTTGTACATGTCAATTTGCCAAAAGAGCACTTATGATCAACAAAGGATAAGGAAAAAATCTGTTCTGGGCATCATAATACCTCCCGCCATAGATTTGTTAACGAACAATGCATGAACACGGACCACAACTATCAAGAAACGCTCATCCCTTCAAAACATTATGACACATGTCAAAAAATGACATTTTTCAACCGTTGTTTTGTTTTTTCAAAAAACACAGATTAGCAGATGGAAACGAATATACGAGTATCAAAATATAATTTTCTTTAACGTGTTGTAATTCGTAAATGGTGACAGTAAAAGGAAAATGTTTCAAACAATAATTGTAGATAATAATATTTAAAACATTATTCTAATAACAAAATTTTCATTAAACCATAATTTATTCATATATTTTAAAATAGCTTGATAAGGCTTCAAGTAACTTACCACTTCCGGTTATTGAATTATCACCAAAAACTAATCAGCTCTTCCAATGGGGATACAATTGGCAGACACAGAGACATCATCGCGGAACTATTCAAATCGTATTCTAGAGACTCTAAAACGTGCTCATCCACTGTAAACTCACTACCCAATTTTTAGCATGATTCCTATATCTCCCTTACAGGATGTGGTGGGAGGTAAAAATTGAACTAAAATATTTGAAATTGTACCTTTGAAATCTGTATCGTCCCAAAAGTTCATATGATCTGACCTTCGTTGTGCAGAATAATGACTATATTCCTGTATACCACATTTATAACATATATTATTTCTTTATCAGAATCATCAGAAAATACGTTGACATTTAAATTCGCCATTGTCAAAAAAAAAATATATTATTTATATTTAACCTGCTTGTTATTTTCTTAACGGGCGAAATTTCTACCTGTTAAGTTAACCTGTTGTTTACTTAATATTTATGTGGTTGTCAACGTAACAATCTAATGATAAACAAAATTTTCACTTTAACAAGAGGATAAATGTAACAGTCACTATAACAGTCGATTGAAAAACTGGGCATAAAGACAAACAAATAATAGTTAAATATTATTTATTGAAAAAAATTACGGATTAAATATGCATGCAAGCATTAAAGTAAGGCCCAAAATATATAGTATTCTCATGTTTGTTCTACAAATTACGTAACTACTATTTCAAAAATCTGGTATGATCACCAAACAGCTTGTAGATTATAATGGTTTCAGATATATGCTTGTTCTCCTATCAATAAACACATAGACGATATTTAGAAAACTCAGAGGACCTCAAAAAATTTATATCGGGAGTAGAATTTGAAATGTGGAATATAGGGATTTCAATTCTATTTTTTGATTGCTGTAAATTTTTACTTAATTTTTTTACTTTAGAGTAAAAGTGTAGGTACAAAAGTAGTTCAGAATTTAAAAATGCATGCAATAAAGCTCGTTTAGTTACCTAAATATGATAGATTTAGTGGAAGATATAAAATGAAACTCTGGATAAACGAGCAGAACAGAATATAAATATCTTTTTATTTTAAACATGAAAATATTACACGTCACTTTTTGTTTATTTATTTACATCGTTAACAACTGACAAAATATTATGTTGTGTTGGTAACAGTAACATTATTAAATCATGGTTGACTGTGTAAATATGTATAAGTGTTGGTAAAATTTGTATTCCTAACAAAATATTAGTATTTCACGATATACCAATCAAATAAAATCAATATTTATAATTATAATACGGTCATGGAAAATTTTACATAAACGAGACAAAGCCGAGTGAAACAACCCTACGAAAGAAATAAATCATTTTTAACACGCAAATCATACAAACTTTTATCTACAATCTTCCTACTATATTAGTAAATACTGAAAAATGTAGAATGATGCTTTGACAGGTAAGGTTATTTTAACATGTTGCTATGCTACTTTTAACACTAGTGCCAGAAAATGACACTTTTACCTTGCTAGGCAACCGTTAAATGGACCACTTCTAACAACAGTCGTAGATAAAAGAGTTTTTTGGTTTATTTACAAGAAAAAAATGAAAAGAAATGAATTTTCAAATTCGTCATTATATCATTATAATTTTCTACGAAATTTTTACAGAAAATATTACAATATAAATATATCTAAATCTGTTCTCTGAAATATCAAATATATTTCTTAGTTGTTTAATTTTCCATTGGCGTGCTATAATTTTTCTAATAAATATTAATTTCAATTTGATGAAATATTAACATTTAGGAAACTAAGGGCCAGTCTTTCCATCTACGAATAAACTTCCGAATAAGTTATTCGTCGAATAAATAAAAAAATACGCATAAAAAAATGACAGCTAAAACAATAAGTATCATTTGAGCTATGATTTCGATGCGACAATTTTCATTTATTCGGTGAATAATTTATTCGGTACTTTATTCGCAGATGGAATTATCGGCACTAAATGAGTTTTATTGCATGTATTTTTAAATACTGAACAAATTTTATATTTACACTTTTGCTGTAAGGTGGAATGTCCTTTAGTATGTTAAACAGGAAAAGTGTATGTGTTTTAATTCATTGCCGATAGAATACTGTAACATTTTTTACATGTATACATATCTTATAAGTTATTAATTATCACCCTGCATCAGAAGATTGACTAACTGTTGAAAAATTGGTGTAAAATTAATTTTTAATTATTTTAACTGATCTCCAACCAGTTGTTTTTTTTTATTTATCAATATGGTTGAAAAATATTTTCATTATGGTCCGTGGAAGTACGTAAGGTGCGAAATTTACGAAAAAATATTGTGATCCCATTAAGACCGTAAATCTTATAAATATCTATAGAAAAATTACCATTTACCTAAGAGTACAGTGCAATACATAGACGACGTAATAATTTAGACTTGTATAGCGACAAAAACAGCGTGAAATTAATGAATTATATTTCATTATAGCAAAATTTTTAGGTGGTACGACTATATTTGAGATTGGGCTCATATATCTGTACAAAAGTTCTAATTTAAACATGCAAAATCAAACAAAATCTGCATGTACTATTTGATCCAACAGCAGTAGTAGAATCTGCATATAACATCATAGCTTATCCCAGTATTCAGCGTTTCTCTGCGCCGTTCGCTGTTCGGGTTTTGCTGTTCGCGTTTGTCTCATTACACGTCCGGAAATGATTTTGTCTTTGAAAGCGAACCCGTGATTTCCCCGCCGCCGCCACGACTCCGGGCCTCGCAGCAAATCCGGGCCTTTGATTCCGGAGCGAAGCGACTCACCCTCCGTTGCCAGGGCGACCGGCCAAGGCGAGTAAACAACTCGCAGACGACGCAAGACGCAGTGAAGATTTCAGCAGGCGAGGGCAACTTACACACGGCGAATTTCAAATGGATATTTTTGTATTTTCGTGCGTGTGGACTCTGTTTGGAATGGAAATTTGTTCTGAACTCCCGGAAAGTTGCAAATTTATTTTCTGGATTTTTGTGTGCGTAGCTATGCAAATATTAGTTTATATTTACATTCGATGCTATTATATTTTTGAACTTTTACATTTTGAAATGGTTCGCCGATATACGAAGTCGTACGCGTATATTCAAAAGGATGTTAAATATTACTAAATATATTGTCCGTTGGCAAAACATACAGAACAATTTAAATTTTGATGGAAATAGATATTTATTATCACAAGAAGTTTATGTTTCATCGGACAAACTATTATTTACGGAAAGTAAATTCAACAGCGCAGATTTCGTTGAGTTACTTGTTTTCATGTCTTCCCAGATTACATTACAAGGACATGGCGAAGTTGCCAACCAATTTTTTTTTTTCATATAACACGACTTTTTTATATAAACATAATAAATATAAAATAGGTGTTTCAGTTATATGTATATATACATAACGGCACCCTATATCCCACTCAGTAGAGTAGCAGGAACCCAGAAACACAGTCAACCAGTGGATGAAGAAGCATGAACAATATTTAACTGCTGTAGAAATGAGATATTTGAGAAGAGCGTGAGATTAAGAAGAATGCTGTTAAGAAAGTGGGAGTGAGTCAGCTGAGGTGGTTTGGACATATTGATCGAATGTTGAATGAAAAGTTAGTGAAACTAATATATATGCGGGTGAGATGCAGGTGAACAATTGCGCGAGTGTCCGAGGAATAAGTGGTTGGGTATGATTGATGGTTTGTTGCGTGAACGAATGATTTCGAGTGTGGAGAATAGGGTAGCATGTATGAATGGATGGATGAGGCGAAAGCTGTGTATCAGGATAGGAATGTTCGGAGGAAATTGATTGTTGGTTGGTTGGTGTTTCTGAGTTCATGCTATTTGATACAGCGTGACGTTATGTATACATGCACATTTTTTATATGAAACTTTTTTTGGAGATAATTTCTTCTCTGTCCTTTGTATTATTATGATACTCATAATTATGAAATTTCGTTTCTATAACACTGTTTTGGAAACAATGCATTCCACAACTATAAATTACTATGGAATCACTATCATTTCATATGGAATAATTTCGACGAATCAGAGCTCCACATATTAGCGAGATATATGAAGTATCTTGATTCAGTTACTATGGTTACGTCTGTTTGTTTTAATTTAATTTTTTGAGTTTGACGTTTTCAACAGTTTTATATTAGTATTTTTTGTATAATTTCCAAAATCTTGTTATAGAATGTATATCCCACACTCGCAAACCGTAGCTCTTGTCTTCGGCTCGGACTACACACTTTATGCTTGCGGGAAATATGTGCCATTCCATTACTTGTAGAATATACTATTCTCTTTCTATTCTCGTTCGTGACTTATTGAACATACAGTTACACATCAATCCATCCATTCAACATGTATTTCCGTGAATTACTTTCAATAGATTTTTTCCATGATTACTATATGCCCATACTAGGTATGTTCCAAGTGGTCATTTCGGACATGTTTGTGACAAATTTCACTGCGCCTATGATAAATGTAAACAAGTTAAGTTTGAAACATAGACTGGAACGGCGAATGGAGTGAATCGCATGTGCATACTCATTTTTTGTTTTGACAGCTAACCTTAAATATACATATATATATATATATATATATATATATATATATATATATATATATATATATATATATATATATATATACCGTGTGTCCCACGTAAAGGTTGGCATAGGCAATTAACATGTAAAATCAGTGTTTTGTAAATAAAAAGTGTCCGGCAAAAAATTATGCATCCAAATTTTATATCACAATACTGCCAATATTCCTACATCTTAATTAGTACAGATTACTTTATTTTGATACTGCAATTTAATGAAATTAATAATAATAATTCCAAATTTTCTGCCTACTCTTTTCATTGCTACTGACGTATAGTGCCTGCAATTTGTTTTAAATATTTTAATCTGTCACTGTCATCAAGAATACATTAAATGTCAAGAACCGTGTAAATATTATTAGAATGTATTATGGGGGCGCAATGCAAGACAAATATCTCAATACTTCACAGGAATGAACGCTGAATGGTTTCCATTGACAGAAATTGACAGTGACAGATTAAAATATTTAAAACAAATTGCAGGCACTATACGTCAGTAACAATAAAAAGAGTAGGCGGAAAATAAGGAATTATTATTATTAATTCTTAAATTGCGGTATCAAAATAAAGTAATCTGTATTAAATAAGATGTAGGGATATTGGCAGTATTGTGATATAAAATTTGGATGCATAATTTTTTGCCGGACACTTTTTATTTACAAAAAACTGATTTTACATGTCAACTGCCTATGCCAACATTTACGTGGGACACATGGTATATATATATATATATATATATATATATATATATATATATATATATATATAAAGAAATTCATACATTTTTCGCTACAAAAAAGAAAATGTAGCTATGTTTCAAACTTAACTTGTTTACATTTTTCGCAGGCGCAGTGAAATTTGTCACAAACATGTCCGAAATGACCACTTGGAACAAACCTATTATGAGAAAGTAACAATGGAATGTTATTATGGAGTTTTCTATCAGATGAGAATAGGGTTTCGCTACAGTTTCTATCAGAAATGAATAACAGGTAGGACTAGGTCTAGTAGTCCTTGTGTCGGCACTCGGCAGCGATCAGCAAGCAACCAAGGGCCATAACACATAATTTACGATCGTTCCAGCAATTAAAACGTTACTGATAAACATAAACGCTTTTATGAACACTTAACCGATCAATTTTTGCCAGCGATTCAACAATCATTTAATACTTTTTATTTTGATAAATTAATATTTTAATATGTGTAAATCAGTAGGGTTCTAACTCACTGCTGAAGGTTTAACTACGGCGGTAAGTTGTTAATGAATTTTTACGTGCGCTCGTCTGTGCATTTCAACTCGCTCGCCGGTTTTCGGTTTTTTACCCCGAGGTAATTATAATGCAGTCTTTGCCGTTTTTATTGCGAGCTTTTAATTATTTTGGTGATGGATAATTGCTGCTAAAGGAAAACAGAAGTCGGGTGTAAGATTTATCTGCACTTGTTGGCTATTAAAGTATATAGCTTCACTATTTTATGGCCTATCGACGTTTATATATTGCTGAAGCTGGAGCTGAAGTTGAGTGAAGAATACTTATGACCTCCACTTGCAAAAAAATGTTTTATTTACAACTGAAAGCGCTAGAAAACCTATACAGTACATAAATGAATTGCCTAGTCATCAAAATTTTATGTTCAACTATTCTATTTTATAAACAATAGTATGTAATATATTATCGCAGGTCTTGAATTAAGATGATTAATAATAACTCTTAAAAATCTTGTTCTGATCTAACAAAAGGAAAGTTGTTGCACTCAATTACAACTGAAATATGGGGTAAATAGCTCCGTGGTAACGCATTGTATTGTGGATCGTGAGATCCTCAGTTCGAATCCCACTTCCGATAGTTGCCAATTTAAATTTACCGCTGTAATTCCCCCTTCACTAATAACTTAGGGGGGCTATGACTTTACGGCTGGTAACTGCATTTTATGCGCAAAAATATATCACTTACTGAGATCTGCGTAAGCAGAGTGCCACACCCGCAATGGGTAAAACGCGTGATGGTATATTTATTTTATTTATTTCAAATAATAACAAAAAACACTAACATACATATTTCATTTGGCTCAAAGGTATTGGCTGGTACCACGAACACTGCGTTTTTGAATATGAAGACACCAAAATAAAGATAAATATTTCAAATAAATATTGCAGGTAATACTGTTCCACATCTTTTTGATTCCTATGAAATTCACTCTATCTCATTTATTTACTAAGATATGCCCTAAAAGCCTGATCTAATCTACCATTTGCTGATGATGAATTTTGAACCAAATTCTTAACATAAACATAATACCTCCCTTACATATACATATGTATGTGCGGGAAAAAATTGTTAAATATGGTGAATTATACAATTTTCCTTTATATTATTTTAACTAGACCAAAAGATATGATTCTGGGGTCTTACCGTTTGTTGGAAAACAGTTTTTACCTTCCGCTAAATACCTGGAAGGAAATTATAGGTATCATTCTAAAAATTCGGTAGTGAGTTTTCAATGGATGATCACGTTATAAGGTCCCTAGAATACGATTTTAATAGTTTCGCGATGATGTCTGTGTGTGTGTCTCTCTGTTTATGTGGATCTCTGGAGTTGTGGTTTTTAAAAAACTACTAAACTGAAAATTCTGATTTTTTATATATTATATTTGTATCCCCTTGGAAAGAGTTGATTAGATTTTGGTTAAAATCCGATAAACAGAAGTGCTAGTTAACTTGAAGCCCTATGAAGATATTTTGAAATATCTCAGTAATATCTCAGTAAAAAATTATGGTTAGAATAACGTTTCAAATTGTTGTTTGAAACATTTTTCTCTTACTCTCACCATTTACGAATTACAACACGCTGAAGAACAATTTTATATTCTGACATTTTCGTTTAAATGTGCTAAACTGTGCTTTTGAAAAAAAAACAACGTTTGAAAAATACCATTTTGTTTTGGCATGGCAATTGTAAACTACTAATTTTTGAAGGGATGAGCTTTTCTTGATAGTGGTGATCCGTGTTCCTGTATTGTTTGATAATAAATCTACGGCGGGAGGTAATGTGTTGCCCACAACAGTTTATTATGAAAATAATGATTACTTATTAGAAAACTGTAATTAGGTACTGTGATATAGTGACTTCTTTTTATTTTTATCCTCCAATTACAGTAATCAAGCATCATGAATACTCGAATATATATAAAACTGGAAATAACTTAAAGTAAATTAATAATTTCAATTACAAAACGTATCTTGTAGTTCTTGCGCAGCGCATCCAAAAACGTTTGATATACAATTACCAGTAGAATGCTACCTCACTTAACATTAACAAGCATTACATACGTTGAGCAAGCAACAAAAAATCATCGGGAACTTTAAATCACATAGATCGATAATTTATCGGTCCAATTACCAATGAGATGTAACAAGCCAGGCAAATCTACGATCGCAGCTTCAGCACGGTTAGTGCAGTTAGCTTAGTCAGGCGTCCCACCGCCACCCTGCTTCGGAAATTAAAATGCAGAATATTCCTCGGGAGAAGTTATTGTCACAGATATAAGGTTATAACGTTATGGGGTATAATTTGCAGTAAGGTAACTCAAACTTAAATGATACAACTATAGATGAAAATGATTTTTTAAAGTTAATTTAAGTAGACAGTAACATAGACTTAGATAAGATTTTTCAGAATGATCTGTTTATTTATTTGTTCACAACTGTCAAATAACATACCCATAATGCAAATGTTGTTTATTAATTAATGACCTTTATTTGAAATCGGCACTAAAGTGCTCAAAAATCGTCATTAAAAGCTCAGAAATCGTCACTAAAGTAACCCATTATACGACGATTTAGAGAAACCCAGTTTTGGCAATCGTTAAAAAATTAGGATAATTTTGGCAGATATATTTACGTACTATAGTAAATTTGGACGTAACATGAAACAAAATGTACAAAAAAAATTAACTAATTAATTCCGATGACGAAATTGAGGACAAAAGACATAATTTTGAGTGTTATTTACGATAACTTCACTTCTCGAGGTTGGCAACACTGACTGTCAGTTTCAATTGACAACTGACAGATGTATAAACTTAGGTAACCTATATTGTAATTTTTTACAGTATTTTCGAATTTTAGATTTCAAATAAAATTTAATATGTACATCGGCACTGAAGTTCCTTTTTATCACTCACTTGGTTTATTACGGGCCTCGGCAACTAAATTCCATATTCGTGATAAAAAATTGAACTTCAGTGCCTTGATACATAAATAACTATTGTTACTGTTGCTAATGAAATAATATTGACAGTTCGATGAATTAATATCATTCAATAGTTATGTCAAATTCAAATCTTACCTGTCAAAAGAATAAAATCAAAATGACTTAAGTATTTTTTCCACATAAAAGCCAAAAACACAATTTTTTTCATTTTTCATCCTTCTATTTTCATACATAATGTATTAAGTTCTAGTTTTTTACCGCCTTATCTTATAATTTTAAAACAAATATTCGCTCGTGATGCAAACTTCATTCTCATTAGTAATAGCGTACATTACATGGTCATTGAATAATATACAATTATATTATATTACATTATCCAATTTAAAACTGGTGGAGTTTTGCGCTACTTCACCATTCACTTGAGCCTATACTAATTCAGTGGGATTGAGTTCGTAATGACAGGATAGTAAACAAAGTACTGTAATGCTGCGATTCGTTGCTTTGTAATACGACTATCCTACCGTCTGCGCCAATTGTAACACGGTACTACAAATACTTAACTTAAGTCGTTTGTATAAATCGCTGGGGGTAAATCGAGCGGAAATGGGAGGTATGAACTCAAAGAGTACCAACCTGGTACCTGCAGGTTTCTGATGGGCTCTGATGATTTGATCCAAAATAACACTTCACTAACTTATACAAACCAAACATATATAAATATGTATATTCAAATAAATAAAATATGCAAGAAGTTACTATACATATATTAATATTCCGGAGGTGAGTATAAAACTGAGCTCTCATTATTCTTCCAAACGTATATATCATTCGGAAGAAGTATACACGGGGTAAGGAAAAGGATCAATAAACAATACCATATGCACAGTTTGATATCTCCATTAGTAAATACTGAATCGGCAAATTTAGTATCTGGTTCTCTGAATTTAATTTATAAACACTTTTATATCTAGAAGAGGACGTAAGAAAGTCGTTACTGTTTATTCCATCAGGAAATGCGTCATTACAATACTTGCATTGTTACAGCTTTATCTTCAATAACATGATAATAGTAAGGAATTACCCACGAGAGAAATTTTAGCACACGAAGCCGAAGGCTGAGCGTGCTAATTTTATCGAGTGGGTAATTCCATTTTGCCCACGTGTGAAGTATAACGTTTTATCCAACACCTCTTAATAAAAGAAAAATTTATTAAAGAAATATTATTTGACAGTGATATATGCTTTAAATTTTGAAATTAAAATGTCACTACTCACTAGTGACTTTCCTCAAAATTATACTTCTGTATCCTTAATTAAGTATTCATGTCAAAATGTTTTTTTCACGACATGATAGGAAACCCCACCGTTCTTCTCCCGAAATAGAGAGGAAAATATAGAAGTGTTGTCAATATGAATGTTATTTACAAAAAATATATTATAAAAATTGTAAATAAATTCCTAATTTTATTGAAAATCCTTATTTTAGTGATATACTCGTACATACATTAAATTATCTTACAATTAAGTCTTATGTTTTTCTTTTTCTTATTAAATCACAATTTGCAAACTTATTAAATATTAAATATATTTAAGATTAGTTCATTTTATTAAATATTAAATATATTTAAGATTAGTTCATTGGCAACACTGCTAACTTTTAACTTGTCAGTCTGTCAGTTGTGTCCTCAAAGTGTATTTTAGGTCCGAGCAAATCGTTTTCAGAAACATATGAAAAAAAAATGTTGTGTCTAACACGAGAGGAAAGCTCTTCTTCCATTTTCGTTCGAACTCGAGGGGGAAAGAGAAGCGCTTTCCTCCCTCGTTTGACAAATAACTATTTGCCAGGAAACCCCACCGTTCTTCTCCCGAAATACTGAGGAAAATGTGTTTTTACTCTCTAGAGAGGAAAATTTAGAAGTGTTACCAATATGAATGTTATTTAGAAAAAATATATTGCAAAAATTAAAAATAAATGCCCAATTTAATTGAAAATATTTATTTTAGACTAAATTACAATTTTATTTATATTTAAGATTAGTTCATTGGCAACACTGCAACACCGCCTTGCGTCTGATAACCTAACTTTTAACGTGTCAGTTGTGTTGTCAAAGTGTATTTCTCTCGTCCACTCTCGCTCAAACTTTCAGCTCGAGTGGGATAAAGAATCGCTTTCCTCTCTAGTTTATTGAATTGTATTTCCTATAGCTCAAAAAAAGTAGACATGTATGTACGACATGTAAAAATGATAGAATTATACCTTTCTGTGATTTGAACTGGGCCAAATGATATTATTCTGGGCTCGTATTCAAAGATTTCCTGTGGAAATTAGGGTAAATATAACAAAATGAATGGAACGTCACAAGTCAGAGCTTCATACCCATGAAACCTCAACCAGTCCCGATGAGCATTCCTCTTCCTCTTCGGGTAGCGTTCGGTGGCAGCGGCTGCAGCGGTGTTGAGCTACGGCCCCGTAAATAAAACCGCAGTGCATGATTTAAGCGGTGGTCGCGTCGTCGGTCGGGTCTTTGAGACACCGCGCTGGTGAAGCTGCCAGACTTGAACTTGTTAGCCCTAATACGGACCAAATGCCGTCTCCATGATCAATTCAATTTTCTTATTTGGGGAGAACTGCTTGAAATTTTACTATGACCATAAGTCTAACTACCATGAGTTTCAGCGAAGATGCTATAAGATTTTACTTTTCTGTCTAGAAGGAATTAGAATTAAATGTTCCCCTCTAAATTTTCAATCTTTTGTCTAAAACATTTTATCATTCGGTGTCTATTTTTCGTGATTAATATTAGAATGGGACATCCAGTATTCATAGTTAAATTCATTTAGAACGGTTGATAAATTGAAATTATTGAAATATGCTGCCTAGCATTGGTATTCCTAAATACAAATGGGTTTGGATTTTTGTTCAATGGTTAATAACTCTTTGGCGGCGAATCAAATCAATCGTTACAATCGATCAAGATACCGATACTAACTAAAGCATTCTATAAGCATTTAAATAGAACGTAAATTAACATACATTCAATACTAATCATTAGATTTTTTTATATTTTGAACTATTAAATTCTCTTTCAAATATGAACTGCTGCTAATTTAACTAAAATATTAATATGTATTATGTAATACATATACAGAGTGTTCAAAACATTCAAGTTACGGATTTAAGGGTGAATAATACATCTCAAAGCAATAATAAAAATTTCATAAAAACATATATCCGGAAATGTCTAGTTTCTGAGCTATAACGATTTCAATATTTTATTTTTATCATATACAATTCTACTTTTAATATTACAATAAAATCTTAGTGACCGTTTACAATGGAAAACAATCAATTATAAATTATATAAAATTATATTTGTAACAAACAGTAACAATAATTATGACAAATAAGGAAATACAATACAATCTTCAATTGTTTTCTATTGCAAACGGCCACTATGACTCTATTGTAATGTTAAAAGTATATGACAGAAATAAAATATTAAAATCGCTACAGCTCTGAAACTAGGCATTTCCGGATATATGTTTTTATTAACTTTTTTTTATTGTTTTAGGATGTAGTATCCACCCTTAATTTCGTGACCTCTATTTTTTGAACATCTGTATTTAACTTATATCTAGCGATAGCCAGTGTAATGTTAATGTTTTGAAAACAATAACAAAAAATATGATGTGGTTACCACACTATTTTCTTATACATATAAAACCAACTGAACACGTGGGTATGTTTATGTTTAATTTTTTTGTTCTAGTAACTATACTTTTATTTTAAAATATTAATTAATATATAATCATTAAAAATTTCTATTAACAATATAAATATTACTTTTATAATATTTCATACGACACATATTATTGACATATGAATGAACATTTATATTCTCAATACATACTGTTTCCAGTACTGAGAATATGAATGTGTATATATTATGCTTTTGTATGTACAAAGTTTTTAACAAACTGAATGATAATTTACGAATGTATTTATTACATGATATTTTGCTGTAAGATCTTACCAACCCTGATCTAAAGAAGGTTTAAATGTAAACCGAAACGTCGGTTATATAAGAAGAAAAAATGCTGTATGACTGAGATTTCGAGTATTTTTTACACTTTACAATAAACACAATCCAATTAACATCCAGATATTTCAAATATTTTTTCTATGTAATTTTATTCTCGAAAATTTTTTCTGACCAGATCAAGGTGAGATTTCGATGATTCCATTTCTCTAGCCCTACTGAGTGAAATTAGAATTCTTGCAATGTTTAAAAATAATCCATCGTTTCTTGAGAATATGGGAAATATCTCTATTTCATTCATACAGGCTATGAGCTAACAAATATCCACTCATTTCACATAAGCCGAGGAATGCAAGACCTGAAAGCTTGACAAATGCCCGATCAAACTTTACAACTTGACTCTGACACGTGTGTCCGGTAGCATAGGAGTGAAAATCGTCCACGCGGGAGTCCGGCAGGTATTTGGCGCAGGTCACGATAGTAATTTGTTTTAATTTCGAAGTATTGAAGTGTCCTGTTAGTCATCATTGAATTTCTTAACGATCGACATAAATATTTGTATAGAAGAACAACTATAATTAATACCCATATATTTTTTATTTTTGGTTTATTTGTTTATGAAAAATGAATCTTGAAATAATAATTAGGTAATGCATATTGCTGTATTTCTCTGAACTTAGAGCTAGAAAATTTCTAGCATTTTAATACGTAATTCTGGACACTAAATAACATCTAGTAAAACTTTCTTACACAATTGATTACTTACCAATGGCTGCTGCCAAATATAAAAATTTAAAGAATTGAAGTTAGCTTCATACAATCTTCGTTCCATCAGCCACGGATGCCGCCTACATTTTTGTTATTGGGTTTAAATTATAACATAAAAATTGACTTAAAAAATCTGAATCAGGTTACCTAAAATAGTTATTTACATACCAAATGCGGGAACCGAGTTCACGAGAGAAGTTCTTGAAGGAGTTCTTTTGATAATTGTCAAAGTTGCACTATAAATATAAACACACAAATTAATTTGTCTAATATATTAGAAAACAATTAAAATATTTATAATATATACCTTATTCACATATAAATTTATTATATTTATTATTTCCGTAAAACATTCTTCTTACTCATTTAAACACAGTTCATATGATGTACTTCACGAAATATCACTAAAAATTGGCATATACTTTTATTGTATTTCTGTGTAATATAAACCCTAAAAAACTCAATGGTGCAGAGCGCATCATCATATCTCTTAAATTTTTCGAGATATGGCGGTTTTTGATGTTTTTCGTAGTGCAACTTTGAGGAACTATAACTCAAAAATTATGCAAGATATAGAAAAATACTCTTCAGTTTTGTGTTATTCGTGCATATTATAGCAAAATAGCAAATTTTTAAAAATTGAAATTTTTGATTTTTTTTTTCAAAATTTCGATCAGCAATATCTTGAATAATAAACGAGATACGAACTTGCAGACTAAACCATTGGATTCAGATCATTGAAATACAAAAACCCTAAAAAATTCAGAATATTCGGATGGTGGGTTGAAATTTTAGCGCAAAAAATCTGAAAATGGCATTTTTCATTCCCTTTGACCCTTTGACGTTTTCGCCAAAAACGTCAATTCAACACTTTTTGCTCTAACTCTATAACGCGTAAAGCAATTATAATGAAATTTCACATGCTTATGTAATTTGACGAGCTGAATCGAATGGTCCAGTCTGCGAGTCTGTATCTTTTATATTTATCGAGTTAGCGCCTATCGAAATTTGGGAAAAAAATCGAAAAATTTCAAAATTTCTAATGTTATTTTAAATACAATCGTTATTTTTGTCATTGTCATATCTTTCAAAACACGAAAGAAAGTTTCCGAAAAATTTTCATATTTTCTAGGCAATATTTACCAAAAATAAATTTTCGGGAATTTGCCAACTCTATTAGTGACCCAAAGTAATAAAAAAAATAAACAGAACACGTTGGAATACCCCAGAAAAACGAAAATAATTAATTACATTACTTTTTAATTTTTATTCAATTATACAAATATTACCATACATTCAAAAACATTACATTTAAAAAAACATTAAACAAAATTAAGAATTATTATAACACAAGTAGACTAGAAATAATCCATATCTATCCACAGTCAAAGATAGATGTAAAAAGATCATAAATAAAATCTTTTAGTTCAAGTATAAAAGAAGACGAAGTAAAAACTATTTTTTTAAGGACCTCTGGTGTAAAAAGTATTACAGTACACATTAAATATTATTAAAATTTTTACAGTAGAAAATAAAACACATATGACATCCGATAAATATCGAAAGTTTGTCAACTCAATACGTTCAAATACATAAAAAATAATAAAAAATGATGCTTTTTGTTAGTTTCGAAGCAAAAAGTGAGGCATTAAAATGAATCGATAAGAAAGAAATTTAAAAATATTTTTCAAATAAAATAAATCTCGTAAATCTTTCGAGTGAACTCACTAAATAATAAAACTTACAACTAAAATAAAACCTAAACAATTATCTTAAAATAATTCTTGGAGGGCAGGTAAAACTAAATAGAAATCAAACTACCCTACATTTAAGAATTAGTTTTGTTTTCGTGCCTTGCGTTTCAAACCTTTTCTAAGTTTGTTGTTATTTCTGGCGCGCCAGTTTTGGAACCAGACTTTGACGACAACTGGAGGCAGTTCGAGTTTTTTAGCGATCTTAGCTCGTATTACAGTGTTGGGATACTTGCGCTGTTCGTAATAGCGCATCAGACTCAAACGCTGCTTCTCACTGATTTTAGTGCGAATTAAGGGCGCCTTCTTCTTGACGGCTGCAACAAAAAATATACACTAAATAGTTGCCAACATTCTTTTTGGTTTTCTGAGAGTGTAAATGATAGGACATTACATGCTGTTATTTTCATAGGCGATAGTTCGTTCCCTATGGATTTTAGAATAAAAGTTTAAATACAAAAAAAGTGCAGAAACCAAATAGTATGTTCTACAACAAGTAATGGAATGGCACTTATTCCACACGAGCAAAAAGTTTGTAGTCCGAGTCAAAGGCGAAAGCTGTTGTAGACTGTATGTCTATAATAAGATTTTAGAAATTATACTAAAAATACAAATACAAAACTGTTCAAAACGTCAAACTCAAATAAATAAAATTAAAACAAAGAGACGTTACCACAGCAACTGAACTAAAATACTTCATATATCGCGCTAATATGCGGGCTCTGATTCGTCGAATTTATTCCAAATGCGGCGAATGGAATGATTGTTGTTCCAATACAATTTTTAGTTGTGGAATCCGTAGTTTCCAAAACATTATTATAGAAACTGATTTTTATTATTAATTTTACAAATTTGCCCTTTTATAAGTTAATAATTATTTAAAAATTTATGACAAAGACAAATATCATATATCAAACTTAAAACTTAAACAATACGACTGTTCACTAAAAATTATTTTATCTATGACCGTTGTTTAAAGTGGCCCGTTTAACGGTTGCTAAGCAAATTAAAAGTGTCACTTTTTGACACTAGTGTTAAAAGTAGCATATCAACGTGTTAAAAGTGATTTTATTGTTACTTTTAACACGTTGCTAACGATTTGTATCAATAAATCAACAAATATAACGCTACCTGTCAAAATATTGTTTTACATTTTTTAGTATTTACTAATATACTAGGAAGATCTTAGTTAAATTTTGGTATGATATACGTGTTAAAAATGGTTTATTTCATTCGTAGGGTTGTATCACTCGAATTCACCTCTTTTTACAAACCTAGTTACTCATAAAATAACACTTTTAACACTTATATCATAAATAACTTTTATTTTACTTTTATCTCAGAAATGTATCATTGCAATAAGTATAGGCTCAATTAATGCAGTTTCTCTTTCTGAACATTTTTTGTACTAAAATTCATAGATAATCAACTATTGCCTAAAAAAATTTTAACAATGTGTTTCCTAAGTCTTATAAAGTAGATATAAATACATACATAACATCACACTATATCCCATTCAGTGGGATAGCACGAACCCAGAAACACAGTCAACCAACAATCAATCTCCTCCAAACATTCCTATCCTGACACACCACTTTCGCCTGGTCCACATTCATAGTGCCTTTCATACATACTCGTCTATTCTTCACATCATTCGTTCACGCAACAAACCATCAATAATACCCAACCACCTATTCCTCTTACGTCCATCAATCTTTCATTCGACATTCGCTCAAGATGTCCAAACCACCTCAACTGACTCATCCTTACTTTCTTAATAACATTCTTCTCAATCTCACACTCACCATACACCAATAAATGACTTACCAATATGTTCGGAACAGACAATCTTGTCATCCTTGATGCCATACGAGAACCCTGCTTTAAGTTTCTCACCGCATTCAGCACAACGAAGACAAGTGGTGTGGTACACGCGCCCGCGCATCTTGAATACTCGAGAGTTGCCTGATAGTGGGCCCTGGCACTCAAAACATTTGCTCTCTCTCGGGCGACGGCCTGTCCTGCAATGCATAATTTAAACTTTAATACGGGATAAATAGCAATCCTAAGATCGAATCCCATAACCGACAATTGTATTTCAACGGTAAAACTGTCGATGATGGTCTTCAGGTCGAATTGATAAAAAAACTGTTGCAGTTTAGCACCAAATGGATGAGAAAAAAATTCAATAAGTATACACTTTCTACTTAAAAAAATATTTCATTATAATTTTTTTTTCTGTTGAGCTCATATATTTACGGCCGAGGCGTTTTCCGAGGCTATACAAATTGAGCGAAATCTTGTAAACTCCTAGTAACATAATATACTATTATTAAAAAAAATCTCAGTAATAATTTAAACAAGAGAGTGAGAATAAATTGAAAATAGTTTGACAGATCTTTCGATAACTTGTTGCCAGGCAAAAGCCAGTAGGGCTTGAGTGGCTATTGCCAAATGGCGACAAGTTTGAGAAAGATACTGGAGAATTATTTTCTAATTTATCGAACTCTCGAGTTATATTTAATTAGATTATTTTTTTATTTCATTATCAGGCACAGCACTAAATCTATTTTAATTTTGCTCATTTTTACTTGTGTTGATGATAACTATCTGACATCTGTTAACAAAAACAAAAAAGCTACAGAGAATATTGCCGGGAACAATCACAAGAGCATTATTCTCAGTATAATAATGGCAGGATTGGTTGAAACGCAGACACGTGACATACAATAAAGCATTTCATTGGTTTAAAAAAACGTCAAAATATAATTATTGAAATATACCTACTTTTTTAATATACATAACTTGAACTTCTAATTTTGTGTTCTATTTTCTTAACAAGAATTTAAAAATTTTGTGCAATAAATTACTGATATTATATGATTTAAAAAACTGATGTTTTGCTCCTGATCGGATCAAAAAAGAAGATTCAATCATGATAATTGATGTATGATCTGGTCTAGAACATATTAAATGTGAAGATCTTAATCATGATTTAGATTATTTTAAAATGATCTGTCACAATACTGTTTGTATCCAAAAAATGAAAAATTTTCATTTCTCTCCCTTGATTATAATATACTATTATTTATAAAGAATAATGGTTGAACACACACACCACAAAACTCGCAAGGATGAACTAAAACGATAATTTGTCCTTATTATTAAAACATTACTTATTCAAATATACCTCACCCTCCCGTTCTAATATCAGCTAACGAACGAAAAAATACTCCCTAAGATAAAAATTCACTGAACATAAAACGGGAAAAATTGCTCGGCTAAATTTAAATTGCTGATCAGTTTTTCCGGACGGGAAGTTTCGCTTCTTTGTGCTGCTGCGAGCGACGCCCCAACCCCCTCCCCTCGCTGTTGAGACTTTTAATCCCGCGTCGCCAATCACAGTCCAGCATCGCAGCAGGCCGAGGCCACGCTGCTCGGATCTGCATTTTTATCTCCGAGGAGAATCAAAGCGAATTTCAGCAAAAATGAAAGGAGTTGCTGATTATTCTGAATGTTTAAATAATTTCTAAAATGTTAATTGGGATATTAGCATAAGGTGGGTTTCGTTTTAGCATTTTTAGAATATTTGGTCGGGTTGTGTGATGGAGTTTGAATTTAAAATTAATGTTTTATTTGGAAAAGAATAATTGACCACCGAAACAAAGAATAAAAAAAAAATAAGGGCTCTATGTCTTATACTAAAATAATGGGGTGTATACTGAAATTTGTATTTTTACATTCCATCACATTCTACACTGATAAAAATATTTTTTTGGAACAAAGAGATTCCTCTTAAATGAAGAAAAAAATTGAAAACTTCATTTGACAGCAAGTCAGAATCACATTGGTAATTTGCACTAGTGCGAATTATCGATAATTTGCACTAGTGCAAAATTATCGTGTAATTCTACGTTGATTGGACGAGATTCAGAAATGTCAGAATTCTGATTGGCTTAAATTTTATGAGGGATATAGTCATAGTTATTGTTTATGTACTTGTCAATTTATTCAGTTTTGCCAACCTAAAAAAATTTTGATGCACTATATTGCAATTTTCCCGATTTGAATATTGTCAATCCGATTTCGTTTTCATGGGAAGAGCTGATTTGTTTTTGGTGATAATTCAATAACCGGAAGAGGTAGTTTACTTGAAGCCCTCTCAAGTTATTTTGAAATATCTTAATAAATTAGGATACAATCATATTTTTTTTTATTATAATAATGTTTCAAATATTACTATCTATAATTGTTGTTTGAAATATTTTTCTCTTACTGTCACCATTTACGAATTACACCACGTCGAAGAAAAATTATATTTTGTCATTTCGTTTAAATCTGCTAACCTGTGCATTTTGAAAAAACAAAACAATGATTAAAAAATGTAAATTTTTGTCATGTGTCATAAGTAAAATAGTTATTTATGTATTAAGTGAATAAAAACATTTTTTCTACGACCACTTAGAAATCTGCTCATTGTATGTTTGTAGTTAGTAGGGATATAAGGTACATTGCAAGCATCGTGTGAAATGAATTTGTTTTGTGAGTATTTCAACACAGGTCATTCCATTTAAATACAGGTGCCATTGCTAGGATATTTAGAATTGTCAAATATTGGAATGGTGGAAGCGAGACAAATTTATTATTAAAATTAAATTGATTAGGAAATAATGTCGTGGTCGTAGAAAAAGTATAGTGTTACAACTCGTATGGAATGTCCATTTCATACTCGTAGGAAATGAGTTCCATTCCATGGTCGTTGTACAATATACTATTAATCACAAGCGGAATGTTTAGCTCACGAGGCGTCAGCTGAGTGATCTAACTTTCGCGAGTGGTTAATTTGTCTTTATTCACGTGATGCATACAATATTTTTCCAACACCTTTCTGTTATATGGTTTTTGAATAAAATTAAAATGACATTTAACTAAAAATTTGACATATTTATGTTTCATCTTATTTTGTTAGCAACGCTTACTTGGTACCATATAAGTTGCTAATGTAATTTTGCTTAAAATATAGAAAATATACACATCTACATTTTGTCATTACTATAGCAACGTGTTACTTTATCTATCCATACTATTAAAGTATTGTTTTAGTACCGAGAATTCAGTGGATAAAATAACACTTTACAAGTAGGTGTTGGAAAAACTAAATTTTTTGAAGGGTTGAGCGTTTCTTGATAGTGGTGGATAACTGGAAGTATTGTGCTATCCACAACAGATTTTTATATGAAGATAGTAAGCAGACTTACTACTTATGGTAATATGCCGCTTAATGAGTAGATGATTGTGAATTTATGTGAACATAAACGACCATGCTCTTCACCGGGATACAAACTCACGACCTCTGGTGTGCTTAGGCTTGTGACTTACCCGCTACACCACCGAAATCGGCATAAAAAATCAATTATTTTGTGAGATATATTCGAGAAACTTTACAGTTAGTTATTTATTCTAGCGAAATAGAATCGAAAATTGGAATAACGTAAAGCAGTATTTCCATCCTAGCGCTGCTTCCAACAGTAACAACAGCAACCACCCTACCCTAATTTAAAACATACAAATGTAAATAGTATCTATTGAGTGTTCACACATCTGTACCTTCCACACACAAGCACACACTCCCCCTTACATAGAGTTTTACTCCGCAATTCCTAATAGTAAAAATTTGCGATGTAGATTTACATTGGGATCAAAGTGGCTGTTGGCCGGAGCCGAGCTCCGCTGGTGAAATCCGATTGTAGCGCCCAGCGCCGTCGCCCCAGTGCGGGGACGCCGTAATTAGTACGACTCTATCATGCAAATCCGACGCCAACGATGTTTTATAATATCGAAGTGTATAGGGAACCCTACGTGGTGTAGCATGAGTATTGTATGCGTACGTTTAGTATGAGACCACTAGGTGCAGAAGTCTGTATGTCAAACATCAAAACTGGGAAAAATAAGATTATTCCTTTTATGTAAATAACTACAAATTAGTTGTTTTACTCGTGTAAGTAGCTATTGATTGTACTTCATTATTAATATAATTTTGTCATATTTTCAAAAATTAGAAAATGACTATTTTCTTCAAACGTCATAAAAGTACGTTGTTATGTATTTGTATTCAACAAGCAGAAGTTCAATATTGTCGCCGCCGGCATAAAAGTGTATCCTTGGCAACACATTTACGCCGGCGGCGGACAAAGTAAAATATTATGAAAAATAGTTAGGTTGTAATACAATAATTTGACAGTTAAAAATGAAACAAAAATAACAAAACAGCATATTCTACGGCAACTTGAAATGCTAGATAAGACAGAATATTTTTTGAAGTTTTGAGCATTTTATAATATTTATAATTTTATTTTCTATGTTTGAAGAAAAAATAGCATGTGTTGTTCGGAGTAAATGTGTCTTTGTATGCTTCGTATGAAATTGTCCGACTCGCTTCGCTCGTCGTTCAAACTTACATGCTCAGCACCCAAAGTATCACATTTACTCCTAATAACACAATATACTATTATTGGTTCGTTTTGAAAATCCAGACAAGTCAAAAATCCGGATGGGGTCAGATCCCAATTAATTATTGACGCTCTACTGTATTTAATTTTTTTAATGTAAAATAATTAGAAAAACCAGTATATGAACATTTCAAAAATAGAATTGAAAACGCTGTGATATGTCCTTTGATTCACCTCCCTGTATACCTCCCTTACAAGTATATGGCGAGAGGTAAAAATGTGTCTTTACCAAGAAGTAGCATACCCAAAATGGATAAATGGCGTGTGATAGTTTTTATGTCATTCGTAATTAAAATAAAATATTTAAAGGTGACCCATTTGACAGGATATATTATATGCATGTTAGGATAGAGGTTTTACATACTTTTAAGTTTCTCTACTACTCTTTAATGTATCATTCTACATCGTAATTCCAGTATTTTCACATCTGTGCAAACATCCACAGAGTTGTAGAATCGAACAGATGTACGTTGAATTTCATCGAAACAGGATTACAATTACACGGCGTTACACATGTCCTTACACTGCTCACTGCTGTAATCTGCCCAACAGGATTTCACCCAGTGCTACCAACCACCATGGGGGAGGATAGAGGAGACGCTCGGACGTGTTCGTTTCGCGATAATTTCATTTCGCTGTTTCATTGTTGCATGCTCTAATAGTGCAGCTCTGAAAAACGGTCAAGGCGGGGCTGCTAGATTTTTCTAATTGTGGTGTGTTGTATGTTTTGACGGGAGTAATGGTGAAATTACAGTGATTTGAGATTCGTTGATAGATGGGGTGCATTTTTTTTAGTGTTCCGAAATAATACTTAAATAATCTGATGGAACTAACATATAACCTCCCTCTAAAAGGGTGAAATATAGAAAAAAGTTTCAATTAAAAATTATAGCTAATATTATTTTACATATTTTTATAATAAAACTTAATCTAACTCAATTATTTACAGAAGTAAAGTAATCATGCTCAAAATTCGGTAGTGAGTTTTCAGTGGATGAGCACGTCTAGAATACGATCTCTAGACTTACGGTTTCTCAAAAACTACTAAACTGACATTTTTGTATATATCAATTGGTAAAAAGAACTGATTTGATTTTCGTGATAATCCAGTAACCAGAAGTGGTAGTTATTTTGAAATATCTCAGGGAACTATGGTTTAATGACAATTTAATTTTTGAACTCGTTTGACACAATGTTTTAGTTTTTGTTCCCATTGTAACGAGATTATTGAAATATATTATTAAATATATAATTTAGTTTTTCTGAAAATTAGAAGCATGCACAAGAAAAGTGCAAATAATATTTTCTCTCATTTTTTTTTTCACAGCCGATTTTATTTTTGAAAAAAATGGAATTTATTATTTTGTGTGTCCAGTAAACTTCCTCTTCCGGTTTTTCAATTTCATTCAAAATCAACGCATCATTCATATTTTCATGTAATTTAGAATTTATCTTCTCTCGTTCATGAGATATTGCGCACACCGACATCCATCCTTACACACAGACATAATTGAGAAATTGGTCTTAACACTCTTAACGGATTCAGTGGATGTCAAAATATGTATTTCCGCCAAAATCTCGACAACGATTTTTTCCATGATTCAAATAATTTCTTATACTTTGTATAAGAAAGTAAAAATATATTTTAACATTTTCGTTTAAATCTGCTAACTTGTGCATTTTAAAAAATAAATAAAACAACTATAGAAAAATGTTATTTTTTGACATGTCACATAACAGGAAACTAAATTTTTTAAGAGATACGCGTTTCTTTATATTGGTGGTCCGTGTGCATTGTTTGATAAGAAATCTATTTATTTATATGCCTGTGTCATAGTTTTACCTATTCACTTTACAAGAGTGTATATACAAAAGTTGTTCAACATTTAAAAATCTATGTAATAAGGTACATTCTATATATTTTTCGTTTTTCTATAATTGTTCATGGCCGTGATACAATTTTTCTAATATGTATTAATTTTATTTTAATTGATATATCATTAAGTAGTAATATTTAGGTAACCAAATAGGTCTTTTGTATTTACACTTTTACTGCGAAAGGTAAAGAGATACAATATCAAAATAGCATTGAAACTCCTGCATGTATCATTATAATTCTTAAACCCTTTGGTCATACCTCCAGATAGAAATACATTGAACAAAGTTTCATATTACATGACATATTGACTTGACGACAACATAATATCCCAGTATCCTTGCAAAGGCACATCGCGTTGCGTTGGTCCTGCGCGAGATCAGTGATCAGTGGTCCTTGTAAATGGGACAATGCGATTAGGCGCTGCTGTCCGTGTGCAGTCGCTCGGACAAGCTTGTTAGTGTCGGCGGCGCTCAGCGTCCTTTCACGCCTCGTTGCGCCCTTCTGCCCAGCGTCGCCCTAACCGCGCCCTGCCTGCCTGCAGGATACGGCAAGGGTTACACGGCGGCGGCGGCGTGACGGGAATGTAATGTCTGTAGGCGAACGCAACAAGGATGGTGTGGGTTTCAAGATGTGCAGCAAGCTGCTTTGAGTACTTTTAATCCTTGAGTATAGTTGCAATTTTCGGCTTATGTGAATGAAGTCATGTTGGAGTTGATTGCAGTCATACAAGTATAAAACTACTGCAAAGAGAACAATGTGGACATATTCCGTTTAATATTTTTTTTTTCATTAGTTTTTAAATAGCCTAAAAATGCATTGTTATAACAAATATGGGCTCATAAATCATAAACGAAATATGACAAATTTATATCAAAATCGTGTATCACTTACGGAATAATTAGTAGTAAAGTATTTATTTTTCTTTTAAATATTTTGCAGTAAAGTGATATAACGAATTGAACATATTTTGACGTCACGGGTACTTGCATTGATGCTATTGGCCAGAAATATGAAAATTGCAAATCGCGCGTCTGTCGCTGCGCCCAACGCCAATAGAACTACGAAATGTCATTTTATTTGTTCTTTTTTTTAGTATTTAAAATTATATTTGTTGAGCTTCTATTACTTGTTCTATAATTTCACTGTTTCATTGTGGTGTGTTGAAAAACTATTGAAGAAAATTGTGTGTTAAGGTTAGGTTACCTTATTACCAGCGCCACTGTTCTCAAACTTTCGTATGTTTTTACTCGAATATCAAGTAAAATACTCTAAAGTTACCAAAGGAATTATATCTTTATTCATATTAAGTTTAATTGTTGTAAATTAAGACTTGTAATATGTAAATATTATTTTTATATTAAAAAATATATAATATCATAAAAAATCGTTGTTTTAGTGCCACTGGAGTAATACCAGTGACGTCACACAAACTTAGAAAAATAAATTCAATTATTACGGAATACCCCATTATAATTAATAAATATTTAATATTTTCAATTACCGCTACAACAATCTAAATAATATCGTATTACTAATATAAATATTGTTATTGCAAATATCTAAATTGCTGTAACTATACGCAAGTTAAATTTTTGCCATTGTAACAATCCATATTTCCGTGTATATGATATCTCTTAATTACTATATATCTATAAATCTCAATGTTATGATGAATATAACTGTACTAAATTCTTAAAGAAGAGTAACACCATTTTCAGTGAAAAATTTATGACAGAACTCAACGTAGTTTATCTTCATAAACAGATTTTGTAACTAATAGAGTCATTTAAATTTTTATGCATCACAAATAAGCAATTCAGATTCAAATTCCTCAACTCCGAATCTCTTCTATCATATCTGCACAATATTGACTTTCAATTTAGTAATTACATCCTTGATGTATTTGTGTAAATACGGGAAAGTGAGAACAGCACCACGTGACCCGAGGGAGTTCCAGCAGCCGCCAGTTCACAGCTCACTGGATCTGGTGGCTGCTGGTGATCTCCGGGGACACTACACGCTACAAGAGAGTCAGGGAGTCGACTCCTGCAGTTTGCCTCGAGGTGAGGGATTCGAACAACGTCCCTGGAGACAACAATCAATTTGTCGATAACGTATCGATACTACGAGATAATTGATAGATGTTTAGTCACGCTACACATAAGACTGAGGAGAATAAACTGCTATTGTGAATTTCATAAAATACCTGCTTTGAAGCAGGCACATCATTTTGTTTGGCATTGATTTTTTGCATCTTTGCAATTACATTTTTTGCGGCAAAAACAATTTCAGATTTCACGAAATATCACTAAAAATTGGCATATTTTTTTATTGTATTTCTATATAATATAAACCCTAAGAAACTCAATGCTGTAGAGCGCATTGTCATATCTCTTAAATTTATAGAGATATGTCAATTTTCGATGTTTTTCGAAATGCTACTTTTAGTGGCTGCAACTCAAAATCTATTAAAGATATTGAAAAATAGACTCAGTTCTGTGCATTTCATGCATTTTCTTATAAATTAGTAAATTTTGAAAATTTTGAAATTTTTCGATTTTTTTGCACAAATTTCGATAGGCGATAACTCGATAATTATAAAAGATACAGACTCACAGACTGGACCATTCGATTCAGCTCGTCAAAATACATAAGTATGTAAAATTTCATTAAAATTGCTTTAAGCGTTATAGAGTTGGAGCAAAAAGTGTGAAAATGTTATTGGCGAAAAACGTCAAAGGGTACCCTTTGACGTTTGGCCTGAAAAAGGCCATTTTCAGACTTTTTGCTCTAAAATTTCAACCCAACATCCGAATATTCTGAAATTTTTAGGGTTTATGTATTTCGATGAGCTGAATCCAATGGTTTAGTTTGCAATTTCGTATCTCGTTTATTATTCGAGATATTGCTGATCGAATTTTTAAAAAAATTGTTATTTTGCTCTAATATGCACGAATAACACAAAACTGAAGAGTATTTTTCCATATCTAGCGTAATTTTTGAGTTGTAGTTCCTCAAAGTTGCACTTCGAAAAACATCAAAAACTGCCATATCTCGAAAAATTTAAGAGATATGATGATACGCTCTGCACCAGTGAGTTTTTTAGGGTTTATATTATATAGAAATGCAATAAAAGTATACGCCAATTTTTAGTGATATTTCGTGAAGTACATCATGAACTGTGGTTTAAATGAGTAAGAAGAATGTTTTACTGAAATAAGAAATATAATATATAACTTACAAGTGAATACGGTAAATATTATAAATATTTTAATTGTTTTCTAATATATTAGACAAATGAATTTGTGTGTTTATATTTATAGTGCAACTTTGACAAATATCAAAAGAACTCCTTGAAGAACTTCATTTCTTTGTATGGATTGTTATTAGTTCTATAATTTTCGTACAAAATATATTGTACAAACCTCTTGCTTGAACTCGGTTCCCGTATTTGGTATGTAAATAACTATTTTGACAATTGACGTCGAGACTTTTAATTTCATACACACTTGATAGGATTCAATCAATTTTATAATCATGTATCTATTGTAATAAAAATAGGTTCGATGTAAATAGTTTTGCTGCAGAAATAATGCAAAATAAGACTTATTCAATATAATAATGAACATTGTTTTAAAGAGAAGTCAAGTGTTGTCATATTTATAATCTATGACTCACCTTATCATAGAAATATAGGTCTCGTGCATTTGACTGAACCGAAACCACAAATATAATAAAAAAAAAATTGAAAAAAAATGTTAGTTTGAATAAAAGCGCAAGCATTCGAACAAAATTGAAGATATTCTCACGCCTGGCAGCCGATAAAAAATAACACAAATAACAGATCGTCCGAAAAACTCGCCAGCATTGATGTTTATTATTTCTTCGTTGGTACGCCTGTATAGGAAGAGCCTTTGGGGAATTCACTAGTTGTTTGGTTTTGATAAATGCATCGCGGCTGTCAAACGATGACTGGTCAGAAAACAGTTGACACTGAACACACCAACTCACTCTTATTGACTAGCGCAGTAAGGATGAATGTCCTATAGGCTGGATTTTGGATGAGACGGACTTTTCAGATGTCTCGAGTGGCCTTATTGAACGATGTTCTGATGTTCATCAGTCATATTTTTTAAAGGTATTATTTACGTGCAACGTTTTGTTATAAGATCTTTGGTATTTTAATCTTCTTTAAGCTACAGATGTTATAAGTTTGAATTCATAATTGAATCACGTTTGATTTTCAATAAGTTTAACCATGTCTTAAATGTTTTGTAGACTTATTAATATTAGTAAATAAACTAAGCTCAAAAAGGACTCCAGCCAAAATGCAAATACTAAACCTAAGCCTATTTGAGAAAGTCAAAAAAGCAAAAATTTCCCAGGCCGGGAATGTTATTCTCGGACTATTATTGCAGGTTGCCTGGTAACAGCTTAACTATACAGAAATCATGTATTTTGTGGTTCGAAAATTAAACGGGAATGTGTCACACTTCTAGTCCAATCGGAGAAAAAAACTTATTAATAAAAAATTAAACCGACGAAAAAAGAAACTGAAAAGCTAAAAATAAAATAAATCTTTTTAGTCGGCGCTAAGTTATCAACGAACGCCGACTCAAAATTAGATACATTAGTTTAAAACCTTAGTTATTTATACTAAAAAGATTTATTTTAGTTTTCGATAAATGAAGAATCATCGAAAAGCACAAAGCTATGCGTGGTAGAATCTGTTAATAGGTAAAAATTGAGTGGGTGAACAATTAATCATACCATATTTTCCTACACTTAGGAGTGCAATTTTTTTCAAATTTAAATCATCAAAATTATACTTTTCTGTGAAAAGTTTTACGTGGTCATACATAATAAAATATACACATTGACTTGTTAAACTCCTTTTTTCGTCGGTTAATAAAATGAAAATTTATTACAGTTTGCAACAAATTCTAGAAACATTTTTCAAATTATCTTCAATTTATTATCACTCTCTTGTTATATTATTACTGATTATTAAACGTTAACATTATGATGTTTTAATTATGCACGATATAACGGCTGACATTCGCGAGTGAAGTTTGGCGGGTCCGGAACTGTCGGCTCCGGGTTGCGCCGGAGTACCGGAGCGCCAGCGCTGCTGTAATCGAATCAGCACATCAGCCCGGAATCTGCAGACAGCAGCACTGGCTGTAAACCATTCGCGGAGACCCGATCTATACGTAAATGATAAATTAAATAATATAACATCACTCCCTTTATTAATTTTTCGTATGGTGCTTAACTTTTGCAGATCTCGGTAAGTGATGTATTTTTGCAGTTGCAAAAGTTGGAAGTTAATGTCAAAAGTATTAATATGTTTTACATATAAGTTTTCTGCAATAAATAAAATATATAGCTCTTTGGTAACGCAACGGACTGTGGAATAAAAATTTTTAGTTCGATTATCATAGCCTGTCGGCACAATTAACACAAAATTGATTAATATTTTTTACTTCAAATCTTTCTTTTTTCAAGGTATTCAGTGTTCAATTGCCAATTAAGGTCAACCATTCGGGCTGAAGATAGCTCAACATGAATATAATTTTTTGAAATAATATATCATTATTATAATAAATGAAGCATAATGTTTTATACCTACATTTGTAGATAAAAGTCCAAAGTTTTGTAATAAATTTTAAAAAGCTAATTTTGTTTGCAAATTATACATGAACATAATTTTCAAAGTAGTAAAATTTATGTCACACATTCCCATGAACGACTACAATAATGTAAATGATTCGTATATTTATAAATATGATCGTCTATCTATAACATACTAATATTATTTTCCATTTGAACTTAGTATGTTAGATATGACCATATTTATAAATATACTAATTATTTGCATTACTGTAGTCGTTCATAGGAATGAGAGGCACAATATCAAAGTTCTGAATTTTTGACCAACTAGTTGTCAACTAATATTTTATTATAATTTAATGTTGTAGCTATCCTTTTCATCTACATATATAAATACTAGAATGTTCAGAGACTTCACAGTAATAATTGTTTTGTTTTTCGATAAGAATAATTGTAAGAAATAATTTATTCAAATTTGAATTTGCAAAACAAAATTCATGGGAGTGAACGAACCCAACGAAAATATTCGTTTTTAGCCTATGAAAGGTACATCATCACTGTAAAAAATCCATGAAATTTTGACGAATGGAGGTTGTTGGACCATAAAGAACATGAAAATAAATGAAGAATACAGAATTTGCTGTTTTTTTTTTTTCAATAAAGGATGCGCTCTTATACGCGTATGTTTGATCTTAATGCCATATTAAAATATCTTATATAATCAAAAGAAATCTTTCAAATTGCAGATGAAGTAGCACATCGCAAGGTTGACCCAAATATTAAAATTAATATAATGTAATTACATAAATACCTAAGTTGAAAAGTTAGTTCTTCTTGAAATCGTTTAAAAATCGCGCTCAAATTTCTGCGCTAACAAACGAGCACACCGCCATGATTGTTAAAACATCCACGCATCGCCCAAGCCTCCCAGAATCCCGTGCTCCCATTCCACTGCTTGTAGCTCTGTGCTCACGTCTGCATGGTAAACGAATCGAAAATAATCCGCACAATTGCATCCCATGGAGACCGCTTCCAGAACCACCGTGCGCGCGACAGAGACCCCACCATCACCTGCCACGTTCACCAAACAAGGACAGAGCGAATAAAATCCAGAAAAATACAGACTCCGCTGTTCCGAATACCTAATACCGTCCGGAATTAGTTTTACTTCGGCTCCGGGTAAGTTGCGTTGCGACGGACGCCGCTACAATCGAATGTTTTGTGTATCTAACAAAGGAAATGCGAAATACGGAGTGTAAATATTATAGGTGATGGTGTGACCGGAATATTGTGAGACGGATAATTGTAATGTGACACGTTTTTGTGATGCGACGATGTAACTAAGTTTGAGGTTATGTTTGCTGAAGTTGTGGCTTTGTTTGATCATATTTGTTGCGCTATTTTCTGTAGCTTGTTTATTGGAGTTTGTGGAACTGGTTCACCAAAAGGATTTTTGTAAAATAATGACAATCAAATAGACATTTCATGATATATTGGCGGTGGTGTATTAGCAGATAATGAGGACAACTTGCAAAATCTGCTGCACCCAAATTAAATAATATGAAAATATGTTGTAGACTGAAACCACTAATTGCAAAGATTTGATATATAACGCAAGTTAATTGTATTAACTGTAGTGATAAATAAAAACGTGACAATGGAAAGTACGTTTTGTTCAAATTCCTGGTTCAGAACACTGCACATTTTTTCTGCCCAAAATTCTGTAACTATATGCTGCGCTTCAGAATTTTGTTCATTATGTTGATTATTTTTTGACGTTTCTTAAAACCAATGAAATGCTTCATTGTACGTCACGTGTCTGTGTTTTAACCAATCCTGTCATTATTATACTGAGAATAAAGCTCTAGTGATTATTCCCTGTTCTTATATTATTCTGTAGTTATTTTGTTTTTGTTGACAAATGCCAGATGTCAGATAGTTATCATCAATACAAGTAAAAATGAGCAAAGAAGATAGATTTAGTGCTGTACCTGATGATGAAATCAAAAAATAATCTAATTAAATATAACTCGAGAGTTCGATAAATTAGAAAATAATTCTCCAGTATCTTTCTCAAAGTTGTTGCCGTTTGGCAATAGCCACTCAAGCCCTACGGGCTTTCGTGGCTATTCTGACAACAAGTTTTCCAAAAATCTGTCATATTATTTACAATTTATTCTGACTCTCTTGTTATATTATTACTGATAATAATTTAAAGATTGGTTACTATATTTCACACTTTCACAGTTTGTCATGCATTGCTGAAAGTATGTTGCTGTAACAGTTAATTAAAATAATTATAACTTTTGTACTGTACTTGCCCAAGTATAATAAATATTAAATAAAAATTCATCAATCAAAGTAGTCCTAGGCCTAGAAAAAGGTAAAGAAAGTAGTGGTGCAGAAATAAGCTAAAACGACGAAGATTGAAAGGCGGTGTCTGCAGGATGCAAGGTATTGGGTGCTCTGGGAATATATGCTCGAAACGTGAATGTATCTAGAGATGCTCAATTGAATATTTATAATGGTGTTTTAGTGCGTACATTGATGTATGGTTCTGAATGTTGGGTGTGGATGAAGAAGCATGAACGACGTTTAACTGCTGTAGAAATGAGATATTTGAGAGGAGTGTGTGGATATACGAGACGTGATCGTATCCGGAATACATTGGTGTATGGTGAGCGTGAGATTGAGAAGAATGTTGTTAAGAAAGTGGGAGTGAGTCCGTTGGACATGTTGAGCGAATGTCGAATGAAAGATTGGGGAAACTAATATATGTGGGTGAGATTGAAGGTGAACGATTGCGTGGGCGTCCGAGGAATAACTGGTTGGGTATGATTGATGGTTTGTTGCGTGAACGAATGATTCCGAGTGTAAAAAATAAACGAACATGTATGAATCACACTACGAATGTGGACGAGGCGAAAGTGGTGTGTCCTCTCTTATAAATTTAGTAATTAATTTCTCATAAACTATAAATAATTCAATGATTTAATAAATACAGCAACGGCTGTTTATATTTAGTAAGCCATCTCTGCGCAATATTGCAACCCTACCAACGATAATTTTATGAAATAAATTATAATTTTAGAGTAAATCACGACACGAGCCAGCAAAACATTTCCTGGTAATATGAGCTATCACAGCACCGCTCATCGTTCGCCGACATCAGATCATCACGTCTCCATGGCAACGGGTCCGCCCCGGCGCCATGACAGGCGTCGCGACACCTGCACACCTCTCCCTACCCCTACACCACCCCCTGTCACGTGTTTGTGAACTGGTGGAGTGCCTGTTCACATTCTCAATGCTTAGCAGGACGGAGAACTGTCGTCAATGCAGGAGACAAGACGAGCCGAAAGCTTGACGTAAGGTTGGATGTTGGATGTATCTGTAGTTGTGTTTTGAATCGCTTTGATCTTGCACTGGGAGCTGAGATCTGGCTGATGCTTTCTGACTTTGAAATTACGGAGATTGGAGTTGGGTTACATGGTGGGATGTTTGTAAGGGATTGAGTTGTTGGATATTTATGCAAACTCTTCAATTATTTCAGGGTTTTGAGATTTGAGCACTGTAATTATGAATAAAAAAAACTTGCGATGTACTACTTCAGCTCCAAAATGGATAATTTCTTTTGATTTACATCCTTATTTTACTTCCAATTAAAGGGAAATAGCTATTTGTATCACTATTCCAGAAACTGAATTTTTGCGAGTACGATTAATTGAATATACATATTATGATTGACCGAGCCGAAGGCGAGGCTTACAAATTTAATTATTTTTTCACGACATAGCAGGAAACCTCACTTTTCTTCTCCTGAAATATTAAGGAAATTGTGTTATTCCTCTCTGGAAAGGAAAATATAGGTGTTACCAATATGAATGTTATTTACAAAAACTATTTTGTCAAAATTATAAATAAATTCTTAATTTTATTGAAAATCCTTTTTTTAGTGACATACTTAAAATTATCTTACAATAATGTCTTATATTTTTCTTTTTCTAGATTATATCACTATTTGACAACTTTAATTCAGATTTAAGATTGGTTCATTGGTAACACTGTTACACCGCGTAACTTTTGACGTGTCAGTTGTATTGTCAAAAAGTCAAAGTGTATTTAAGGTCCAAGCAAACTGTTTTCAGAAACACGTTACGTCGTGAAAAAAATGTTGTTTGTAACACGAGAAGAAAGCTCTTTTACCACTCTCGCTCAAATTGCCTCATAAGCGCAGCGAATGAAGCCAATTTCGAGCTGGAGTGGGAAAAATACGCGCTTTCTTCTCTAGTTTGAGAACTGCTACAAATAGTGGAATTTTGCCCTTGCATTTGTCAAGGCAAAGTTGATTTTTTCTGAGGAATTTTATTTTGTCACTCGTCTCTAATAGCAACGAGCGGTAATAGTATATTATACATTAAGGCAGATATAATACGACAAGGAAAAAATACACTTCTCTCCTGTAGTGTATCTAGTAATGACTACTATATATTTAAGAATTATTTGAATTGTAATAACATTTATGACAGTTACGTTTTATTTTGTTCATTTTTTACAACAAATGTTATTATTTGGGCACTTTCCTTCCCGACAAAAGAGAAAGTGCACTAATCTTTATATGAAATTGGCGGTTTCTGTCAAGATTTTGGGATCATAAAAAACTAGTTTTCCTCCCGGTAGTGAAAAAAAAAGGTTTTTATTTTTTTACTAATTCATTACAATTGATACAAAGTAATCGGACGGTAATAGCGATATCTATGCGATATCGTAATACTACTTACTCTGCAAATATTACGATTTTGGAGTACTTTTGGGTAACGTTCGCCTATTTCTAATATAAATAAATTGCAATAGAACTTACTTGAGGCAAGTGATGTCGCAATATGGGATGCCCATGTGGAAAAAGCACCATTTTCTGTCGCCGAGTTGCTTCTTGCACGTAAAACATTGTAAACAGTTCTTGTGGATCTTGACGGTGCTCTTCTGCTGACTAGATGGACTCCCCATCGCTAATTCTAAGCCACACGTAATGCATGTCTGCAAATAAACACAAACATTTATAAATTAAACAAATTTAAATTAACAAATTGGATGGGAAGAAAACTCTATTCTAATTTTAGAAAAGAATCGATGAATGAAATACATACAAATCACCACTATATTACTGGGATTATTCTTTTGTTTTTATCATTTTTCATTTGCTCTTTATATATTTTTATTTGAAATCGGCACTAAAGTGGTCAAAAATCGTCATTAAAAGCTCAGAAATCGTCACTAAAGTAACCCATTATACGACGATTTTGAGCAACCTAGTGTTGGCAACCCTTAAATAATTATTGTACAATTAAGATAATTTTGGTAGATATATTAACGTACTATAGTAAATTTGGACGTAACATGAAACAAAATTTGCAAGAAGAATTAACTAATTAATTCCGATGACGAAACTGAGGACAAAACACATAATTTTGAGAGTTATTTACGATAACTTCACTTCTCGATGTTGGCAACACTGACTGTCAGTTTCAATTGACAACTGACAGATGTATAAACTTAACCTATATTGTAATTTTTTTACAGTTATTTCGAATTTTAGATTTCAAGTAAAACTTAATATGTACCTCGGCACTGAAGTTCCTTTTTATCACTCACATGGTTTATTTTCCATATTCGAAATAAAAAAAATTGAACTTCAGTGCCTTGATACATAAATAACTATTAATATTAATTTCGTATTATAATGATATAATGGCGCATAAAAAAAGTATATTGTACAACGAGCATGGATTGGTATTCATTTCCTATGAGTATAAAATGGACATTCCATGCGAGTTGTACACTATACTTTTTCTATGATCACGATATTTCGATATTATTTTCTAATTCATTTACATTTTAATAATAAATTTGTCCCGCTTTCATCATCAGATTTCTAAGTGGCCATACACTTTTGCTATAAAGTAAATAGGTAAAAAGATACAGCAATATAATAAATTATAGCATTGAAATCCCTATACGCCACATTTCAACTCTTCACCCAGTATTCATACATATAGAGAGAAAAAAAAGTTAAGTTACTCCTACTGTATTATTGAAAAAATTTGACCGAAAAATTCAATAATTCCTTTACATAGTATGTATAACTGAAAAGCGCAGTTGTATTTACTGAATATTTCAGTTATTCGTGAAAGTACTAGATTTATTAGTTGAGCAAAGCGTAACTGATATTTCTCAGTTTAAATAACAGAAAATTCTGTAGAATTAATTGACGGTCTCAGTTCAGTCAACTAAAAGTTAGTTACGAAGAAATCACTTTTTGTATAACTTTTTGGTTATTGAGTTTTTGTCAAAAGTTTATTAAGGAAAAAAGCAACATTTTAGGTCCTCATAGCTACACTTTCAATATTTTCCGTACGTTATGAATCACCCTGAATATAGTTTTTTCTCCGTTTTTTACACATAAGCATACCTTAATCCCTTATACTAAAAGGCATCATTCATTCTCTATGTATATATCTATATTTTCATCTGCCTAGTAACCAAAATTTTTGCGCAGCTCTAGAGCCTAGACGGTTTGACGGATTTCAGTGAAACCTTTACCGGAAGTTAGAGATTTTTTCAGATTAGCGCCTTTTCATGAATTCACATTTTTAGTACACATGATGTGCGAGATATTAAATAAATAATGCTGAAATGCGTTTATGGATCAAAGTTGGTGTGTTGCTATGAAAGTGGAGTTTGTTGATTCTGGTTGTAACTTTACAAAAATTTTTGCTCATTTTGTCATTTCTGACAGATCTGTTTCAAAAATTAAGTATAAATTACATATATTCTAGACACTTTGAAGATGTTTTGTAAATTTATCTGTGTTTAGAAATAATGAACAAACATGTGTACTATACTGTAAGTATTTTAAATGTCAATTAAAAAAATTTAAAATTGTAGCTGTCACTTTTCATAAATTTTTGTTATGACATTTCAGTCTGAAATTTTAAATATAAATTACTTTAATTGTAGTTCAGTTAGACAAGTTTGGTAATTTATTTGTGTTTAGAATAAATATGCAAACATTATTATTATTTTGTAATTATTTTAAATTTGAATTTTTTTTTCCATAATTTTTTCAAATTTAAAATAAATATGACAGATGTCGCTGTTCGTCAACCTCGATTCTTTTAAGGATTTTAGGCGGTAAAATTCAAATGAGTTTACTTCTTATCTAACATAAAAAAGTTGAGAATTATTTTTCGCTTCACAGATGGTTTCATTTTCTTCTCAAAAAATACAACAGATGTCTCTGCTCGACAACATCGATGCTTCTAATTATTTTAGGCGGTAAATTTAAACAAATTAATTACTTATCTAATATAAAAAGTTCGTTTTAAATTTGTATATTCAATTTCAGATTTTTTTATCTAAATTCGTAGATTTGTCAAAAAGTTATTTTACACAATCATCAGGTGTTTTTTATTTCTAATCAAGTATCACAAAATTATTTTACACGATCGTTAATTGTTTTTTTTTTTTTTGTTATTTAAATCCTGCCGTGTTTGGCATCAAATTGAAGGTCTCACTCATCATATTTAAACTAAAGTGTAAAAAAATTATTTTGTACGATCGTCATTTGTTTTTTATAAATGTTATTTTAAACCTACCGTGTTTGGTATTGAATTAAATGTCTCAATCATTAGATTTAAACTCAAGTATCAAAAATTTAATTTGGACGATCGTTAATTGTTTTTATAAATCTTACTTAAATCCTACCGTGTTTGGAATCAAATTACAGGTCTCAGAGAAGAGGTTTGAACTCAAATGTTAAAAAGTTGTTTTAGGTGATTGTCAATTGTTTTGTATAAATGTTATTTAAATCCTACCGTGTTTGGTATTCAATTAAAGGTCTCGCACATGAGATTTAAACTCAAGTGTCAAAAAGTTATTTTGAGCGAACGTCAATTGTTTTTTATAAATGTTATTTAAATCCAACCGTGTTTGGTATTGAATTAAAGGTCTCGCTCATGAGATTTAAACTCAGGTGTCAAAAAGTTATTTTGGACGAACGTCAATTGTTTTTTATAAATATTATTTAAATCCTGCAGTGTTTGGAATCAAATTAAAGGTCTCGCAGACGAGGTTTGAACTAAAGTGTCAAAAAGTTGTTTTGGGCGTTTATCAATTGTTTTGTGTAAATGTTATTTTTATCCTACAGTGTTTGATATTAAATTACAAGTCTCATGGAGCGGATTTAAACTTAAGTATCAAAAAGTTATTTTGCACGATAGTCAATTGTTTGGTAATATATTAAGTGTAACAAAGTAGTATCATGGAAGCGAGGAACGAAGTGACGAGCTTGCTTCGCCGATGTACTGACATGGAAGCGAGGAACGTAGTTATGAGCTTGCTTCGCCATTTGTTTGGTATTAAATGGTAGTTATTTAAGACTACTCATTTTATTTTTCTACCGTTGTAACCTTCTTTAGTGACGCGGGTATCAAAAGACCGGTGTCGAATAGACTGAATAAATGATAATATAAAAAATGGAGGCTGGCCGATTGTTTTCATAAAAGTCATTAGAAAAATGTGTTTGGTATCATATAAGAATCTTGATGGACAAGTTTTAATTTTTTCGCTTCGATTGTACTTTGAAGTGTAACTGACAAGCTGACGTAAGACTGGATAAGGTTGGTATTACACGAACAAATTTAGTAAAAATAATGTATATATGCCAAATTTGTCAATATGGAATGCAAATTATTATACATTATTATTGACGGTATTTCTAAATTGCCAAGAATGTCAGATTAACAAAAGTTTCATTACATGATCATATATTAATGCAAGTTGTACTTAATATAAATTTCTTTTCAAAAACACTTATTCGGTATCGAAAGAAAGGTCGAAGTGACATAATTTTATCAAAAATTGTTATGATCGACAATTGTTTAAACTTTTTTTTAATTTTTTGTAGATACCTAACTTGTAGTTTATCTAACTAAATGTTTTGGGAGTTGGCAGATAGTTATTTTTTTAAAGTCAATTGAAATCTATTGAAGGGGCAAAAATTAAAACACTTTATCTTGGTAATGTCCATGAAAAATCTATTGTATTAGTTGTAATTTTTTCCGCAAACCAATTGAGATCGGCAATTGTTTTTCATTAAAATTCATGAATATGCGACCTGTGCAGTACAGAGTTAAATGTTTTACAAGTGAAATATTGAGGAACTTAGAAATGACCCATCTTTATTACAAATCAGTACAACTGGCAATTAATCAAAGCGAGGAACGAAGTGACGAGCTTTCTTCGTCAATTTACTAACAAGAAAGCGGGGAACAAAGAGGCAAATTTTCTTCGAAAATTGCTTGCTAACTTTAAGGTATTTGATTAAACTTTATTTATTTTCCTATAGTCTTAGTTGCTATCTTCTTCAGAGTCGCGGAGCCTAGGGGTCAGACCTGCGAAGCAGGTCGGACCGCTAGTCAATTATACTAATTATTTTTTCTACGACCATTTAGAAATCTGCTAATTGTATGTTTGTTGTTGCTAGGGATATGAGGTATATTGCAAGCATCGTGCGAAATGAATTTGTTTTGTGAGTATTTCAATACAGATCAGATCATTTAAGAACAGGTGCCATTGCTAGGATACTTATTTAGAATTGTAAAATATTGGAATGATGAAAGCGAGACAAGTTTTTAATTAATATTAAATGAATTAGGAAATAATATCGTGGTCGTAGAAAAAGTATAGTGTACAACTCGCATGGAATGTCCATTTCACACTCGTAGTCGTAGAAAATGATACCATTCCATGCTCGTTATACAATTTACTATTTCATTTTCCTACATCGGCATTACTGACATATTCTGTACCATATAGATAAAACATTTTAAATAATATTCGGTAAATATTCAAGTTAATTCCCAGTTTAATTACACCAGATGTATTTCATTTTACGACTGCAATCATAAACAGATAATTACAACTGCAATCACCAAATTTCTCGCAAAAAACTCAATAAACCTGGATGATTCATATTCGTTAAGACGCAGGAGGCAAATACTCGTATTCCAACTCATTTGTAGGAAATAAAACATTGCCTTCTTCGTCTCAATTCCTTGATTGTGTCGTATAAAATAATAAAGCTTAATGGTTCCGCGAATCCACGAGGCCGAGCAGCACGCCGTCCCGCCCTATCCCTGTGCACCAGTTTCTCTCTAACTTATAATTATCATTAGCGTTATACAACCGACAGATCGTTATTGTTTTTCACAGAAATTATTAATCATTTATTTCAGATAATTCTGTTTTGGTACAATGTATACATTGTGAACCAGCTGAAGTTTGTACAAAACAGTATCACATTCAGTGTATGTATTCTTCGTTTTTGTCTATATGATTATATCCATATTATTTCTAAACAATTAGAAGCGTTAAAAAGCATCAATTGTTTTAAAACAGCAAACTTTATTCTAAAATACAATATGTTTCAATTTCGAGGCTCGCCATTGGGATTTCAGACCATTCGGATGGTGGGTTGAAATTTTAGAGCAAAAATTCTGAAAATGGCCATTTTCATGCCAAACGTCAAGGGGTACCCTTTGACATGTTTAGCCAAAAACGTCATTTTCACAATTTTTGTTCTAACTATAACGCGTAAAGCAATTTTAATAAAATTATATATACTTATGTATTTTGACAAGCTGAATCGAATGGTCCAGTCTGCGAGTCTGTATCATTGATATTTATCGAGTTATAGTTTATTAAAATTTGGGGGAAAAAATCGAAAATTTTCAAAATTTGCTAATTTGTAATAAAATGCATGAAACGAACAGAACTGAATCTATTTTTCAATATCTTTAATAGATTTTGAGTTGCAGTCACTCAAAGTAGCATTTCGAAAAACATCGAACATTTATATATCTCTATAAATTTAAGAGATATGACGATGCGCTCTACAGCATTGAGTTTCTTAGGGTTTATATTATAAAGAAATACAATAAAAGTATATGCCAATTTTTAGTGATATTTCGTGAAATTGGAAATTGTGCACTATAAATATAAACACATATTAATTTGTCTAATATATTAGAAAACAATTAAAATATTTATAATATTTACCATATTCACTTGTAAATTTATTATATTTCTTATTTATATTGAGATAACTAACATAACATTTGTGGGTTATGTATTTTACAGCTGTCATATCGGGCAGATTTTATTGCCAACATTGGTAACCAAATGCACTAAATTTGATATTTTTAAATTCAATTTCATTCTTATTCCATCATTGTTTATATTAATATTATGTAAAGGAATGTTTGAAATACTATATTGTTTTATTATAAATATAATTTATTAAAACGTTTTAGAAATAAGAATGTTTTCGTCGAAATTTCCCGGTTGTCTATCTGGTGGAGACCTGAGAACTGGACATTTCGGAAGTTGCTTAGGCAACGCTAAACAACACATTTCAATGTATAAGTAAAAAAAATATCTTGCAGGTCCTAATGTGGCAAATTTTATAATTAATTCAGCCTCGTGTAGTTTCCAAAGTCTGTATTTTTACCTATTTTTAAGATAATCATCTCTCCGTACAATCAAATTAAGTTTGGAAACCAGTCAACCGTTAACAATTTACAAACCTCGTCTTTATTCCAAGACACTAATTACATTATCCTTTAATATCATCAAAACCTCAGATATTCCTCCATCCTTTCAATTTTCTCCGCGGTGAAATATTCCAGATTTTCGGAAACGTTCCGCGCAGCGAGAACGAACACTGGCATAAGCAGAACACAGAACGGTGCGGCTCCATCGCGCTACAGGCTATGAATAATGCAATGTGTATTTTAGCTGATCGTATAAAACAACTGGTATAAAATGGCTAACAGGATTATCGAGGGCTGTAGGGTGGATGCTGAGACTCGTGGTGCGGGTGAGCGTTGTGCCGTGCGCGTGAACGTGACGTACGGAGAACGATGAATACAGTACTGCGAACATTTCCGTGTTGCTTGAAAATAAATAAATTATTTTATGTTTGACTGTATCATAATCACTTTTTACTTTTTTGCTAAATGCAATAAAGGTGTTCCGAAAAGTGGTGATAAGTTTCAGGTAAAACGATTAATTAGTCGACAATCTTAATACAAAAAAAATTGTAGGGCCCTTCGTAAAGCCATTAAAGTTATAAATATGCGATAAGAATTAAGCAAAATATTTGAATTTTTTACTTTCATATGCAAAGTATAAGGAAGTATTGGAATCACGAAAAAAATCGTTGACGAGATTTTAGCGGAAATACATATTATGACGCCCACTGAATCCATTAAGACCAATTTCTCAATGATGTCTGTGTGTGTGGATGGATGGATGGACGTCCGTGTGCGCAATAACTCATGAACGTGACAAGATATGTAAACGAAACTTGGAATTTATGTTTCATGAAAAAATGAAGAGCTGAGTTGATTTTAAATGAAATTGAAAAACCGGAAGGGAAAGTTTACAGGACACACAAAACAATAAATTCCATTTATTTCAAAAATAGAATCAGCTATGAAAAAAAGTTTCAAATGAAAGATGTTAGCAAAAATATTTGGAATATAAAATGTTATTTGCATTTTTCTTGTACATGCTTCTAATTTCGAGAAAAACTAAATTATATGTTTAAGAATATATTTCTATAATCTTAGTTACAATGGGAACAAAAACTACAACATTTATAATATCTATGTGTCAAACGTGTCAAATAATTGTGAAGTGTCAAAAATATGTGTCTTGTGAAATATTATAAAAGTAATATTTGTATTATTAGTTAGAAAGTTTTGAAACAGGTTTAACATCTATATATCAAATAATTGTCAAAATAAAGTTATACGCAAGGAACAAGTCATACGTGTTCAGCTGGTTTTAATTGTATAAGAAAGTAGTGTGGTGCCCACACCAGATTTTTATGATATTGCATTATGAACTACTCCGATAAAGTAAAAAATTATAAAAATAAACGACAAAAAAAATTTCATATTTCTTAATACAGATTTAGTAATTAACGTATTAGGACAATAAGGCATTATTGACCATTTAACGCCCGTGGTGCGTTCAACATTTAATGTCCAACCGATATTTTATTTTATAAAAGATTTGTATCCTAACATTGTGTTTAGTTAGAGAGATTAATCTATTTGCTTGCAAACACTGTAACTAGGTAAAGCAGTATTCTTATTTGATTAGAATTTCTATTTGCCAATAGAAGTCAGTATGTTTGTGTATTCTGTGTCCTAGGGCGTTATTGTTATCATAACTGCCCGGTTAGCTGGGAATAACGGAACAGTCGGACAATAATTATTATTATTTCAATGTTGTATTATACTCGTATTAAATGACAGTTATTCTATGCATTTTTAAATTCTGAACAAATTTTGTATTTACACTTTTGTTATAAATGTGTAGGTAAAAAGATGCAGCAATATAAAAAAAAATAGCATTGAAATTCCAATAAGCTACATTTTAATTCTACACCCGGTATATGAAAGTGTATACAAGTTTTAAAGAATCATTTCTAACAAAAAAGTGATAAAATGTGCTCCTTATATTTCCAGGAGTAAGCCTTATTTGATCAAAAAAGCGACAAAATGCTTCTTAATAAAAAAGTGATATTTTGCAGGTCAATAATAATTAGTATTATTAACCTATTCCGGTTCAATGAAACAAGCGGTAATGAAAAACTAATTCATGACTCCAAAAGAGGTCAATAAAGGCTTGTATAGTGAGAAAATAATTTTGTTGAAATCTCCCAGTTTGAAATTGAAAATAATGTTTTATTTAAATTTTGAAAAAACAGGGTAATAATTCACTAGAAACGCAATAGGGGCATAAATGTAGGCAGAACAGGTATATTATTGTAGTAGATACAAAAATAAAACCATTGTGGTTTAAAACCTCTACGATGGATTGTTCAAAATTCGAGTGTATTTATACCGCACGAAACTATACGACATAAAATTTATGATAACGTTTTTTAAATCTCGAATTTGTGTGCGACCACTTTCACACCTACACGCTTGCCAACATTATAAATAACATGAGATTCGTGGGGTTGGCAGCGCCGTTCCACTCAGCATTATTCACAGCTGACTTCACGGCATTCAGCCAGCAGTTAACACCAGAATTACAAAAACGGCTTTTGATATCACAAAAAAAATATTAACCGAAAAATATAAAAGCTATAGATCACCCGCGGCCGTAGATCATTGCTGCTGTCACACCGCAGCCGACAAAGTTAAAGTTGGCTGCGTTACCGACTTGGTCGTGGTCGCGGTCGCGGCGCGAGCCTAGGCTAGTCCACCAGGAGACTGAAATAATGCTACGTAACTTATGGACTAGATAGCATTGAGAACGGGTAGGTAGGCAAGGCCCATGCGACATGCGATGCCCGATGCGGGCAAGAGTTATGCGGCCTTTGCGTTTTTACAACCGTATCAGATGCTAATTTTATTTTATTTCTGTCTTTCTATCTGCCATGATATGTGTCGGTTTTGGTATAGTCGCGCTTTAAAACTACAAGGACACAAAATCTACTTGGTATTTCCACTGACTATTTTAAGATGAACCGTCCGCTATGAATATTGATACATTTTGATTCCGCCAGTTGATCCCTTACTCATTGATACCCTTTAAAAATTGATCCCCAGGACAATGGGCGCATAAACCAAAACTTTTGTTGTTATTTACTCGAATATCAAGTAAAATACTCTTAAAGTTGTAAAACGAATTTTGTCTTAGTTTATATTAAGTTTAAATGTTGTAAATTAAGACTTATAATATGAAAATATTATTTTTATATTAAAAAATATATAATATCTACCATCATGGAAAATCGTTGTTTAGTGCCACTGGAGTAATACCTGACGTCACACAAACATCACACAAACTTTGAAAAATCATATCTCGGGTAATATATGAAATTTTCACATCGGATTTTCACTGATCGTCATATATTCTAATAAAGTTTCATAAAAAAAATTTAAAAAAAATGGTTTATGGGCCCATTAATAATATCAAATCGTATATTGTGTTATTAGGAGTAAATACATTACGCACGACAGAAACATGAATATGACAGTTTTAATAGTTAAAACAGCGTTCTCTATGATTTTAAACTTAAATCAGCAATTTTATCTTGATTTCACAAAAATTCGCTATTACACACGACAGAAACATGAATATTACAGTTTGAGTAGCTGAAAACAGCGTTTTCTATGTTTTTGTAAGCTTAAATCAACAATTTTATCTTTATTTCACAAATATTCGCCATTACACACGACAGAAACATGAATATGACAGTTTGAATATTTGAAAACAGCGTTATACTTTGGATGCTGAGCTTGTAAGTTTACATGCGAAGCATCTAAAGTCACATTTACTCCGAATAACAAATACTATTTTTTCTTCAAATATATAGAAAACAGAAATATAAATCATTAAAAAATGCCCTAAGCTTCGAAAAATATTCTGTCTTATGCCGCATTTCCACTTTGTTATATTAGTTTCATTTTTAACTGTCAAATTATTGAATTACAACCTAACTATTTTTCATAATATTTTACTTTGTCCACCGCCGGAGTAAAAGTGTTGCCAAGGAGACACTTTTACGCCGGCGACGACAATATTGTTTCTGCTTGTTGAATACAATACATTTGTTTATTTTATATTTGTATTAAGAAATTTAATTTTCTTTCGTATATTTATTAATTTTTTTGACATATATTTCACTAAGAAAACAGCTTCACAATCACAATGACATGTGTCACATTTCGTAAAAAATAGAATATTCCTAAATGTTTCCATGGTGTATTTGGAATGCAAAATTTATGAAATTTAATTTCTTTATATTTTATTATCTCTAAATGTAATGAAAATGAATAAAATTAGGGTAATCAAAACAAATGTAAAATTAAATATTCTACAATACTCAAAATAACATAAATTGTTGAAAAATTTAATTTAACCGTGTTTTTTCACGGAAAACTGTTAAGGACTTCTAGTGAACTGCGACTTCCGGTTGACCAATTTTATCCAAAATCTAATCAGCTCTTCATATAAATATAAGAAGCACAAATACACAAAATTGTATTTTTTTAGTATTATAGTATTTGTAGGCGGGAGGTAAAAAAAAAATAGTTCACCTTAATTCTTCATAATATCTATGATTCAAAACTCGAGAAAGTTACCTAAATAAAGACGCAAGTTTTAAATGTACGTGTCTACATTCTAAATTAGGATTAAAGCGGTATAAAATAATAATTCAAATGTAATGTATCCAAGTATAAAAGTAGGTGAAGATAAAAAACGTTTCTATTGACAGCAGCGGGTAGAGTTTATGTTGTATGGTGTATGTTAACGTACAGTTAAAAACTAATTATTTAAAATGGTATTGGCCGTGGATTCTACGGTTGCTGGCGTGGAAGATATATAGGCCGATCAATCTTACACGAATTAGAAACGATCCGTCATTTAACTAACGTCGACCGCAGACGCGCATTTCAATTCTCACCCTTCTCTTTGTATAGGTTAGCTATACATGCTACTCTATCTTGCTTTCAGCTATAGCTCAATTAATGTGATAAATATTTCAAATATTTCCGTTTATAGGTAGGTATCTATGTTATTCCATACTTGTTAATTTATTATCTACCTGTGTATATTATAAATCTATGTTGAGCAAGAAAGAACAACTATCCTTTTATGCGAACTGGCATTGTGACATTCAATAAAAATAATTTTTTTATAAAGACTTTTGGATTACGATTAAGTTCTTTAAAATATTTAAATTAAATACGTAAATCGCTCCGAGGTAACGTGTCGGACTGTGGATCGTGAGATCCTCAGTTCGAATCCCACTGCCGACAGTTACAAATTTAAATTTACCCCTGTGGTTCCCCCTCCACTAACATCCTTGGGGGCTATGATTTGACGGCTGGTAACCGCACTTCATACGATAAAATATATCACTTACCGAGATCTGCGTAAGCAGAGTGCCACACCCGTAATGGGTAAAAGGCGTGATGATATATTTATTTATTTTATTTTTTAATTAAATACGTTTTGCTTATGGGGTAAATAGATCCGTGGTAACGCATCGAACTGTGGATCGTGAGATCTTCGGTTCGAATCTCACTGCCGATAGTTACAAATTTAAATTTACCCCTGCGGTTCCCCCTCCACTAACATATTTGGGGCTATGATTTGACGAGTGGTAACCTCACTTCATACGAAAATATATATCACTTACCGAGATTTGCGTAAGCAGAGTGCCACACCCATAATGGGTAAAAGGTGTGATGGTATATTTATTTACGTTTCGAATTATAATAATAATAAATCTTTAATTATTTAACATTGTTATTATATTGTATTTAAATAATATTGCGTGAGGTCAACAGTGTGCTGCCGAAGGCCTCCAGGTCCAGGCCGAGGTGTGTACATTGACCGAAGGCATTATTGTCCGATTTACGCCCGTGGTGCGTTCAACGTTTAATGTCGGACCGATATATTAATTAATAAAAGATTTATCCAATCATTGTGATTTGTTAGAGAGATTAATCTATTGGTTTGCAAACGGTGTAACTATAGGTAACGCAATATTCTTGTTTGCTTACAATTTCTATCAGACAATAGAAGTCAGTGTTTGTGTATAGTGTGTCCAATAGCAACATCAAATTTATAACGCCCTAGGGCGTTATTTGGTATATAACTGCCCAGTTAATCGGGCAGCTATCATAACAATAACTAACGGTCGGACATTATAGATATTTATGTAACAAGTACATTATTTGGGGTTTTATGGGTGAGACACATAAAGGGCGAGTAATGAAATCCTATTATGTACGTATTACAAACAATATTTTATATTCGATTACATTTCTGATTATTTTGCTTAGAATAACAATTATATATTTGACACATAAATTTGTTATGAAAATATTTAATAATTTCGAAGTGTGCTTTTGTTGTTGTTTGGTTCCCAAGTTGTTGATTGTTTTTACTATATCCGACTAGTTCATAAAGTGGCTCTTTATGGACTATTACGATAAAGTAAAAACAATATACAACTTGCCAAGCAAACATCAGAAAATGCACACTTCGAAATGATTAAATATTTTATTATCAACGTCATGTGTCAAATATTATAATTGTTATTCGAAGCTAAGCAAAATAATCTGCAATGCAATTGAATATAAAATATTGTATGTATAGTGGTCACCAAAATAAATGGTTATGGGGCGGTAACCCATAATCAACAGGTTTACCACAATCAGTATGGAGTCTAGTTACCTGGTAGGTTAGGGTGGGATTAATTAAAAGTTTGTATTTCTAAACATATTACGTTATATTTTCTAAGAATGCAATTTGTATAATTTTATCTGCGGGAAAAACAAAATTTATAATCTGAAAAGAATAATTAAAGGTTAATAGTAGTTTGCTAGTATTATATAAGGAATATATTAAGAAATTTAATATTATAAAAATTGACAAATGTTTACTTCTTTCAAATATGTATCATTATCTACTTTCTGAGGGTCTAGTAGGTAAGTTACCATTTATTTTGGCGAGCACTATAACACGTATATAATAGGATTTTATCCTCCGAACATTCCTATCCTGGCACACCACTTCCGCCTCGTCCACATTCATACATGCTCGTCAGTTCTTCACAGTCCAACAAAAATCCCAATTACAAAAATAGCCACTGTTGGCATAGAAAATGCATACATAATCATAATTGCTAGTTTTCTACACAATCATAGAACAGAAAATATTTAATTTTATATGTGTACGATAAATAAGTCTTCTTTGTATCATATATACAAATAAATATAAATCAACCAAGCAACAAAAGTAGAGAAAAATAATAATAATAGTTTTCATGAAGCGTTACAGTAACATAAACATAAATACTGTTCTTTATCTTGTTTCAAACAACAAATAAACCATGTTATCTTAGATACATTTCTTCTAATTACTGTCAACAATGCCAACACATTATAACTCATTACGTTAATTCACTGGAACAATTATCCTTTTTACGGGCATTTAATTGCTTTTAATCGCCTACATTTTCATAAATATCACAAAAGAAAACGAGTACAGCGAAGAAAAAAACTCTTCATACTGCCTGCTATCAGCGTCATCGCAGATATGCGACCGGATAATAAAAGGAGGCTATGGAAATAAAACAATGTGTGGTGCAGTGGTGGGGAGCGCTGGGCGGAGCTAGAACAGGCCACGCCTACTGGTCAACCAATAGCGGACGTGCGGATGGTTTTAAAAAGAAGTGCTGCGAACAGCGGAAATTTTTTGCGCGTGGCATTGTTTGAGACTGTAATTCAATTGTTTTATGGTGTATTTACGCAGTGTGATATTCGTAAACAAATATTGTTTTTGTACGGTTGGGGATATTATTTATACAAATATAAATTAACTCGCGAATTGTTTTATTTTATAGCACGTGAAATAATTTTTAAAATGTAACTTCCTTCTTATACTTTATAAAATTACACAGAAGTAAATAGAATTTATCGATTTGTGTTTCTAGTTCTGGTTTTGAAATTAACTTTTAAATATAAAGTTTTTGTTACTGTCTTTTATGCACATGGAAAATTAAACAACGAAAAATATTTGACACTTCATGAAACAGTTAGATATCTTTATTTATTTAAAATCGTCATTAAAAGCTCAGAAATCGTCACTAAAGTAACACATTATACGTCGATTTTGAGCATCCCAGTATTGGCAACCGTTAAATAATTATTGTACAATTAGGATAATTTTGGCAGATATATTGACGTACTATAGAAAATTTGGACGTAACATGAAACAAAATTTGCAAGAAGAATTAACTAATTAATTCCGATGAGGAAATTGAGGACAAAACACATAATTTTGAGTGTTATTTACGATAACCTCACTTCTCGAGGTTGGCAACACTGACTGTCAGTTTCAATTGACAACTGACAAATGTATAAACAACCTATATTGTAATTTTTTTACAGTTTTTACGAATTTTAGATTCCAAATAAAACTTAATATGTACCGCGGCACTGAAGTTCCATTTTATCACTCACATGGTTTATTTTCCTCGGCCCTACGGGCCTCGGCAACTAAATTCCATATCCGTGATAAAAAATTGAACTTCAGTGCCTTGATACATAAATAACTATTATGTAACAACAAATGGAGAGAAATGAAGTATTAAATTCGTCGTAATATCATTACAATCTTCTATAATACAGAAAATAATACAACAATGTACTAAATAAATTTAAATCTATTTTAAGAAATATCAAATATTTGTAATTTAGGTTCAATTTCCATAGGCGTATTACGATTTTTCTAATATATTAAATATAATGATATATTTATTTAATTTGATAGATATATCGTGAAATAGATAACCAAATGGGTCTTATTAAATTCTGAACAAATTTTGCATTTACACTTTTTCTATAAAGTGACTAGGGGAACAGGCAAAAATTTACAGCAATAGTAAAAAAATTGTATTGATATTCCTACACGTCACATTTCAATTCTTCATCCGATATAACTTTGGTCACAAACCTCATTGTACGTAAATGTACGTGTACAATAGATATAGGTAGTTTATATTGCCGACATCTTACAAATGTCAATTTATACATAATATCACCCCTTCGGCTCCTCCGCCAATAATTTCTATTGAGGTTGCCCTAGCTCGAAATAAGTATTTCTCGATATCATTCTAAATGTCAGTAATTAAAATATCTTGTATTTTCCAGTAAGCACATATATCTGTATCTTTACAACCAGCACTAAAACAAACCTAAATCATAACCGTTTCCAGCAACAAATACCCCATATATAAAACAACCTGTCCAGGCTATAAAACAAAACCCTCACGTCGCCTGTCAAGTGTTCCACTCACAACTTATGCGCAATTGTTCGTAGCACTTTACGCTCGGGGCAGCGGCGGTTGACAATACCGTGGCAGGGTCGGGCGGCGGCCGGCGTAAGTGAATTACGCGTGAATTAAAGCTGTCACAACACGCGCACGCCCACGCGCCGGCCACAATAGCGCCTGATGCGTGACGGCGTACGCGACAATAGCCAGCGGGAGGGGGTGAATTGTTAGCGAGGCTGTGGACTGGACGATAGTAATGTAATGACAGTGGAACGTATAGTACGATTGCTGATAACTTGAGTCGATAGTTGAGTCATTTTTAAACAATGAAATGTAGTAATATTGGAAAGCGAACTTGTAGGCTTTTATATGATACCGAAAAACGAATCTGAGATAAATAGTTATAATACCTTTCTTTGTCTAACACTTGTTTTTAGAAACATTGATATGCGTTTCTTGAGCGGTTGCTATGTAAAAACATAATGCATAAGGGGGCTGACAGTAGTATAGGATTTCTTGTGATAGAAGTTTTTGTTTTTGATTACTTCGGGTGCTCTAAACATAGATGGAAATGCTGTAGCGTTTGGTTAATAACTACAACTAGTAGGCGGCCGCACAAACAGTTGATTTGAAATTTGAAACTGACGTTTGAAACATTGAAACCGTTACCGTTACTTTGTGTTTTATGCAGAGACAAATATCTAAAGTTTTGTGATTAGTTAGTGAAGTGATTCAATTTACTTGAAAGGTAAGCATTTTTAATTTATTACTTTCTTTGTTATTATCTAAAATATTGTTAGAGCATTTGCATGTTCCTTCAAAGTTTTATTTAAATTTGAACTTTCGATTGGTTTGTATATTTTTAAGCAGTTTAACAATTTATTTTCACCGATTTAACAAAATAGGCTGTTCATATAATCTAATAAAAGATCGTTATTTTGATATAATAAATTTGTTTCAGAACATGAAGACCAAAAGGGGCACTGTTCCAAGCTGCAGAATGGATAGTGTGGGTCATCCTGACATTTCCTTGTTCTGCTTACCAAAAAACCCAAGTTCATGTAACGTGTGGATGCAAAATTTGGGGATCTCGGTGCTGCTGGAAGGCAAGTCGGACGCTGCACTTATACACATGCGAGTGTGTAGTTTGCATTTTGAAGATACGTCCTTCCAAACGGCGTTTAAGAAAAAGCTATATAAATTTGTAAAGATATATATGTATTCATTAATTAAAAAATAAATTTGTATACATGAATTTATATTTTATTATTTTTAGTACTTTGAAATTTGAATTTCATTAAATTCCCGCATTTTCATTTCAAATATCGCCTTAGTTCGGGTGCTCTATTCATAGATGGCGCAGAACTTCTATCACACTTAATTTTGCTGAGACTGTCGCGTCTCTCTTTAGATATTTGTCTCTGGTCTTATGCAGAAGTGATAATAGTTTAACTAGGCACCAAAATACCAGATTTACAGCAGAGGCTGCCAAAGCTATAAATTTGTGTTTGGTGCCGAGTTGAACACATAATTTTTTTGCCGTTTTGGAATTGTTACTAGTATTAATTTAATAATTATTATATACCTATTTTGAAGATTGTCTAATTTTTTACATCAATATCAATTACTCCATATATGACATATAACTTCGATTTTCTTTAATAAATCTATTTATCCAACACTTCTAAATAAATGCTCTATAACTATGACGATTTTCAACAAGGAGAGTAACAGATTCCCTACTAGTTGGTATAATTTTGAGAAAAGTCGCTAGTGAGTAATTTTTTATTTATAACAATAATAATAGCACATAACACCTTGGAAACCTCTACGATGACATTTTAATATAATAGTTATTTACTTAACAAGTGGGCATTTAGCACACGAAGCCGAAGACTGAGTGTGATAATTTTATCGAGTGGGTAACTCCACTTTGCCCACGTATGAAGTATAACGTTTTATCCAACATCTTTTAATAATAAATAATATATTAAAGAAATATTATTTAACAGTGATATATGCTTTAAATTTTCTAAATTAAAATGTCAATCGAAGTGGTTACCAAGGTGTTGTGAGTTATTATTATTGTTATAAGTAAAAAATACTCACTAGTGATTTTTCTCAAAATTATACCCACTAGTGGGTAATCTGTTACTTTCCTTGTTTAAAATCGCCATAGTTATAGAGCATTTATTGAGAGGTGTTGGATAAAATATTTAAAGCATGGCAAATAATATTTTTTAATAAATTTTTCTTATTATTAAAAGATGTTGGATAAAACCTTATTCTTCACACGTGGGCAAAGTGGAATTACACTTTCGATAAAATGATCACACTCAGCCTTCTGCTTCGTGTGCTAATATTGCTCTCGTGGATAATTTTTTACTTTACCCACTTGTAAAGTAAATAACTATTTATGAAATTTCAAATATTTTTCATGCATGTTTAATTTTCCATGTCCGTGTTTCAATTTTCCTAATAAATATTAATTTACTTTGATTAATTTATTGTAAAATACTTATATTTAGGTAACCAAATGGGCCTTATTGCATGCATTTTTAAATTCTGAATAACTTTTGTATTTACACTTATGCTGTGAAATGAACAGGTAAAAATTTACAGCAATATCAAAATAATAGCATTGAAATCCCTACACGGCACATTTCAATTCTACACCCTGCATAAATGTGTTCAATGCACATGAGTCACACAGTACATAGTAGACTACGAATTGTCAACAAAGCAACGCGCTTGTTTCAGAGTTGCCTCAGATCTCGGTAACCAAAAACCCCGAGATGAACCACTGTAATTATATTACTAGCAGCATTGTTGAGGACAGAATATGTTATTCAGGGCATTTTACACGGCTGACTTGCTATCAATATTGAATTAGGATTGCGTAAGGGGGTGATTTGCTAAATATATGGTTGGATGTGTAACCCTAAAGAGGCATTTGTGCTTGGTAAATAATTATTACTATGCGCAAATTTCACACAATCAAGGCGAGGTCGACGTCAGCACATCGTATGTCATAAAAACATTTTTTAAAACTTTTGAATAAATATATTCAGATTCAGTAGGTACATTTATTTATTATAACAATAACAATATTTTATGCGCGGTTCAAAAATAATTAACCTTCGTCAAATAAACATACATATTTGTATTTACATTAAAATAGTTCTAATTTATTAGCCCACGAAAAAATCTAGTCAAAAATAATTGAATATTATTTTTAATCATAACACATTCAATATTATAAATTTGGTTAATAAATATTTTCATTTTGGTCTGTGGAAGAGTGTTAGTTCTGAATTTACGAAATAGTTATTTATGATATGGGTTAAAACTAAAAGTAATATTTTATGAGTAATTGGGGAAGTTTGTGAAACGAAGCAAAGTCGAGTGAAACAACTCCACGAACGAAATAAATCACTTTTAACACGAATATCATACAAAATTTTATCTATACGATCTTCCTAGTGTAATACTAAAAAAAATGTAGAATGATATTTTGACAGTTAGGGTTATATTTCTTGATTTATTGAAATAAATAACAATAAAATTACTTTTAATACGTTGGTATGTTACTTTTAACACTACTGGTAAAAAGTGACACTTTTAACTTGCTAAGCAACCGTTAAAAGGACCACTTTTAACAAAGGTCGTAGAAAAAAGTATTTTCTATAACACTGTTTTGGAAACTGGACATTCCATTACTAAAAACTGTTATGGAATCACTAATTTAATTTAAAGTATGGAATATTTTTGACGAATCAGAGGCGCTTATTAGCGCGACATATGAAGTATCTTGATTGAGTTACTATGGTTACGTCTGTTTGTTTTAATTTGATTTATTTGAGTTTGACGTTTTCAACAGTTTTATATTTGTATCTGTGTATAATTTCCAAAACCTTTTTATAGAAAGTATAGTCTACAACGTGTAACGGAATGGCATATCCCACGTTCGCAAACCGTAGCCCTCGCCTTTGGCTCGGGCTACAAACTTTTTGCTCGCGTGGAATATGTGCCATTCCATTACTTGTTGTAGAATATACTATTATCTAACACCTCTCAATAAATGCTCTATGGCGATTTTAAACAAGGTAAGTAACAGATTACTTACTAGTGGGTATAATTTTGAGAAAAGCCACTAGTGAGTATTTTTTTATTTATAACAATAAAAATAATAACACACAACACTTTGTTAACGACTTCGTTTGACATTTTAATTTAGACAATTTAAAGCATATGTTACTGTCAAATAATATTTCTTTAATAAATTTTTCATTTATTATACGTTATACTTCACACGTGGGTAATTCCTTACTTTGCCCATTTGTAAAGTAAATAACTATTAATCTCATTAAGAAAGTATATCTTATAAATATCTATCAAAAAATTGCTGTTACTAATTCATAATTTATTCGAGTTAATAATTATTTGAAACTTTATGACAAATGTTAACTGATGACTGTTTGAATTGTATGTTTTGTTAATCAAATCAATCTGGAAATAGCTAAATATTTTACATATTATTTTACATCTAATTTCAGATTTTTCGCCGCTGGCATAAAAATGTCTCCTTGGTAAAACTTTTGCTCCGGCAGCAGACAAAGTAAAATATTATGAAAAATGATAAATAATAATTCAGTAATTTGACAGTTAAAATTGAAACAAATAAAGAATAATAACAAAACAACATATTCTATGGTAACTAGAAATGCTGGTTAAAGGAGTTTTTTTTTTGTAGTTTTGAACATATTTTACTTCTAATAACACAATATACTATTTGACTAATCCCGTATGAGGAGAATAATTTCCAACAAAATTTAACGAAGAAATAAAGATTAATTCTGTCCAAGTCGACGACAACTCAATCCCAACAATAATCAAATTTCCAACCCGCGACAAAAAACCCAGTCAAACAAACAAAGAAACATCAAACCCGAAAAAATCATAGCCGTCAGTTGAACGGGAACAAAACACGACCGAACTGGCCCCTAATAGAGTTACGTCCGGCAACCAGCAACGTTACAGCGCAGAGCGGGCGCCAAACTCAAACACGAAACCTGCTCGGGTGGCTGCTGACAACGCAGTGCAAGGGGCGCGAACAAGTGAAAATCAAAGCCTACTAACTCAATCAAGAGGGCCGCGAACGCAGCGGAGTTCCCGCTGCCCCACTGCAACTGCCATTTGGTGCACGTATGTGGGTGTGTTTGTAAAAGTGTGTATTATAAAATGAAGTTTAAGAAATTAAAATTAGTAAATAATGTTTCACCGAGAACCTACAACTTCTTCGATTCAAGTTATTAAAATGAAGTTTGTTTAAAAGTACGCATTGTCAGTGAATGCCATACAAGGTAATAATAATTGATATTCGTTTCGCTGAAAAATTCGTTCATTTCATTAGTGCGCATTACAATTATTATCTTCAGTTTATCCTCCGGTACCTTTTGGTTCGTAAAATTGTAACAATCAAATTCATCAAAATACTATTGATCAGTGATCAACTAATCCGTGATGGCAAATAAGTCTTAAATTATTTTTTTCACGACCGGGAGAGAAACTCGGTTTCATTTATACCAAAATCATAACAGAAACAGCCAACAAAATTAAACAAATCAAAGATAACTATCATAATAGTTATTTTTGTGCAACCGGACGCGAAATAATTATTTCGCGGTCGCAAAATAGACCGAGAAATTGAATTTCGCGGCTGTTGTTATGGTAACGGCCGCGAAATCCAGAATGATTGTTTTGTACCCTATTTCGCGTCCGTTGTTAATGGTGACGGACGCGAAATAGGGTAAAAAACAATCATTTTGACACTTGAGAATTAACATTATTCTTTCAAAACTAATTGTTTTGTTTATCAAATGTCAAACCCATAGCCACTTTCTATTTACAATAAAATTATTTAAAATTTTTAATTACATATTTTTTATGGTTGCACAAAAAATAGTGTGTACACCTTGTCCGCGAAATCCTTTATCGCCTTCGAGGTTGTCCTGCCTCGGCCACAAGCGGCCTCGGCGACAATTTTTCTCTCGGTAACGTAAAGAATAATTTCGCGGCCTTGGTATACAAATAACTATTGTATACCAAGGCCGCCAAATCACTCTTTAGCGTACCGAGAGAAAAATTGTCGCCGAGACCGCTTGCGGCCGATTTCGCGGACAAGGTGTACACACTATTTTTTGTGCAACCGTAAAAAATATTAGTTATAATTTTTAAACAGTTTTATTATAAATAGAAAGTGGTTGTGGGATTGACATCTGATAAACAAAATAATTAGTTTTGAAAAAATTATGCCGATTCTGAAGTGTCAAAATGATTATTTTTTACCCTATTTCGCGGCCTTTGCCATAAATATAACAACAGCCGCGAAATTCAATTTCACGTTCTGTATTGCGGCTGCGAAATGTTTGTTTCGTGTCCGGTTGCACAAAAATTATATTACAATTCAAATAATTTTGAATTACATAAAAACCATCATAAATATTGGGATCGCAAAAAATAGTATCTACACCGCAAGAGAGAAGTTTATTTTTCTTTTGTTGTATTGTAGCCCTAACTTACGGCTCGTGTTTCAATTTATTGTACACTTCTCTAATAACAGTAGTAGTAACTTTAGGAGTATTCCAATGTAAGTATTACATTTGTTTAAGTCGTATTATTTAAATAAGATGTAAAAATTAAAGGTACATTGTATTTCTAGATTATAGCTTAAGTTTGAATATTCTCCAAAAAAAAAAAAAACTTTTAAAAACATGTGTATGGCTACAGTTCTGCTGCCAATAAAAGCAACCTATCAATATTAAAGCACGCATTCGGCTTCATAAGATATCATATAAAATGAATATGGCATGTACGTTTCTTGAATTGTGATCAGCGCTATCTCTTGATAATTTGAAAGCCCAATGTATTGCAAAATACTTCTTAAGCAGACTGTACGACAAAGACAGCATCTCCCGTGACTCGCTTTCTCTGTCGGCACGCGCTGGCGTTGTCAAAGCACGTTCCAGAATTACTATATTTCAGTGGGTGCTGTGTGGTTTTGGCCATCTATGAGACTAACGTACTACTATCCTATTTATTATTGTAATCAATTTCGAATATTTTACTTGTTCAACTAAATAATATTTTCACTTTAGAAACAGTTTCATTTCATGTTCAACTAGATATAAACATTCTTAATTACATTTGCATTTCTATAATCATATTTTAATTATATATAATTAAATATACTTATGTAGAATAATTCATCATTTCTCTATGATTACTTAAATTCAAATACGCTATTTTCTATAAATTTGTACCCAGCATAAAAATATAATCAATTTCCGGCTAGTTTCAAAATATGCCCCCCAATGTAATTGATTTCATGTCAACTAGAATGTAGTTTTCGATTTAAAACAGTCACTTCGAACATTAACACATCATAAATTTTACAAATATGTATGAAACATGCACTAAACTAACGTCTAAACTACAAATTATCAATTAAAAGTTGTTTAAACTACTAGAAAATGTTCAAAAACTAACTTGGGATCCCATGATGTCGAGATTTCAACACTCGCAGATTTTTACCGGTCAAAAAAAAAAATTTCAACGCCAGTAGCGCAGGTGACCTAGAATAGAACTAGGATCCTAGTTACCCTGTTAAACGTAAATGTGTCCAAATTTGAATTTAATATAAATATAAGAAAAATCTGTGATCATATATTTGCACATAGCATAATAATTCTAAATGTTAGAGAATTGTTTTCAGCGTTAGTTTCTTTAGGCTGTATACATTTTCATATTTTCCATTTATTGTGAAAAATTGCAAAGTATTCATTTTCCAACATATAATTTTTTAAGATATAAGAGAATACATAACTACAGAATTAAATTAATTTAAAACCAAATTTGGCGCTCATACTGCTCAATTAATTAATTAATATTTTAGTAAGTTTAAAAATATAAACTGTCTTGATGTAGTGGCATGCAATAATTATAAATTAATTTACTTGAATTTGACAAATAATAATAAATTATTTCATTCTAATGTTAAGAAAAATCTAAAAAATGAACTACAACTTGAAATATAAAAATTTATTACTTGGTGTACAAATTATATAATTTTAATTTTGTCCCTTTTGTTTCTATTGATGATGATAACTTCGTTATTGAAATACGTATTTAGATATTTTATTTTTTACAAACGGATTCATAAAAGGGATTAGCGCTAACTAAAATTGGTTAGCATAAAATTTGACACATTTTGACAATATAATTAATTTAGAAACGAAGTTACAGATGATGAAAAATTGGAATCAACTCTAATCCCTTTTATGAATCTGTCTGTGAAGGTTTGAAGCTTACTTTTTTTAGATTATTTCAAAAATTTATATATTTTATATTGTATGTTGCATTTTAGTTGAATTTCATAATAACTAAAATATAAGTTTGATAAAAATAAAACAACATATTTGAAATAGGTACACAATTTATTGTAAAAAATCAATCATATATTTTATATTTACAAAACCATTTCATCTAACTTGTTCATTTGCTCTGTATAAAAACAAAGAATTGTTCATACGTAATTCAGTTTCAAAAATATAGCAAATATATTTACAGTACAATGAGTATTATAATTACCTTACATCAAAATAGGAATGGAATATTAAACAGCCCTTAAAACAATTAACATTTTATAACCTGATGATTATTACGATTTGCAGTATATCTAATATTATGAAAACGTAACAAAATGTATAATAAACAATTACGCGGAGCTAATTACTACTAAAAAAATAATATTCGAAAAATAGTACGTTTTGAAAGAAAATATCAAATAACTATTAGAGAAAGTAAAGGAACATAGCGTCATCAAACATTTCTGCCTGATAAATAAACTGCCTTTAATAGAACAATTTGTATGTCCATTGGAGGAAAATTCTGGAGCAGTTTCACATTGGACGGAAAATCACTGGTTAATATCTGCAGCCGCAACAATCTAAGAGAAAAACAAATCGTAATTATAAATATATTTTTCATTAGCCTCTGATACTTACATGATCATGGCACAGCAGATATCTATGAGGAAATCAAACCTATTTTCATCTGCAAATAACGAATCCCAAATTCTTAAAACGTCTGGCAAAGGAAATTCTTGAGAGAGCATCAATGTTAACCACCTGAAAAATTTGAAAGATTATTTAAATAACATTTAACAAAGCGAAAAAAGAAACTGAAAAGCGACAAATAAAATAAACCTTTTCAGTATTAATACGAAATTAGTTACATTAGTTTAGGAGCTCAGTTAATTAGACTAAAAAGTTTTATTTTTGCTTTTCAGTTTCTTTTTTCTTAGTTTTAATTTTTTGTTAAAAAAATTATTTTTGCAATACCTGTACTGTAAGTTACCCATTAATAACAAAATTTAAACACAGTAAGTGGAACTTTTATTGCACAATTGGCTTTCATGGTTACATCATTTACTTACCGTCCACGGTGGATGGTAAGTGAAACTTACCGTTCATGGTGGATGGTAAGTAAATATATATCATTCAAATTTTATTTTTAACCTCAATCTGACAGCTGTTAATTTTGATACCTATTTTTCCTTTTTTTATATTTACGCAGGTATTGCAAAAAATAACTTACTAACCTCGAACTGTAAGTGATTTTTTAGGTCTCGAATGTTTAGGAAATCTCGACCCTACGGGTCTCGACATCCCAAACTACATTCTCGACCTAAAAACTATCACTTACAGTTCACGGTACGTAATATACTATTTTTAATTTCTTGTAGCTACCCATTTTTCTACTCTTAGGAGTGGAATTTTTTTTTCAAATATAACTGGAACCACCTTTGAACTATACCCTATTCAATAAAAAAAGAATAATCGAAATCGGATAACCCAACACAAAGTAATGCGTGGTAAAATTTCAGTGGATGAATAACCAAATATCCCGTATTTTCTTACCCTTAAACATCAACTTTGCGTTGACAAATGCAAGCGCAAAAGTCAACTTTCTATAGCAGTCGTCGAAAAGAACAATTATTTAAATACCTACCTAAAACTATAGTATTGAGGTCGCAGTTCAAGCTGCTGTAGACGAGACCAAACATCAGGATCATTCGTTTTCACTTTATGTGTTAATCTAGTCATCATGTTATTTATTCCACAATCAGCTTCATCTAACGTTTTTATGAAGAAATCACGGATTTCTGACATCAGGTTTGTGAAACAGAAGAAGCAATCGGCTTCAGCATGTTCTGCAAATTAAAGTTTTGTATTTAAAAACTTGGAAACTACATTTGACCCACGCTATTGACAATCAGGAACTTTCCATTCGTGTGGTAAAATATACAAAAACACTTGCTTTTCTTGGGCATTCTACAGAAAAATCACCTTAGAAATATATTAAATATTACTTACACTGGTTTTTGTATGTTAAACCAGCAAAAACCATCGATAATTGCAAATAATTTAAAGAAATATATGTTTACAAATTGTTTTTTTGCTATGAATTTACTGTTGTGAATTTATAAATTTACGACTATTTAGATTTTTTAATACTGTTAAAATACTTCTGTTCATTAAATTCACGCAAATGAAGCTCTTGCACTCAAGCTCACTCGTGCTTCAAATAAGCACTTATGATGGAAGAATATTTTCTCGCACTTGGTATGTAAATAACTATTATAAACTTTGGTAGAACAAAAAATTAAAATCGGTGAAATATTTATTAAAAATGAGTAGTAAAATAAATGTATACCTCTAAATTCTACATTTGGATCAGAAGCAAACGTGTAGTAAATCGGTCCAATTATTTCATTCATTCCTTGAACATAACCTTGCCCCGGATTGAGCTTCGCATAAAGAAATAAAACGCGCTCCACCACCTCCCAATGGGCCTCCATTCCTTCAGGCATTGGCGCATAATCTTCCACTGCCTTCTTCACTGACAATGCAATCTACATCACAAACAGTTGACTGATAAACAAAACAATAAGTGTCAAAAAGAAACTGTCACAAAAGCAATTATTTTCTAGCATACCTGCTACTGAACCAAGTGAGCCAATAACAAAAAAAATTTATGTAAGTTGTAAAAACAAAATTTTATTAATTTTACCTTTGTGACTCCTAAACCTTTTCTTTCAACGTTGGCAGATTTTAAAATTGTTCTTTGAACTCTTGTGTGCAGTCTTTTCACGCCCATGCTGTTGACGATCTGCTGGCAAGGGAATTCGGTAGATTGCTGAAAAAATGATATGTCTGGACAGAGACGACGAACATCTTTATCAATCTGTAGCAGAACTTCGTTATCTTTGAAAAATGCTTGCCACTGACTGTCTGGATTGATATTTAACGGATGATCGGTAAATGTAACATCACCGTCTGATTCTTTTGAACCCGGCATAACAATCATTTCATCTGAAAACAACTGTAAGAGTAAAAGTGTTTGTTTCTGGTTTTAGGTTACCAGGAATACCGATAAACTGCTTGTAGAGATCACGTTTGCGAGATAAGACCGAGCTCCAGCTACCCCGGTCTGGAGGTAAGTAATTCAGAAGTAATTTCCAGCATAATGCACGCCTGCCTTGTTCATCAGGAATGCCTGTAATTGAATCTGTTTATTTAGAACGCCCTCTAAATTTGCTAGAGTAACCTTACCATTGAATGAGAGATATTTAAGTTTTTTTAAGTCAATAACTTCTTTTTCTAATTCATCATCGAATTCCTTTAATCTGAAAATTAATAAATTAGTATAACTTTATTACATTATAAATCAGTTCGTGCACCTTGCTCGATATAAAGCCATGATATAAATAAATGACACATATCAGCTGAAAAATACTGAAACGTCAAAGTCAAAGAGAAATGAAGTTGCATGAATGTAGATGCATTTTCCAGGAATGTGTCTAAAATCCATAGAACTTAAAAATGTGTTTATCGCATGTATCTATTCTAGAAGTTTGAGTAAATTGTGTTAAATTATTCTAAAAATATACATTTTTTAGCTCATATTTCCGAAATTAATTGAACGGCTAATATCACATTACTATAAAATTTTTTGAACTCATCAGCTGTCAAATTGATTCTTCGTTTTCCAATATTAGTCATGAAAAAAATACACAATGCTGTATAAATTTGTAAGAAAAGAACATCTTAAAACATTAACAGTAATATTTAGACAGTGATATTAAACAAACATTTTATAATTTGTGCATAAAATATATAAAATATTTGACATAACAACGTTATTGAACTATGTTGACAAGTGAATTGTGGGAACGTGAGTCAAAAAGCAAAGTTACTCAATAACAAAAATAATTGTGGTTGTGAACATCTGGAAATTTTAAAGATTCACCTAACATTTATGTTTTTCAAATTATATAAAAATTTGTATAATTGTGATTTATGACAGAATTATATCGTGCCATGTCACTCTTTAAGAAAATTTCTTGAGACAACATAAGTACAGCAAAAGTAAGTAACACAATACTTTTATGAAGTACATAACATAATAAAATAATTTCTTTTAATAGATGCTATCTGCGAACAGCACCTATCAGTGCAGTCACGCAAAATCTTTGGCTGTTGCTGATTGTTCTATTTGTAACAATGCTGCTCCAGAAAGTTTGCTTGACTTGTGTTTTCAATATATTGTCAATCACATCGAATCAATCTGTGACGTCGGTCCCTTTAGCAAAGATTATAAATTAAAGGATGGTATTGTTTTACCAGGTGAAATCTGTGAAAAATTATTACATGTAAGACAGAAAGGATTAGTGCCGTTAGATAATAGTTTTATTAATATATTTCGAGATAAATTAGCAACCAGATTAAAAAGAGTCAAACTTCGAAACACTTATATTGACGATACTGGATTTAAAACTATTTTAAGGCATAAATTAATAGAATTAGACATCTCTTACTGTCATTTATTAACAGAATCTTCTTTACAATACATTACTTCTCATGGCCAATGCTTGACATCGTTAACTATTGGGGACAATGTTCAAATTTTACCAACAAATTACCTTAAGAGTGAATACGTCGAAAGAGGCTACATTATTTTAGCACCACGACTAAAGAGATTAACGATAAAAAATATTCACACGCCTGGAGATCCAACTTTCTTCCATTTACTAGTGAAGCCTTTAGTAAATCTTGCACATTTAGATTTATCGGACTGCAGTGAGCTCGGCAACTTGTGCTTTTTACCTCAGTTGTCCAACTTAACCTCACTGATACTCTACAACGTCGAAGGTCTGCAAGAAGCGGTCCCTTCTATAATCAGACTTAAAAAACTCAAACACCTAGATATTTCCCAATCTAAAGAACGCAGTGGAAAATACAGAAATGAGAATCAAGTACTTGCAACCATTGTTGAAAATTTAACTTATTTGACATCTCTGGATATTTCGGGAACCAATCTAGCTGGCACTGGAGTTGCGGAATGCAGTCCTGCTAATAAAGGGAGATTTATCCCAGCCTCCGATATTCCAGGATTAAGCTCAAGAGTATGCAATCCTTTTCAGTTTTTAGGATTGTATGGCACTTTACATGGAGCTTGTCAGAGACATGATATCCCAGCCAAAATGGTATGTTACTTAAAAAACTGTTTAAGATTGATTTCATCGCTAAATAATTTTGTTTTCTTGTAGATATCCGGTGATGCAAACGAAGAGCAAATTCTGGTCGCTGCTACTGTTTACAACGATCGCGCGGAAACTCTCCAGCGAGTTTTGAATGATTTATATCATTTGTTTCGATTCGAAACATGTGAACATATTGGCCATGCTTTGACTGTTGTCCTGGACTCTATGGACAGGCATATTCAAGAGAAGCATATTCAGATTTCTGGCAGGTAAATTAAAAAATTATTATGACGTTAATTTCTGTACAATTATACAATTTAAGATAAAAATAAGTGGTTGATAAAAAACGAAACAGTTTCAGATTTGTAAATATTTTTGTAGCAATATTTAGCAATTTAAAAATGTTGTGCATTCTTAAAATGCCTTTAAAGAAACTCGGTAGTAAATTTTCAGTGGAGAAGTACGTTTTTATGTTTCCTAGAATACGATTTTAATAGTTTTGCGACGATGTCTGTGTGTGTGTCTGTCTGTCAGTTTGGAGTTATGGTTTCTCAAAAACTACTAAACTGAAAATTTTGATATTTTGTATATATCAATTGTATCCCCTTTGGTAGAGCTGATTAGTTTTTGGTAATAATCCAATAACCGGAAGTGGTAGTTCACTTGAAGCCCTATCAAATTATTTTGAAATATCTGTGTAAATTATGATTTAATGACAATTTTTGTTATGAGAATAATGTTTCAAATATTATTGTTTAAAACATGTTTGTCTTTCTGTCACTATATTTACGAATTACAACACGTTAAAGAAAAATTTTATTTGACATTTTCGTTTAAATCTGCAAATCTATGATTCTTGATAAAAACGAAACAATGGGAAAATGTCATTTTTTGACATATGTCATAATGGAAAACTCAATTTTTAGAAGGAATGAGCGTTTCTTGATAGTGGTAGTCCGTGTTTCTGCATTGTTCGATAAGAAATCTGTGGCGGGAGGTATTGTGCATTTTTTTTTTTAATTCTTTTTACCTCCCGCCTACCTCTAGGTAAGGGAGGTATTGTTTTTGGTCAAAAAATTGGGTAGTGAGTTTTCAATGAATAAGCACGTTTTAGGGTCCCTACAATACGATTTTATTATTTTCGCGATGATGTCTGTATGTATGTATGTGTCTCGCATAACTCAAATACTATAATACCAAAAAATACAATTTTTTGAATTATTGCTTCTTATATTTAAATGAAGAGCTGATTAGATTTTGGATAAAATTGGTCGACCGGAAGTAGCAGTTTACTTGAAGCCCTTAACAGTTTTTCGTGAAAAACACGGTTAAATTTCCTTTTTCAACAATTTATGTTATTTTGAAAGTTGAAGAATATTTAATTCTACATTTGTTTTGATTACACTAATTTTAATCATTTTCATTAGATTTAGAGATAATAAAATATAAAGAAATTAGATTTCACAAATCTTGCATTCCTAGTACACCATGGAAAATTTTCAATTTTTTACGAAATGTGACACATGTCATTGTGATTGTGAAGCTGTTTTCTTAGTGAAATATATGTCAAAAAATTAAATAAATATACGAAAGAAAATTAAAATTCTCAAATATAAATAGAAAATAAACAAATAAGAAGGTATGTTTCTGTATCATCAAATACTATTTTGTACCGTTTAAGAGTAGTATTGGGCGGGAGGTTATGTGCTGCCCACATCAGATTTTTTTTTACTGTGACCGGCAAAAGTAACTAGGACCCGCCGCCAATTTCAGTTCTTTCCGTAAACTGTTTAACCTTTCTTTGTATAGATTAATATTTAAAAGAACAAAAACTACCATTCTATATCTTTTTTATGAAACTTGATGTAATTGCAGTTTTAAAAAATTTGAATTGTTATTCATTGAGTCGCAATGTTTTTTTTTTTTATTATTGTGACGTCAGAGTTGTCGTGTGTTGTAGATCTCAAACAGTAGGGATTGTAAATAATTATAGTCACATAAATGTTCTATTTTATTGTTAAGAAAATTATTTAATTGGAATCAAAATAACTTTTCATGATAAATAATTAAATTATACATGAATACCATTTATTCGAGGAAGAAACATAAATAAACCGTAATATTATATTAGTCAAATGTTTGATAACGACTGATAAATTTTGCTAAACCGTGTGTCATTCAACTTGTTTTTAATTTTGTTGTGTCGATCTAACCACGTGATTTTATTATCGCGCGAATTCTCAAACAAGTGTAATTTGTGCTATATGGTTACGAAAACAAAACAAAAATCTCCATATTAGGTGCCAACCATTTAACACTTCGACCATCGACAATCTGACAGCTCATCAGCTCAATAATGAAAGATGTACAAGAACTCGAATATTTTATTAATTAATAATATTTTTAAAACTTCTTTTATATCTAGTACGATGTTTTTGGGTTTAGTTATAATATAAATGACTTATTTGCCATTTTGTGACTCTAGGAAGGACCCCATTCTAAATTGAAAATATCTAAAGAATTTTAGTATAAATACAAATTAATTTTGTCTCATACTGAATTATTTAGTATAATATTAAATTCTTTTCAGCGCAACACTTTTCTATATAGTAAAGGGCAAAGAAAAGAGCGCGATAAACGTTCGAGTGAAACGTAGAATAATTACCGCTTTGCTAAATGGAATGTTTGCTCATAAAACTGACGAAACAATGATGCGAAATGGTTGTTTAACATTGTGCCAGTTCAAGATCCCTCAAGATGTGGTATGTGTATTATTAATTAATGTAAAGGGTATAAGTTACGTTAATATTGATTTTCTTGCAGTTATTCGAATACGAAAGACTTGTAAATATTTTACTTCATTCCGTATATGGAATGGAACAAGAAGGTTTTGTGCAGAGAATTGGAATTTATTTATTGAATTCGTTGGCGTGTCAAGTTGATGGAGTCCAGAAACAAAAATTAGGCGACCTTGGAGCAATTTCAGTAATTAATTCATGACAGATGAAACAGGGATTATTTCTGTATTTTATCGTATTTTTAGAAAATGATTTGGTTAATATCGGATCGATTAAATCGAGGAGTCTGTGATGATGTTCTTGAAGTAGCTTGGTCAACGATGTGGAATGTAACGGATGAAACGCCGAGAAATTGTCATCGTTTTTTGGAAGAAAAAGGCATGGAGTTTTTCCTCAAATGCTTAGATGTAAGTACACATTATGAATTGGAATTTTTATTTGTTTCACTAGTCCAGAAACTGTACTTTTGCGAATGCAATTATATTTTGACAGGCTGAACCGCAGTTTCTGTACGTGAGATTCACTTTTTTTTTTTGTCAAATTTATTAAATGATATTACTAATTTATTTGTCAAATATTATTTATTTTGGTAAGGATTTATAAATATAAACAATTTATTTGTTTCTTTGAAAAAATCGTTGATATTTATTTATAATTGGTACTCGATCACATATAAAATAATTTGTCGAGAAAGTGGTGTAATTGATAGTAAGTTGATGCCAACATTAACCTTAAAAAGCCCCTATATTCTGTCTGCTAAGGCCGGAAAATAAGCAGTTTCTGGACGATTTTAAGATGTTTAAAACTAGTGTTTTTTGCAAGAAGGCAAAAAATAGTTATTTACAGAAGTCAGGAAAATGGTACATTACTGTCGAGGAGTCATATTGAAATACGAGGCACTTTGCGCCGAGTATTTTACAGCTCCGAGTAAAGTACAGACACTTTACTTACGAGTTAATTATTAATTTTTTTCTGAAACCATTGATAATATAAAAATTAATTTAAATTTAAAAATTCAATCTGATTTTCTATATGTACCTATGTAGTAGCGCGTTTCTCTCGTTTTTGAAGTAACAGAACGTTTAAACACGTTTTCGTCACTATTAACAACGTTTAAACGTTTTCGTGGCTATTGAGGGAAATACTATTTTCGCTCCACATTTTAGGCGCGAAAATAGTACTTTCAGAAAAAATATATTTTTGCAATACCTGTACTGTAAGTTAGCCATTAATAACAAATTTTATCCAACACCTCTCAATAAATGATCTATAACTATAGCGATTTTAAACAAGCAAAGTAACAGATTATCCACTAGTGGGTATAATTTTGAGGAAAGCCACTAGTGAGTATTTTTTTTTTAATTTATAACAATAATAATAACACACTACACCTTGGTAACTACTTCAAATGACATTTTAATTTAAAAATTTAAAGCATATGTCACTGTCAAATAATATTTCTATTATAAATTTTTCATTTAATAAGAGAAGTTGGATAAAACGTTATACTTCACACGTGGACAAAGCGGAATTACCCACTCGATAAAATTATCACACTGAGCCTTCGGCTTCGTGTGCTAAAATTTCTCTCGTGGGTAATTCCTCACTTTGCCCACTTGTAAAGTAAATAACTATTAAACATAGTAAGTGGAACTTTTATTGCACAATTGGTTTTCATGGTTACATCATTTACTTACCGTCCACGGTGGATGGTAAGTGAAACTTACCGTTCATTGTGGACGGTAAGTAAATATATATCATTCAAATTTTGTTTTTAACCTTAATCTGACAGCTGTTCATTTTGATACCTATTTTTCCTTTTCTTATATTTACGCAGGTATTGCAAAAAATATCTTACTAACCTCGAACTGTAAGTGATTTTTTAGGTCTCGAATGTTTAGGAAATCTTGACCCTACGGGTCTCGACATCCCAAACTACATTCTCGACCTAAAAACTGTCAATTACAGTTCACGGTACGTAATATACTATTTCGAATCATTGTCTCTTGTAGCGCTTCCCGGACAAAGAAGAACTCCTTCGCAACATGATGGGCCTCTTAGGCAACGTAGCCGAAGTAAAATCCCTTCGACCTTATCTCATGACCCGCGAGTACGTCACCGTGTTCTCGGAGCTGTTGGACAGCTGCAGCGACGGCATCGAGGTGAGCTACAACGCGGCCGGGGTCATCTCGCACATGGCGTCCGACGGCGCTGCTGTCTGGCTCATCAAGGAACCTACCCGCGAGTCAGTGCTCAAGAGGATGGTGGCCGCGATAGAGCGGTGGGACCTACACACAGAGCGGAACATTAATTATAGGTCCTTTGAGCCGATCTTGTATCTAGTGAGGACGTACGATACGCCGGAGTGCCAGCATTGGGCTGTTTGGGCGCTAGCTAATTTAACCAAGGTTTATCGTAAGTAGCTAATTTTATTTTTTACTAAATATGTTGTCACAAATTCTGCAGATGCTACATTTTTTATTTTTGTCACAATTAGCAAATTATTTTAGAGAATTGGCCCGAATATGTGTCCAATATTTTCTACAAATTTTACATGCAACTAAATAGTTATTTCGCTGCATATTAATCGAATTGACTGGTTAGAGCACCGAGTGTACTGAAATATAATAATACTGGAACGCTAACTGATGTTGAAAATGCGAGCCGAAAGATATAACCAGTCGTTGGGCCACCTGTCTTTGTTGAATACACTGACATATAGTATTTCTGGAACGTTCACTTAAGTTGAAAATGCGAGCCGAGAGACACAGGAAATACGTGGATAACCTGTCTTTGTCGTTCAATCCGATTGGAAAGTTGATAATGAAATATGAAATAAACATTCAATGATTTTGAAATAAATCGTTAAATACAAAAATTAAATAATCCATTAATAGAAATGAGTTCACTTAACTATTATGTATGTAAATTTAAAGGAATTTTCTAATAATTGAACAATACACTGTTAATAGTATTTTATGTATCTAGAACGAAAAGTGAATCTTTAAGGTATGAGCAAGTTGTTTACGGCCGAGGCGGGTAGCCGAGGCCGTAATTACTTGCGAGGACCTTAAAGTCACTTTTCGTTCGCGGTACATACAAAATTTTATTTCATACTGGTTACTAAATTTGTTAAATTATAGAATTTATTAACAGAAATTATCAAAAATTCATAGAAATATGAGTTGATATAAGTAGGCTAAATAACAATTTCTATAGGAACAAGTATTTGTTTATAAATAATGAACCAATTAAAAGGCAAATTTTACTTTAAAGTCCTAGGACTTTAAAGTTTCACTTTTCGTACGATAAATAGTCCGAAAAATGTAACATAAGTAACCAGTATGACATAAATATTATTTATCACTTTTGATCGACTGTGCAATATGTTTTTACATAGCAACCGTTCTACAAACAAGTGTTAGACAAAGAAGGGTGGCCCTACAATATCTATTTATCTTAGGCTAGTTTTTCGTTTTCACAAAAGCCTACAAGTTAGCATTCTAGTATTAATTACTATATTTCATTGATTGAATGTGAATGTTTGACTTCATTTTGAGTTCGAGATTCAAAACAGTTATTTTTGCACTCCCTTTTGACAACCAGGAACTTTCAATTCGCCCACTAGTTCATAAAATGTTTTTTTTCACAATTATTACCTTAATAATTAAAACTTAGCACGGCAGAGGTCGTGGGTTCGAATCCCACTGAAGAACATGATCGTGTTTGTTCACATAAATTCATAATCATCCAGTCATGAGGCGGTATATAACCAAAGTAGTTAGTAGTTAGTTCGCTTCCCATCTTCATAAAAAAATAAAATAATTGAAACACCATTCACAAAAGGTAAATTTCTGGAACAATGACAAAAAATAGTCTTTTGACAACTTAGGAAAAACGATAAATTGTTAGGAATTCGTTTTTTTAACTAAAATTTACTATGAAAAAATAAATATTCATAAAGTTGTAGATTTGTGAAATTCGCAAAACAAATATCCACAGAAACACCAAAGAATTTGTAAATAATTAAAACTGCAAATTATTTCTGTGAGCGATAAATCATAAGGGGCATAAAATGAAATTTATTCGTTTCTTGCAATATTAATTGTTTAATATGTCATACGTAAAAAGTTTGTTACCTTGTCAAAATTAAAAGTGACGGTTAACTTAATGCGTTTAATCATTTTACCTTGAAAAGTAGAATTAGAATTCTAAAAATGTTTATTCATGAAATGACTTAATCAAAAATAAATATTACGTAATAATAACATAATTTTATTGTATATGCTACCTCAGAGTACGAAAATAGTCAACGTAGGTTGCACTGTTTAATAACTAGCTGACTAATTAATAATAAAGCATTTTTTTCCAATAAATTAAGTTATAGATTTATTTATATACAATTAGACTATGCGACAAAATAGCTCCTTTTATTACACATAAAATAATAGATTTTGTTACTTATGTAGAGAGTAATTTGATTATAATTCTAATGACCTTTAATTTTATCAGCTTTGTTTAAAATGCCAGTGCAAACAAATAACAAACAATTTTATTTTAATCACGGTATTTTTGAATTAGTTACGTTTATTTTTAGAAAATTACTGTCAGATAAATATGTTATGTTGCAATCTAAAAATAATTACTACTGAATCCAAATCACATTTTAAATTAATCAAGTAAATATTCATTACTATTTTTATCATCATTTAAAGTATACAAAAAAACACACTTTTTGGTATTTTTTTATTTGTTTCTCAAAAACTGTAAATTCAAATATGATCTTGGTATGTTATAGAATAGACGATCATATTTATAAATATACAAATTATTTGCATTACTGTAGTCGTTCATGGAAATGTGTTGAATATATTTTACTACTTTGAAAATTATGCTCATGTATAATTTGTAAACAAAATTAGCTTTTTAAAATTTATTACAAATTATGGACTTTTATCTACAAATGTAGGTATACATAATGTGTATGTTATTTCTTTTGACATAATTTAAGGTCAACCATACGGGCTGAAGATAGCGCAACATGAACATAACTTTTTTGAAACACTATATCATTATTATAATAAATGAAACATTTAATGTTAATACCTACATTTGTAGATAAAAGTCCATAATTTGTAATAAATTTTAAAAAGCTAATTTTGTTTACAAATTATACATGAGCATAATTTTCAAAGTAGGAAAATATATGCCACACAATCCCATGAACGACTACAGTAATGCAAATAATTTGTATATAATAAATATGATCGTCTATAACCAACTAAAATTATTTTTCATTTGAATTTACATACCAAAAAGTGTTTTTTGGTATATTTTTATTTGTTTCTCAAAAACTGTAAATTCAATTTGAAAATAAACTTAGTATGTTATGGATTATCATATTTACAAATATACGAATTATTTGCATTACTGTAGTCGTTCATGGGAATGAGAGACACAGTATCAAAGTTCTGAATTTTTGACCAACTAGACTTCAACGAAAATTTTTTTATAGTTTAATGTTTCAGTTATCCTTTTCATCCACATATATAAATACAAGAATGTTCAAAGACCTTACTGTAATATTTGTTTTGTTTTTCGATAAGAATAATTGTAAGAAATAATTTATTTAAATTTGAATTTGCAAAACAACATTCATGGGAGTAAACGAACCCAACGAAAATATGTACTTCATCTGACATTGCAATGTACAAGTCACTAAAAAATCCATGATATTTTGACGAATGGAGGTTGTTGGACCATAAAGAACATGAAAATAAATGAAGAATACAGAATTTGCTGTTTTTTAAAAAATTAAAGGATTCGTTCTATCGATGCGTATGTTTGATCTTAAATATATTCCAGCTGACAAATACTGCTTACTGGTGGAATCCGAAGGGGGCCTTATCCTCCTCGAGGAGCTCCTGCGCCACGAGTCCCCCCCGCTGCGGGTCAAGCAGCTCGCTGCAATAGTCATAGAAAATTGCCGCCACTTCAGAGAGTACGACACCATAGACTCAGACTCGCAACTCGAGGGATAGATTTTACTACATTGTTATCAACGGTTATATCATGTTTTATTTATATTATATATATTATATTATTTTTTTAATCAATTATTTTGATTTTAAAATACTTTATATGAAATAGTGCACGCAGGATAAAGAAATGCTTTAATTATAACTGTTACTGTTGAAAATCGCATCCAGTGATTAATTTGTAGAGGTTTGATTGTCGAATGTTGAATGGAAATAAATTAACTGTCACAGTAAGTATATTTGATTTATTTACAATCTTTCATTGCGTAAATGTTGCAATTTTGATTTGCATTTGACAATCATTCCCTATGCCAAATTGTCTTCATTCAAATGTGCAATACTGGACAGTTTCTGCTACGTAACAAAATGTGTTGCTGTGTATACAGTTTTTTAAGACGCAAAGCTAACAGCTTTCTTGTACAGTATTTTAGTGTTCCGGACAGTTAAATAAATGCCACAATATAATTTTCAAAGTTACATTTTGTTGTCGCAAAGCTATACGTTATTTTAATTAGCAGTTGTATTTGTAAATATTTATATAAAGAAGGGATAACTACCAGATTTATACTGACTTTCGATTATAATCATCATGACAAAGTTATGTTTAAGATACTTTATAAGAGAAAAAATATTAATTTCAATGAAATAATCTGTAATAATATTGAGAGGAAAATATAATGTATAATTGATATGGTTGAAAAAGAAAAGAGAAAGTTAAAGAGAGATAAACAGCAAACATTGATGTCGTATGGTTGTAACGTCTTTCATTATATTTGAAAATATCACAATTGGAGGGACTGTCATTTTCATAATAGTTAAAACAATTATTTACTGCATAAAACAAAACTTACTAGAATAATTGTTTTAATTACTACTTTTTTAACTTTCTCTAAATTTAGAAGAGTTTATAAATTTCAGATTATGACTGTTGTACTGATAATATTTAAAAAGGTAGCTAACACAAAACTTTGTACTATATCTTATTTGTTTGCAGGTAAATTAATTTATTAATAAATTATCAAAATATATTGAATTTAATTTGAAATATGTATATATTCGCAATTATTTGGAAAATTCTGGATCAAATAAGCAACATTTTAAATTGTTGTGGCCATGCTTTACGATGAATATATTTGTTTTTTGTATGAATTGTATGCAAAAGAAATAATGAAAGAATTTCAATGTATATTACCTAAAAAATTTCAGATTATGTTTATATGATTATTTTAAATATGGACTACAAAATCATTGATTTTCTGAAGATAATGATCTTAGTACTAACAATTTGTGATGTAAATTTATTTTTAATGTATATTGAAGGTTATATTTATTATATTTCTATAATTCTAAATATGTATTTGTAATAATAACCTTTTCGTTATTTCATAGCAAGCAATGAAAACAATTCTTATTTTATCTGTCTCACTTTTTTGACGGAGTACCGTTTGACAGCAACTGGCAAATATGGCAGAAAAGCCGCAGTGCTTTTTAATTTTTGTTACAGTGATCGAAGGAAGACATTTTACTTTATTAAATATGGACTCACTTGTACATATACGAATTGGAAAACAAAGGAAGACTACTGGCGTACGAAAATCTACAGATAGTCCGTATTTCAATGAGGTGAAGTAAATTTATACTTGTTTTGTAATTAAAATAAATAATAATTGTTCTATAAGTTTCAGCGGAGATGCAATATTTCTTCTATTTTTGATTAATTCTGAGTCGATAATCCTAATGCAAAAAATTCGTAAAGCCACACGAGTTACTTAAAAGAAATATAAATTTGGCAACACCGAAACAAACCGCCCATTTGGATACCGTGCACTTCCATTCTTCTTTTGCCATGTTCGCATTTCCGTTGCAAAATCCGAATTCCATATAAATATCAGTCACTCATATCAGCATATTCGTTAAAAGGATTCCTTGTGCAATGTTTCATTAACCATAGGAAATGAATTAATTTAATAATATTGTAACCAAAAATCAAACATCACTCTTACAAGCATCCAAATTTGACAAATTATTTTTATTTATTTTCAAACAAATAACTTAAAGTATTCGTATTAAACGATTAGTAGCATCATCGCAATTTTACACAATTCTTCTTGAACGTAAACAGCAATGATATTCCACAAAAAAAATTTTAATTCTTCTAATAGTAATTTGTTTTGAAACAGTGCTGTACATTTTTAATTTTGCAGAAAAATTAAACATGCTGTATAAGTAACGTCAAGCACAGCTGTTTCGAAAAATATAGTTTAAATGTTTTTTTTAGTACAATAATTGCATCATTTCTTGTAATTTTTATTTGAATATTGTTTTATTAAAAATAAATTTACATATTTTATATTTGGTTTATGCTAACAGTGCCGAGAATAAATTTGTAGTAATGCCATATTTTAATTAAGCGAACTTAAGCCTGCAAGTAACAAACAGGATCGCAGAGGAATATTGGCAATAATTTTTTAGTTTAGTGTGTTCTTTTGTGACTAATACACGTATTTATATTATTGTTTCTGCTGCTTATATTAAATTTATATTTCTATTTTTGCAACTAGTTCAATTATATTGAGTAGGTATGTAATATATTCATATCACTTATTCAATAGCATTAGTTAAAATAAATACAAATTAATAGATTCATAAAGGCGATTAATTTGTGTTAAGTGAATGACATTTGATTCAGGATTGAATTTACCTACTGGCGTTACGAGTTATTTACAAAACAGACTAACGTTGTAATTAACTACCACTATTCTTTAAACTTCAAATTATGAAATAACCGTTCTTTATAGACAATCTGGTAATTGATTATTCTGTTGCATAATACATTTATATAAATATTATAAATTTTCATAATCGCCTTTCAAAATGCCCATGTTAGCACTGCCAAAAATAGTTGGTTCCAAAATTTTTCTACATTTATTTTGGCAGCAAATTTGTGTACGAGCTGTGTGGAATATTTGTTTCTAACTAAAATTGTTGAACGTGAACAACATTGAAATGATTGTTTCTTTTGCAGTATTTCGTGTTCGAGTTTGACGTGCCCTTATCAAAATTACTAGATAAGCAGCTTGTTTTAACTGTAAGAGTAATGACTTATGATTTTGAATTTAAGTAAATATCTACATAATAATTTTTAGGTTATACAACCTCGGAAAATGTGGAGACGAAGGCAGATCATTGGCTATTTTAATTTAGATATTGCTACAGTTTGGGCTGCACCAGGTCAGCAAGCTTAATTACAATTCCACTATTCTGTTGCCACATAAGAAAAATTTGTAGAATAATCTTTTTCATTTTACGTCTATAACAAAACTATTACAGCACCCAAAAGTGTTCGTTAATAACTTATTTGAGTGTTGTAATACTGCAGTACCATTTATATTGGCAAGGTTGATGACCCTGCTGAAATATCAATGTCAAAAAAATATCAATATCAACCTTCGCTAAAACACAAACACAAACGATTGAAGAATTTTTCTGTAACTTTTTGCTTATTGAGATTTTGTCAAAAGTTTATTAAGGAGAAAGCATTATTTTGGGTGCTCTAGCTACACTTTTAATCTTTTCCGTACATAATGAATTACCCTGTATATTTATAACTATAATTTATTATTGACGTAAAACTGACAATGATTGCAGTTAAAATTATAATATTTATTTCATTGATAATATGATATTTCATCCTTGCAGTGACATTGCAATCTATGTATTTTATTTTGTTGCATGTAATTATAAAAATTATCTAATGTGGATTATTAATTTCTAGAACACCAGTTTTATCACAAGTGGGCTATCATATCTGCAGGATTAAATGATAAGAAACCTGGACCCAAAGGATATTTAAAAATCGATGTAGGGGTGCTCACCAAAGGACAAGTTCCTCATTTTCCTGTTTCTTCTGCCGAAGCTACAGACGATGACGTCGAAAGGTAAGACAAAAAGAAATACTTGTACAGCGTAGCGAAAGCGATCGGTTCTATATTACTTGATACGTTCGTGCTTTACAAACTTTTTAATAATTCATATTTCAAAATGTGTAGATCTTAACAGTACCATTCAAATATTATGCAAAAATGATATGTCAACTAATTTCTTCACATATAATAACAAATTACAAAGTTGGTTTTGCCTTAACGGTTCTTCGCGTCGGGTATCTTGTCTTTATAATAATTTTCATACTTAAAATACTCTATAAGCATCGGTTACAAATTGCAATAAATCTTCAATATGAATTAATGTTTTCACTTCGAGCTTCAATCCATTCTAATACAGATTTATCACCAGTTACCATCGATTGTAATAATTCTTGATCTCGTTTTTGATACATGTTTTTAAATCGAGACCTATTTATGGTTGTTTGACATAAACCTGAATACTCGTATGTTGTATATAATATAGCTTATGTTTTTATAAGAATATACTGTCTGTAATATAGTCATTTTACTTCGGAGTCATCCGTTTTACAATCAGTAAATAAGAATTGAAATTTTTGTTAGTTTCTATGCAATTAATGCATTATTTCATTACTAGCCTAGCAATATGCCATTATTGACCTCTTTTGTAGTCATGAACTTGTTTTTCACTACCGCCTGCTTCAAAATACCGGTAAGAAGTTAATAATGGATTATTATTGACTTTTAAAATCACTTTTTAAGGAAATTGAAATTACTGAATTATTTAACGCATTGAAGTAACCAAAATAAAATATCTGATAATAAAAACAACGTTAAAATAATTTATTTATCAAGGCACTGAAGTTTTACTCTTTATCGCGAATAACCGAATATGTAATTTATTTATGAGGAAAATAAACCATATGAGTGATAAAAAGGAACTTCGGTGTCGTGGTACATATTAAATATTATTGGAAATATAAAATATATATACATAGCAACCGCTCAACAAACGCACAGTAACCATCAACAAATGCATAGGAACCGTTTAACAAATGCATGGCTACGTAATTTGATGGTGGTAATATTCAAAATATGTATTAAAAATAATCAATAAATACAATTCCAAATCGGTAAAAAATAACTGTTCAACACGACATCAAACACAAATTTATAGCTTCGGCAACCTCGTCGATGAAACGGCAGCCTCGGCTGTAAATCTGTTATTTTGGTGCCTACTTAAACAAATCACTATTACACCATGGCAATAACCGTTTTTCCGGTTATTGAGAATTGATTTTCATAATACTCTAACCTAATTCTTGAATAACAAATCCTTCACGTTATTAACTTTAATATTTACCTAAATTAGTATTCCTGTAAAATGGTATTACTAATTTAGAATGCATACTATAAATAATTTAATCAGCGCTTAATCTGAAGGACCTTGAATTATTTTGCATATCTACTCAAGTACATTTTACCTGTTCGATAAAATCTGTTTATGTTTTCATATTTTGTGGGTTTTAGAAATTTGTTACTGCCAGAAAATATATCACACGAACGTGTAAGAGCTAATTTTATATTCCATGTTTATAATGCAGAAGAGATACCAAAAGTTAAAAATTCTTGGCCCAGTACATTTGTGAAAATATCATATGCTGGATTATCTGTAAGAATCTAATTTATTTATCGTCTGTACAAATATAAACAATTTACACCAAGTACTTTGTTCCCGATAATTACGTCCTTGGCCTTCTAATAGTATAATTTGCACATATTCATTTCTTCTTTTCCTTCCTTTTTCCTTTTCCTTTAGATGGGATGACCTATTCTCATATAATTACTAACTAATAATAGTAATCGTAGTAGTAAGCATGTGCAGATTCTATAACGGCAAGCAAAATTACTTGGGGTAAAGTTACCAAGGCTGAGATTCTATTGGCAGTAGTTTAAATATTCAGTAATAATATAAAAAAGAACATGCAACGAATATTGTGATTTTTATAAAAATACTGAAAGTTGCATTTGTAAATATTTTAATTTAGGGGAAGACGGCTGTGAAGAAAAATACTCAAAATCCAGTTTGGAATGAACGAATTATTTTTACAGAATTGTTTCCATCTTTGTGTCAAAGAATCAAAATAGAATTGCAGTACATTCAAAATGTGCCTCCTGTTGTTCATTACATTTTTGTCAAATCTATTTGCAACGCGGGCGACAACGGTACGAAATAATATTTATTTTAATTAAATTTGTAAACTTACATTGTGCTACATACATACATAACATCATGCTAAAAAACTCAGCCTGTATATTTCATTACTTTAAATAATTTTTAACGTATGAATAAATATTTTATCCAACACCTCTCAATAAATGCTGTATAACTATGGCGATTTTAAACAAGCAAAGTAACAGATTATCCACTAGTGGGTATAATTTTGAGGAAAGCCACTAGTGAGTATTTTTTTATTTATAACAATAATAATAACACACAACACCTTGGTAACTACTTCGATTGACATTTTAATTTAAAAATTTGAAGCATATGTCACTGTCAAATAATATTTCTTTAACAAATTTTTCATTTATTAAGAAGTGTTGGATAAAACGTTATACTTCACACGTGGGCAAATTGGAATTACCCACTCGATAAAATTATCTCACTCAGCCTTCGGCTTCGTGAGCTAAAATTTCTCTCGTGGGTAATTCCTTACTTTGCCCACTTGTAAAGTAAATAACTATTGTTAGGTTTTCTTCCAACATTTGGACCGTCTTATATTTATTTGTACAATTCTGGAAATTCGGAAGTAAATTATAATGGAAAATTATTATTGGAAATGAAAACAGAAATACTTACTGATTTGATGTGGTCTACTAATTCTGTTGAGGTTTATCCAATACGCGAAGTACCAAATGTAAGAATGAATTTTATATTTGTAGTTTTACGTTTAATTCTTATGTTACTGAAGTGGCAGATTATATTTGTATAGACCACAGAATAAATACTATAAGTATAAGCAGTACGATGAGTACTACAGCTTATGTTATAGCATTTTTATACTGTGTTGATAGTTCTTCAAACATCGCATATTAACTTGAATTTTGTTTCTCTTGGCAGTATATATTGTCAAGTTAAAATCTTTACTTCATATTTTATAACTTTTAATTTTACTTCATGTTAAAATTTTTGTTAATTAATTTATATTGTTCGACAGTTAATGATTTATATTTTTGTAACTGATGATGACTTATATGAAAGTCGAAACGTTCGAATAAAAATATATTATACATTATATATCTTTTTATCCAAACACCTCTCAATAAATGCTCTATAACTATTGCGATTTTAAACAAGGAAAGTAACAGATTACCCACTAGTGGGTATAATTTTGAAAAAATCACTAGTGAGTAATCTTTTATTTATAACAATTATAATAACACACAACACCTTGGCAACCACTTCGATTGATTTTAAAGCATATGTCACTGTCAAATAATATTTCTTTAATAATTTTTATTATTATTAAGAGATGTTGGATAAAACGTTATACTTCATACTTGGGCAAAGCGGAATTACCCACTTGTAAAGTAAATAACTATTATGCATGGTTCAGAAATAATTAACTTGCGTCAAATATTCGTATTTCTATTAAAACAGATCTATTAGTCAGCAAGTATCTGAATACTGTTTTTATTCATTATACCTTCATTATTATGAATATGGTTAAAAAATATTTTCATTATGGTCCGTGGAAATACAGATTTATGAAAATTCTTTACTTTGCCCACGTGTAAAGTAAATAACTCTTATTTTATTGATAGATCCTGAAACCTACAACTTTAACTTCAAATGATATTTCTAAAGGATCTAAAATATATCTTTAATTATAAATTAGAATATTAAATAAAACTAAGATTGAAAGAGGTATAAGTTTAGAGGGTTGGTCATAAAAAAACGTAGATTTTCAAGCACTTTATAAATGATAATAGATACAAATATTTATTTTTAGTTGCGCTTATGGCAAATAGAGCCTGTTTTGCTGTTCTGTAATATTTATTCAGTAATAATGATAGACAAAAAGTTTAAAGACAAGCAAATCTCATTTGAGATGACAATGGGTGGACCAGCAACAGAGAATAGTACATCAGCTATTTCTGAAAATACAACAACTAGTATGAAACCAAACACTGATAATAAAAATTCTTATTGGTATTTACCGTATAATAATGAGGTAATGTGTTTATCTATTTTATCCAATTTAAACGACTCTAGAATAATGATTTACAACGGAAATATGATACGGAAAATATATCATTTAATGGTAATACTTACTGTTGTTTTATTCTGTACTTATTACAAAATTCATTAGGATATTTGTTAGAAAACTGATCTGGAAAAAATAGAAGAACTATTTGAAAAAAACTACAAAAAACATAAAGAAGAAGTCAGTTCATTGTTTTTAAAAACTGCAGAGAAAATAGAAAGTAACTGTCGCATTTATTTAAATATAGTAAAATCCTCAAAAGGACCAAAAGTTGATTTAGACCAGAAAAAAATACAACTATGCATCAAAGAAATAGTATAAATATAATTTAATAAAAGTGTACAATAAATATTGTATAGTTTGTACTTACAGGAAGACATTGAAATTAATATTTCAAAAATAGTTCATATACAAGGCAAGAAGAAAGTATTCAGAAAATTGTTATATATTTTGTACAGAATATACAATTTGATAGACGATGTATGTATTACGAGCCCAGCTTCATATCATTTGGCCTTTGACTTTTAGAATAACTCAAAAAGAGTTGTTCTGATCTTACAAAAGAAAAATTGTTGTACACAATTTATGTATTATCTTAAATTCTGTTATTTTTATGAATATTTTAAGGAAAAATAATAACTGTAATAATAACAAATTAACAAGAATCACTAACATAACGATTTCATTTGGCCCAAAGGTATTGGCTGGCACCACGAACACTGAAAACATAGAAAAATATTTCAAATAAAGATTGTAGCTAATAAATATTAAAAGAAGCTTTCAGAACTCATAATATAATAAATAAACAATAACTGGGTAAAAGTACTGTAAATATTTATTAAAATAACGACGTTTCGACAACAAAGTGCTGCTTTCTGCAGGTAAAATATGAAACAATAAATAAATATGTAGTCAAGACTATGATCGCTAGTAAGAACGCTGATTAAGGGCGACTAACTAGCAGTTGACTATCTGTGTTTTTCAGCTGTCAAACCTTCTTACATGATTATTGAGAAAAATATTTGAAATAGAAGTGGTGGAATATTTAATTCTGTATGTCTTTTATTTGAAGCTTATATCTCTAAAATAATTTAGGAACGCTTGACAGCGTAAAATAAAGTTAGTCAACTGCTGGTTAATCACTCTTAATCGCTTGTTCATACTAGCAGTCAACGTGTTGACAAAATAAGGGTAATATGAATCAAAGTGAACATATTTTAAAAAGATAATTCAGAACAGCAGTTAACCATGATTTATTAAACTCAAAGCCTGTATTCAAATTAAGATGTAATTAGTCTTCTTATGCCCAGTTGTACCAACGATAGTTAAATTTCAAACTTGGTTTAAATAAATAAAAGCGTATCAAATTTTTGACATCAGTGTCAATTACTCCATATGATATATAACTTTGATTTGCTTTTATTTATTTAAACCAAGTTTAAAATTTAACTAACGTTGGTGCAACCGGGCATTAACCAGTTATTTTCTCTTACTAGAATCTTTGTGTTTTCAAAATAAATATCATGTAATTCTTGAATGGCATGTTCAGCAACTGCAGATTTATCAGGCTGATTTAAGAGACTGCAGCTCTAAAAGCAATATTTTCGAACTAGTCTAAAAGCTGTATTATACAACTTTGATTGTTGAAATTTTGTATAATATGTTGTTCGTTTTCTTTTAATATTGTAGGTAATATTATTTTACATCTTTTTGATTTCAATTAAATGTACTTTATCTTATTTATTTACTAAGATACCTCCAAAACCCTGTTAGGCCTTCAAATAATCTACCACTCACTGTTGATGAATTGTTCCCAAAATAGAATCAATTTATAACATAAACATAATACATCCTTGACATATATGTATGTGCGGGAGGCAAAAATGCTGGAATTTAAGATATAAATTTTCCTTTGTATGATTTTAACTGGGCCAAATGATATGATTCTGGGCTCGTATTATAAGTCTTTTTATTAAAGTACATCACATAAAAAATTATAGGTGCAATATTGTTGGCCAGACGTTTTCATTTGGATGTTGTCTGGAAACAAACGAGTAGGCTACCATCGACTTCAAGTCAAAGATATAATATATTCTACACACCCCGAAGAGAGGGGCCTATTATGTGGTATCTTGCAAGATATTAATATAATCGTGATTTTATTAAAAGTACTATAAAATATTTAAACAAATAAAATGAAGTTGAATATTTCAGCCCGCCAATAAATCGAAAATAAAATTAACATTTGGAGAAAATTCTGCAATACGTTGTCGAATATGTGTGCAGTTATGGATTGGTTTACAGAGCGACAAGGAAGAATGTCTACGAATGGTTCCAGAGTGTTTTGAAGCTCTTGAAATGTCGGAAAAGTACGATATTCCTAAGAAATTCATATGTCATATAACACAAGTGAGTCGGCCCAATAACATGACTGTTTAAGTTTTAACAAAAAATTTAAAAAAACTTTAAAATAATGTGTGTAGCACATAATCTTCCAGCTAAACAACTTTTAAACGGCACAAAATAGAAAAACAGTTTAAAATAGGAAATGTAGTTAATATTATTTTTATTATAACAAAATTTAATCTAAATAATTATGTATTGCGGTATGATTGAAAACCTGCATTGGTTTTTAAATAAACTACCACTTCCGATTGATGTATTAAATATATTCAGTTTGAGAAAGAAATTTCAAAATGAACTTCACTGGAAGTAGTACATTAAAGAAGGTTTTTTTATAATGGCCTGTAATTGTGAAAATAAAATAATCAACAATAAAATTAGTTTTATAAACTATTTTTTCTGTTTTGCGTCTTTAATTCTCTTTTACAATAAAAATAATAAAACGGATTGTTTAGAAAATTTAAAGCATATATGACTGTCAAAAAATATTTTTTAAATAAATTTTGAATCTATTAAAAGATGTTGGATAAAACGTTAAACTTCGCATGTGGGCAAAGTAGAATTACCCACTTGTAAAGTAAATAACTATTATGCGCGGTTCAGAAATAATTAACTTGCGTCAAATATTCGTATTTCCATTAAAACAGATCTAATTTATTAGCCCACGAAAAAATGACGTCAGCAAGTAACTGAATACTGTTTTTATTCATTAGACATTCAGTATTATGAATATGGTTGAAAAATATTTTCATTATGGTGCGTGGCAGTGCATTAGGTGCAGATTTATGAAAAAGTATTGGGATCCCATTATTGACAGTATATCTTATAAAAATCTATCGAAAAATTATCATTTACCTAAGAGTTTAGTGATGACATAGATGACGTAATAATTTAGACTTGTATAGCGACAATAAAAGCGTGAAAAGAAAATAATTACATTTGATTCTAGCATATTTTCAGGTGGTACGGTTACATTTGGGGCTGGGCTCGTATTGTTTTACAGTGTTCTCAAAAAAATTAAATTTTGAAATCAATTAATTTTAATATATTCTTAAAATAAAGCAGTTTTTTTAAAGGGCTTCATAATCCAATGTAACAGGCGCTTTTAAGGTTATAACTACTAATAATAATACTTTGTCATAGTATGTAACATGTAAAGTTTACATATATCAAGGACGATTTGAGCCAGGAGCAGATAATACTGGACTCTCAGATCCTTTCATCCAAGTTGTACTGAACGAACATGTGCTGAAAACAAAGGTATTAGATTGCCATCAACTTGTATACAGGCGTTTCATAACTTCGAGTATAATACGTTAATGGTATATGTTGTTTGATATGCTGATTACGAATCTAAAATAATTTTAAATTCGAAAAATTAAGTGTTGTTTACCTAAAACATTTTTTGTAGTACTGCACTGGATTCGCTTTCCTATTAAACACAAACAATGAACTAGGTAATCAACAATTTAAATTACATAATACTAGTAAAATAAACAAACAAAATTTATTTATTTTTAATGAAACGATAATTATTAACATAATCATCCAACCAGTGACAGTGGAAACGAAAAATTTTGAACTGGGAAACATTGAAAATAATTTTGCGATTTAAAAAAAATTCTTTTTGATTCGTAATCAGCATATCATATAACATCATTAACGTATGTACCTGATGTTATGAAACACCCTGTATAACCAAATAATTCCTAAAAATATGTAAAATCACAAAACTTCTGGGAACTTTGAAACATCTGGTAATTTTAATCACATTGCGTAGATGATCCCAAATACAATCCATCCTGTTTGGAATGAAACGCTAATCTTCAAAAACATTCCACTTCACGGAACAATCGAATTCCTTCGTAAAAATCCTCCGCCTGTGGTTCTAGAAGTGTACGACCAGGATATATTGGTTAGTGTAAATATTTATTCAATCATTATTCGTTTTATTTCCTTTCCGTCATTTGACGATGATGGGATGACGTGTTTATGAAATGATTTAATTTTAGGCTCAGTGTGAATTTGTCGGCAGATGCGTTCTTGTACCAGAAATAACCACTGCTGTCAATTGTGAAGAAATTCTGGAATTGACTTGGGTTAAAGTTAACAATGGAGATAGATTTGTCGGGCAACTTCTTATGGCAGCGGAATTAATTTTGGTGATTTAAAAATTATTGTATTAGTCTGATACGTACATACAGGTTTTCAATTATTGGTTATTTTTTAATTGAAGACGTACATTAATTAAATCGGGAAAAATTATTAGCGGTACCTATATGTAATATATTTAATATATTTTACATGGAACTATATATTTTTTCATTCTAGTGTACATATATCCTCATTATTTCAATTTTTTCGATTAATTATAGTAGTCATAATTAACGATAGTTAATTATTAAAGTTAAAAAGGAAAATATAATTAAATATTATACTTCGTTGTTGTGCAAAAATATTAAAACCACGCTATATAAATAAACTAAGATAAACAGCATTTTTTATTTAATTATTCGTGAACTTTTTGAATCCTGTAATAGACGTAATTATAATAGTAATTTACATTGCTACACCGTTACTTCGAACTTTAAAATTCAGGTTACGGTCGAGCATTGTATAATGTTTTATTACATTCTAAATCGTAATAGTATATTCTACAACAAGTAATGAAATGGCACATATTCCACACGAGCAAAAAGTTTGTACTACGGTTTGCGAGTGTGAGATGTGCCATTCCGTTACATGTTGTAGACTATACTTTCTATAACAAGATTTTGGAAATTATACAAAAAATACAAATATAAAACTGTTGAAAACGTCAAACTCCAATAAATAAAATTAAAACAAACAGACGTAACCATAATAACTGAATCAAGATACTTCATATATTGAGCTTAAATGCGGCTATGATTCGTCGAATTTATTCCATACGCGGCGTATGGAATGAAAGTTATTCCATTACAATTTTTAGTTGTGAAATGCGTAGCTTCCAAAACAGTGTTATAGAAATAATTATGTAAATTTTACTGTGCTTACATATATTGAAGCTTGCATACATTTAAAATATTCGACTGAAATAGTTTTTGAAAACATACAAAATAAATCTGAATGTTGCTATGGTTTTAAGAAAACAGCCCATAGCCTGTAAAAAGATTCTTTACTACTAGAGACAGAGCTCAATAATAGTAGGTTTACGATTCAATATATCGTTGGAGTTTTTAGTTTCTGTTTTTTTTTTATTAAATGTTTCATTATATTGTACATTTTATTACTTGCACGAAACACTAGAATATTCACATATCGATTAGTTTTTTTTTTATATACATTTTAACTATTCAAGTTATATTTTGTAACTAAAAGCTTTTAGCTTCGAAGAATACTGAATTACATAATTACACAAAATTAAATTTTTGTAGCCATCCCCAGAAGAAGAAATTGAAATTGAGCCGATAGTTTATAGCATAGTGGATACTATTCCAGATCATATTAAACCTACAATACAAAGTTACAGGTATTTTAAATAGAATTGCAGCAATCTTATCTCTATAAATTACAAATTATATTTATTAGATTGGATGTATACTTTTGGGGTGTCTACGATTTAAAGAAAGTACAGTTGAAAACAGTCTCAAAACCTAAAATAACAATTGAATGTGGCGGAACAACACTGCATTCTACGACGTTGCAAAACGCAAAAAAATATTTGAACTTCCCGAAGCCATATCAGTTTGTATATGTGGTACGAGATGAATTCATTCATTTCTATTTAAAAAGGTTAATCATTGTTTATTTTATAGAATATACCAGAAAATGAAGTGTACTGTCCTCCTCTAAGTATAAATATGTTTGACTGTCGTGGTTTTGGGTGGTATATTTTTGTAGGCACTTATTTGGCCATGCTACAAGATTACATTTATAAGCCTATAACTAGTTCTATGCGAAATCAGCGATTGATAGAAGGAGTTATTAATGAATCAGTGTCTTCAGTATCTTCGGCAGGTATACAAACACATACAACGGATTTATTTTAATTCTGTACATCTGTACACTTTAAAAAAAGCAATAGTTAACAATATGGCTAAAATATCATTATTATAAATGAATATTATTATGTATTGGACATTTTTTCGCGCCTCCGTCACAAAAACACTAGTTTTACACATCTCAAAATCGTCCAGAAACTGCTTGGTTTCAGACCTAGGTCGGCAAAAACTAGGAACTTTTGTAAGATTAGGGTTGGCATCAACTGGCTGTCAATTTGATCCGTTGTCGTTGGTTTTGTTCAGTGTTTGAATGCTTGTATAATATGTAATAAGTAATTATTATTAAATTTTTCTACGATCACTACTGAAAAATACACTTTCTCCACACTAAGCAAAGCTTGAAAATTGTATATTTCGCATAGTCCTGTGGAATAGAGTGGGCAATTATTCCACATGCAAGTGTGACCAACTTACTAATAATATAATATTGTATGATATTAATACGTCAAGTATAATTACATTTATATATCATAAAATAATTAATAATTATTTCAGAGTTTATATAAATCTTCGTTTTCAATATTGAGATTACAATATCAGTTTTTTAATCAAATATGTCTAGTTTTTACATTACAATCTATAGATTTATAGTTGGCAACACTGCGCAAATCTACGCTTGCGCCACTTTCATGCTGTAATCATAAACGCCAAATAGTTTGAGTTTGAGATGCCATTTCTTGTTTCTGAAGATTAAGAATTATTATTATTAATTCTTCACAAAAGTGTGATCGTAGAAAAAGTTTAGTTTCCAACTCGTGCAGAATAACCTATTTCACGCTCGTGTGATTGCAGCACTCGACTTCGTCTCGTGATAAAACATTTGTTGCACAATATACTATTTCAGTTGCAGAGCAGAATCAATAAATAAATATCAACTACATAAATATCATCGAATTTTTCGAAAACAACAAATATGTAGTACATCATTTTATTTTTCTTAGATACTGGTAGTACTATACTCGAAGAAATTCATATAAATAAAGATTTAAGACGTACTAGTATTGATATAGAACTAGATAAACTTATGGTAAATGAACTAATTTAATTATAAATTATATTTTGTAATATTTGTACTTTCTCATAGCATGCACACTTGTATCTAAAGAAAAGGTTGTCTAAAATAGCTCAAGTATCTAAAAAGCCTATTGTAGTGGAAGAAAAGGCAGAAGTCATAGATTTGGAAGTCATGGATTGGTGGACCAAATATTATATGTCAACAGAGGTTAAATTTTACATGAAATTAAATTATGGTTTCAATTTTTATGTTTTATTTAGAACTTAGAAATCTACACGAATAATCCATTGAAGGAAAAACTTAAAATGAAGGTACACAGAAAATTTGCTCCCACAGAAAAGCCTATATTATGCACAGTCCGTTAATCTAATACGCACGTATATTGTAAAGTGCTAATTTTTCAACCAGATGGATGGATTATTAACACAATGAATATTTTCTTGTTAAGGGTTGTTTCTAAATATGTTAAAACAAAAAACGCGACTTTTAAACTCGTGTAACAAAACTTCATGTATTTACACATGATAATTCAATACACTCAAACATCAGCCAAATATTTTTTTTAATTATTAACTTTAATGAATATTTCTATAATCTTAGTTACATAAGCAAGGAACAAGTCATACGACATTCTCATTACATGCAAGATCTTTTATTTCTTTTGAAACGTCTTCAATGTCTTCATTCATCTCAACACTTTTTTCACTTTGACAATTTGATAAATAACATTTTTAAACAAAAGCAAGAAATGCATAACAACAAAGCACACTTTGAGATGCAATTAAATGTTTTAAATATAGGTATTGACATAATCATATTTTAAGAGAAAATATTATCCATGCAGTCGAACATAAAACGTTATATGCAACTCGTACATAATTGGACTTTATTATAGATTCGCCTTATGTATTCGTCCAATAGAGACCTAAATTATGTACTTGTTACATAAATTACTATTATTATATTAATTAATTCGTCCGTAAAACATTCTTACTCATTTATACACAGTTCATATGTTGTACTTCAATTTCAGGAAATATCAATAAAAATTGGCATATACTTTTATTGTATTTCTATACAATATAAACCCTAAAAAAAACACTGGTGCAGAGCGCATCATCATATCTCTTAAATTTTTCAAGACATGGCGGTTTTTGATGTTTTTCGAAGTGCAATTTTGAGGAACTGCAACTCAAAAATTACGTAAGATATCGAAAAATACTCTTCAGTTTTGTGTTATACGTGCATATTATAGTACAATTACAAATTTTTAAAAAATTGAAAATTTTTGAATTTTTTTTTTAAATTTCGATCAGCGATATCTCAAACAATAAACGAGATACGAACTTGCAGACTAAACCATTGGATTCAGCTCATTGAAATACATAAACCCTAAAAATTTCAGAACATTCGGATTATGGGTTAAAATTTTAAAGCAAAAAGTCTGAAAATAGCCTTTTTCAGGATAAACGTCAATGGGTACCCTTTGACGTTTTTCGCCAAAAACGTCGTTTTCACACTTTTTGCTCTAACTCTATAACGCGTAAAGCAATTTTAACGAAATTTTACATTCTTATGTATTTTGACTGGCTGAATCGATTGGTCCAGTCTGCGAGTCAGTATCTTTTATATTTTTCGAGTTATCGCCTATCGTAATTTGGGGAAAAAAAATAGAACTGAGTTTATTTTTCAATATCTTTAATAGATTTTGAATTGCAGCCACTCAAAGTAGCATTTCAAAAAACATCGAAAATTGCCATATCTCTATAAATTTAAGAGGTATGGCGATGCGCTCTACAGTATTGAGTTTTTTAGGGTTTATATTATATAGAAATACAATAAAAGTATATGTCAATTTTTAGTGATATTTCGTGAAATCTGAAGTTTGTGCAGAACTTTCTTAACATGTATTTGTTTTGAATGGTAAATGAGCTTGTATTAAATTTTCTTGTATTAAATTTTCTTGTTTATAAACATTTTTCAAATTATAACCACAATCCTCGTTTAAATATTTGGGCCATATTGTGTAGTTCCAGATAATGTAACAATTGCTTGCGATTCATTGTCAAATCTTCTTAAGAAATAATAATTCGTTAATTATTCCAGATATATCCATGCGAACTAGAAAACGTCGAAGAATTCAACCACTTCAGCGACCTCCTCCAAACATTCAAACTCTACCGAGGGAAACGAACCGGTGACGAAGTCTTGGACGAAGACAACAACATCGCCATCTTCAAGGGCGCCATCCGCATCTACCGGTGGCCCCCCGCTGAAGACGACACCGAGGAGTACGTCACGGAGAGCGGACAATCATTGCAAGATGGCGCGTTCCAACACTATCCTGTCAACGAGCCTGTGTCGTACGTTGCTAGGCTTTACGTCATCAGAGCGTTCAATTTGAGGCCGAAAGATTACAGTGGCAAGTCGGATCCGTATCTGTGTGTGAAGTTAGGGGATAGAGAGATTTATGATAAGGAGAATTATGTGGCGAATGAAGTTAACCCTACTTTTGGAAGGTTAGAAAGTTTTTTTTTTGTAGTCTCTCTCAATCCTAAACGTTCCCAGTTCCTTACATCTAGTTGTCTGCTCTACGATGTAAGGACCGGAATGACCCACTGAAATATAATAATACTGCTCACTGACGTTGAAAATGTTTTATTAAAAATTGTATTATTCCTAATACTAATGAGATAAATTAATGTTTCACTCCAGATGTTACGAATTAAAGGGAGTATTTCCAAACGACAGAATCTTAACAGTTGGTGTATGGGACTGGGATTTGTCTACATCTGATGACTTTATTGGTGAAACAACAATTGACTTGGAAAATCGTTTGTTTACTAATCATAGGGCTAACTGTGGACTACCAGCTTTGTACATTGAGTTAGTTGTTTTAAAACATAAAAATTAATTTGTAAAATAATTATATTTTTTAATACTTCAGGCAAGGCCCTTGTGCGTGGAGAGACCAATACAAACCGTCACAATTACTTAAAATTTTATGTAGACGCAACAAAATTTCTGATCCGGAATATTTTGAAACTGCCATAAAAGTAGGGCCTCGCTATTTTATCGACAGCGATTTAGGTAGTATTATTTCAGTAAAATAAACATAACAATAGTACAGAATGAGAGTACGATTTTTAAATAATATTTGTAGTAAACGCAAGAGAGGAAGTTAAGAAAGAAATATTAAGTTTGTTGGCTCTTAATCACTGGGATGAAATTCCTGTAGTTGGTTGCCGATTAGTTCCAGAGCACGTTGAAACTAGATCATTGTACCACTACAGCAGACCGGGATTAGAACAGGTTAATAAATCCCATTAATATTGTTTTATTTCAAATCGGCACTAAAGTGCTCAAAAATCGTCATTAAGCTCAGAAATCGTCACTAAAGTAACCCATTATACAACGATTTTGAGCAACCTTGTGTTGGCAGCCGTTAAATAATTATTGTACAATTATAATAATTTTGGCAGATATATTGACGTACTATAGCAAATTTGGACGTAACAGGAAACAAAATTTGCAAGAAGAATTAACTAATTAATTATAATGACGAAATTGAGGACAAAACACATAATTTTGAGTGTTTTTTACGATAACTTCACTTCTCGAGGTTGGCAACACTGACTGTCAGTTTCAATTGACAACTGACAGATGTATAAACTTAACCTATATTGTATTTTATTTACAGTTTTTACGAATTTTAGATTTCAAATAAAACTTAATATGTACCTCGGCACTGAAGTTCCTTTTTATCATTCACATGGTTTATTTTCCCCGGCCCTACGGGCCTCGCCAACTAAATTCCATATTCGTGATAAAAAATTGAACTTCAGTGCCTTGATACATAGATAACTATTATTAGTATCAAATTGTCCATCGTATTGACCTATAGTCCTTTCTGTAATAGATCAATGTAGCCAATAACACACCATTATAAACACTCAATCGAGCATCTCTACATACATTCACATTTCGAGCAAATGTACCCAGAGCACCCAATACCTTGCTCCCTGCAGATACCCGCCTTTCAATCTCCCGGTCAATACGTCCATCTCTCAAAAACATACTACCCAAACATACAAATTCATTCCCTTGTTCCATTTTCACACCATTCACTGATACATTACTTCAATCATTAAATCATTCATCTCAAACACCAACACTTTACATTTATCGACATTCAATAACAGATTTTTTTATTTATATATTAAAGTACTACATGTTGATTTTAAATTAAATATAACTTGGATTATTTCTGTAAAAATAATTCATAAACTGTGATATTTTTTCTGTTTGTTCAAAATTTAAGTCATATTTTGAATATGAGCCAAAGAAAAATATTTTGCTGTTCCACTCAGTAAGAATATGTATTTTTGTTATTTGAAACCTCTTTCTCAATATGCGATAGATTAGAAATAACTTAAAATAAAACAAATCAACGAAAATAGGATGAAATGTATACTTTTATACTACTACTACGATCTGTTAAAATCAAATGAAGTATTTTTAATTTCTAAATTACTAAAAGAGAAACACTGAATTAATACGATGGGATATACGAGCAGTACACTTTGTGTGATTGAAGAACTTGCGTTGAGCTTCACTCAATACTTTATCATTTTGTGCAATTCTTTCCTAGAATTAATATATCTGCGTCAAACGAACTATGAGTGTAGTGTGTGTATATTTGATGTAGGGTAAACTGCAGCTGTGGGTGGACATTTTCCCCGTTGGGGACTTCATCCCGCCACCCCCCGTAGACGTGAAACGCCGCTCCCCCGTACCCTATGAACTGCGCGTGATCATCTGGAACACGGACGACGTTGTCCTTGATGAAGACGACTTTTTCGTGGGGCAAAAGAAATCGGATATTTATGTTAAAGGGTAAATATAAATACTAAATATTATTAAAATTTTGCAAAATAAGTCTGCATATAGTATATATCAATTATTGTTATTCCTATTCGCTTTCGCTAGTGATGCAAACTTCATTCTCATGGGATAATAACATATATTACAAGCTCATTAAATAATATTCTATTATATTAGCAAATTTGAAAACAATGGGGTCGTTCACCAATTAAAAAAAAATTTTTTTTTATGAAACTATCGAAATTGAAGACTATCTACACTTTTAAAAAGTCTTAATTGTTGTTCATTAAGCCACAATGATTTTTTTTAAATGCTGTGACGTCATTATAGAGGTGTTGGTGGATCTCAAACAGTACAGATTTAAATAATTTTTGTCACATAAATGTTCTATTTTATTGTAATAATAATAATAAAATAAGTAAAACATATATGACTATAATTAGTTACAATCTGCACTGTTTAAGATCCAGCAACACCTCTACAATGACGTCACAACATTTAAAAAAATATAATGTGGCTTATGCCCGGTTGCACCAACGTTAGTTAAATTTTAAACTTGGTTTAAATAAATAAAAGCAAATCGAAGTTATATGTCATATGGAGTAATTGACATTGATGTCAAAAATGAGATTCGCTTTTATTTATTTAAACCAAGTTTAAAATTTAACAAACGTTGGTGCAACCGGGCATTAATGAATAACAATTAAAACTTTTTAAAAGTGTAGATAGTCTTCAATTTAAATAAAGTTTCATAAAAAAAATAAAGTAAAATGGTGAAAAACCTCATTGATATACTATGTATTTTAATGTAAGCAGTGATTTTTTTTTTTCCTAGTTTATGCTTCTGTCGCAATGTGTTACTTGGCTATTGGCATGTACGATATTTATTACTTTTTAGTAGTTACTCTTTTCTACATTAATAATGTTTAATAACAGAATCAGTAGAGTTGCATTTACCAAGAAGCCATATTTCCATATTTGTGTTTCTTTTGTAAGCAGTCGACATTTTAATGATTGAAACACAATAGGTATTTTTATTGTTTGTCTTCAAACAAGAGAAAATTTGATAAAATTCGTGAAATATTTCCTTTTTGTATTCAACATTAAAATGTGTCCTTAGGGCCGATATTTCCATCTACGAATAAACTTCCGAAAAAGTTATTCGTTGAATAAATAAAAAAATATGCATCAAAAAATGACAGCTAGAACAAAAAGTATCATTTGAGCTATGATTTCGATGCGACATTTTTCATTTACTTGACGAATAATTTTTTCGGTATTTTTTTCGTAAATGGAAATATCAGCCATTAGTAAAATTATATGAACTGTCAAAGAAACAAAACAAATATGTGAAAATTAGAACAAATGTTGATCCACTATTGAGCTTCAATTTAGAATTAGTCGATCACTGATCAATGGTATGTTGGTGAATTAGTATGAAAGGTTTTAAGTAACCAATTTTTATGGAAATTATGAAATATAATTATTTTTTAACTAAGGTAATTAAATATTAAAATTTAATTTTGAACTCGCAATTAATTTTTGATTTTGTAGAATTAAAATAGATGTTATGAATCTTACCTCATTATTTGTCATTATTAATTTAATGATTTTTATGAATTGTAAATGCTTTTTAATCATTTATCTACTTCTATTTAAGTTATCCTAATTTGTAATATTAACATTCCATTATATTCTAATTCATCTGATAATTTTTACAAAATATTGAATACTAAAAATGTTCTGTAAAACCCACCCAATCCAATTACTTGAAAATAATAACCATTTATCAATAACTCATAAAATAGACCATAATTCTTCGTTGTATGCTTATGCAGGTGGCTAACAGGCCCCGAGGATTCCCAATGCACAGACGTGCACTATAATTCCATTAGTGGCGAGGGAAATTTTAATTGGAGGTTCATTTTCTCGTTCCTGTACCTGCCAGCAGAGGATAAGATCGTGGTGAAGAAGAAAACGTCGATTTTCTCAACAGATGCCACGGAGTATCGTTTGCCTTGTTATTTGAATCTGCAAGTTTGGGACAACGATACGTTTAGTGCCGACGATTTTTTGGGTAGGTAATTTTTTTTAAACGAAATGTGTATATAATCTTATAGAGGTATATCTCGAAATATAGAAATCGCGAAAAAAATTGTTCTTAAAAATATAAATTTTACAATAGTTATTTTTCTACAATCGTTGCACAATATCGACATTGTTATTCCATTTTTGGTTAGGAAATGTTCAAAATTGTCGCTCTAGGGCGACAAAGTGACACATTGTCGCACTAGTGCGACAAAAACAAAACAAAAATAAATTAGGTAAAAGAAGTAAATGATGCATTGGATTTTTCTGGTAATAACCTTGCTATTGCAAATACAGGCATATACGTACATACACTTCAACTTAATGACCATAAACGTATTCACTCTGTAGACTTTATGTCAAATGTACTCCATATGTCAAATCAAGGAAGATATTAGAGGAAGCTTCACTTATACGTGAGAGAGACCGAACCGTCAGATTAACGCCATCCAGGTCGCTACGCGGCGCTGATGCTAATGCGCGGCAAGCGTGTCTACTTTGAATTTTTAAATGTTTTCATATTCTTTAAAGTGATTGGAAAATAAAACACGGAATTGTAAATAACAATATACCTATATTGTATAAAATAATAATTTAAATACATGTTTACAGGTACACATGCTGCAGTATCAAGTAGTTTTTCGAAAATCTCTTCTCTTGTGACAATTCAAATATTTTTTCTATTTCTTTCAAATTTTTATTTTCCGCAATAAATAGAGTATCCAACTGATTTGTTATCTTGTTGATCGCTTTACGAAGAGTTGTACGACGCCTTTTTTAACGTATCCACAATCGAAAAATTCAAAATGTCAAAGTTTATTCCGCCGAAATACACTGACCGCGCGAACAGCCTTTTTCAACATCAAAAAATCCATTCACCTCCGCACAACGCAAAACACTCCTGTCACGTTCCCCAAATGTTTCTGGAATGGAGGTAAATTAGAACACTACCCGTACACAAATCACCTCAGCAGATTCTTTTTACAAAAATTAAAACTTTTGACAACTTTTTATTACATACTGTTTTTTTTTTACATAGCTCACCATTATTATTTTTCGAAAACAGCTAACTGTGTACGCTCAAAACCACAAGTATAACTTCAAAATATAACTTTTTATAATTTTATTAATGTTCAATTAATTAATTGGGGTCAACTAATTCATTTACACATATATTTACTTTATTATATATGCTATAGATATTTAAATAGAAATGAAAATAATTTATAATTGCATTCATCACAGTAACATTGGTCTTTCTTTGTATGTACTACATTTATGAAATTTGGTTGGTGTTCTTAAATTGTCCAGAGATATAAGTTACACCATCCAGATCGCTACGCGGCGCTGCAGTCACGAACCAAGGTCATGACGCAAGTGGAACTTCCTCTAATATCTTCCTTGTGTCAAATGTACTCCATGTGTCAAATTATGATTTCTTTGAAAATTTTTATTTTGTTTATAAACGTTGTCATGATTACGGTGACATGGGTAACTACAATTTTACTGAATTGTTATAGGCGTGACCAAAGATAATTTGGAAAATTAATTTTTTTTCTACAGCTTGACATTGTTCAACGATTGTAGAAAAAATATTGTGTGTATCTCGTCGGATAGAGCTTGTTCGGTGCACTTGTCGAGTTGTTGATCGAGGCGAAGCCGATAATTTTCCAAATTATCTTTAGTCACGCCTATAACAATTCAGTAAAATTGTAGTTACCCATGTCACCGTAATCATGACAACGTTTATGAACAAAATAAAAATTTTCAAAGAAATCATCATTTGACACATGGAGTACATTTGACATGTGGAGTACATTTGACATAAAGTCTGCAGAGTGAATACGTTTATGGTGATTAAGTTGAAGTGTATGTACGTATATGCCAACTGTATTTGCAATAGCAAGGTTATTACCAGAAAAATCCAATGCATCATTTACTTCTTTTACCTAATTTATTTTTGTTTTGCTTTTGTCGCACTAGTGCGACAATATGTCACTTTGTCGCTCTAGAGCGACAATTTTGAATATTTCCTAACCAAAAATGGAATAACAATGTCGATATTGTGCAACGATTGTAGAAAAAAAATATTGTAACTTTTATTGTTTAATATTTCAAGTTAAAAATATATGGAAACTATCAAAGTATAAAAAAAAAAATTGTAGTTCAGATTGACTCATATGTTCTTCGAGGGTTAAGATTAAAATGGGATACCCAGTATACGTAGATGAAGTTTGCATATTAGCAACACTCAGAGAGCCTAACAACTTTCCATTATTGACCGCTTTTTAGTCTTGAATTCGTTTTTCACTACCGCTTGTTTCATAATACCGGAAAAGGTTAATAATGGATTAATGTAAGAAGTTAGGATAAAACACACAAATCTCCGAGGTTGGCAACATTGAGTGCAAGTTCCAATGTTTGACTTAACTTAATTTTTTTTCTAATTTTATATTTCAAATAAAATTTCAATAAAAAATAATTATTTTTCTGAAATCGGAGCGAAAGTACTATTTTCGCGCCTAAAATGCGGAGCGAAAATAGTATTTCCCTGACTAGTCACGAAAACGTTTAAACGTTCTGTTACCTCAGAAACGGAGAGAAACGCGCTACTAGATTCATATAGAAAATAAGATTTAGTTTTTGAATTTAAAATTAATATTTACTATTATCAATGGTTTCAGAAAAAAAAAACATAACTCGCTAGTAAAATGTCTGTACTTGACTCGGAGCCGTAAAATGTGGCTCTTCGACAGTAATGTATCACTTTCTTGACTTTTATGTAAATGTGTTAACTATTATTTATCTCGGCCCAGCAGATCTCTGAAAATAAATTCTATATTCGTGATAAAAAGTAAAACTTTAATGCCTGGATACCTAAATAACTATTCTTTACCTTATACATGAAACTAAGTAATAATACGGTTAGTAATTTCTCCGTTCTTCAAAAACAGGGTCGTTGAAGTTGAGCTTAAGCCATTTACCCCGAGCGGCAAAAAGTTCCAAACTATGCACTTTAAAGAACTTGAAGCCAAATGCACCAACTGTCAACCTCTTCAAAACGAAAAGACACAAGGGCTGGTGGCCATTTCGAGGGAAGGACACCGCTAATAAGGATAAAGATATTTTAACTGTACGTAGAATTTTACTTCATTTATATTCATAAAAAATATTTCTCATATTTCAACATGTAATTGATAAGATATCTTTGGACGAGATAGCAAACATGCAAAGCGCAATTACCAGTAAATTATTTTCTTTTTATCCTTTGTAATATTTAATATACGACAGTACACCTTTTAACCTTTATGTTCGATTGGAGAACTTGACGCCATAAAACTTTGCAGTAGATACATAAAATTATTAATAATTAATTCAAAATTATAATCATATACATACATAAATTTGTTCTTACACTTTAATGAATTCAGCATTTAAAGATATCTAATGTACAACATTTATTATTGGACACTACATTATAATTATAATTTGCTTTTGATGTTATCGTGATGATTGGCAACTTGAACTTGGTGGTTGTTTATCTTTTCCCATTACTTCCTAACGTTCGCTTGTGAAGCCAGTCATAAATTCTCTTATTGTTATTTTGCTCAGTAAATTATTAAACTAGTTGTAAGGTATTTCATGACTCAGTGTCATTTAATTTAGGCAATTTAATAATGCCTAATTGTGTGTTTTAGGGAAAAGTGGAAGTCGAGATCCAAGTGTTAACTGAAGACGAGTATAGGTTATCTCCTGCAGGTCTAGGCCGATCAGAACCTCAGCCGCTACCACCACCAAAGTAAGTTCATGTTCATCAATATATTTTTCTATCAGAACAAATAAGCGTAAAGGCCTGTGTCCACGGTAATAGAAATCAGTCCGAGATCTCAGACATAGTTCTCGAATCAAAAACTCGGATCGTGGACACTACCAACTTGGACGAAAAATGCGAATGGAAAACTATTATGAAAAACGGGTTCTGTTCGATTTTTTCATACTAGTTGCTAACTTCATATAGATGTTACCAAATTAAAATTTTGACGTTTAATATTTAAAAAGCTGAAAATTTTCAATCAAAGCTGAAAATTAATATTTTCAAACAGTTTCTGAAGCAGGAAATATATTTTTTATTTAATTCTCGTATAAACAAATTAATTTACTTATGTTAGAATAATTTCTTGAGTTATATTTTGTTAGTTTTTAGTAATGGTAGAATTAACTGAAGCTAACTTCATAAATTCAAGTAACCTGACATCTGTTGTCATACAAGTTCACTATTTATGATATTTAACTATATCCGAGATCTCGGACCAATTTCTATCACCGTGGACTGGACATAGACCCTAACGCATTTGAATGTGAAACTTGAGTTCCTCGTTACATTTAAAACACTGCGTGGTTATTTTGACGGTAATATCTTTCAACTACAAATCAGTTAAAACCACTGAAATATATAAATACTGGAACGCTAACTTGTAGGCTTTTATAAAAGCGATAAACAAACCTGAGATAGACAGATGTCGCAAGGCCACCTTTCTTTGTCTAACACATATTTATAGATCGGTTACTAATGCGTTTGTTGAGCAGTAAAACATGTTAGATAGTCTTGTCCAAAAGTAATAAATAATATTTTTTTCACAACCGGGAGAGAAACTTGGTTTCTATGATACCACAATTATTTGACAGAAATAGTCAATTTCATATCTACGGGAGATTTGTGCACTTTCTCCCCCGTAATGAGGGAAAGTGCTCAAATAATGTGAAAAATGAATAAAATTGAGCAAATCAAAGTAAATTATATTACAATTCAAATAATTTTGAAATACATAAAATCCATCATAAATATTTTAGTCGTGAAAAAAATAGTAGAATAGAAAAGTATATTTTTCCCTTGTAGTATTGTAGCCCTCGCCTACGGCCCGTGCTTCAATTTACTCTGCAGGTAAAAATTATACACTTCCCTTCCTTAATGTATGATATACTATTCCGTGTCTTCATTCAAAAACACTACTTTTACACATCTCAAAATCGTCTAGATTCTAGAAACTGCTAGATTTCAGGCCTAGGCCGATAAAAAACTAGGGACTTTTACAAGATTATAGTTGGCTTCAACTGGCTGTCAATTTGGTACGTTGGGTTTGTTCAGTGTTTGAGTGCTTGCAGGATAGAGATTTCCATCTATTTTAGAACTAAATTGTTAATTGTAAGTTCAAATGTAAGTAATTATAATTAAATTTCCAGTTGCAGTGAATTAATAAATAAATATCAACTAAATAATAACCGAATTTTTCAAAGAAAACAAATGAATTGTTTATGTCTGTAATTCACTCGTATTCTTGTTTACGAATTACCTGATGTTACCAACATAAAAAATTCCTAGTATTTCATATTTTACAAATAAATCAGTAATTATGATATATTTATCGATGTAGGCCTCGCTGTCGATGATTAAAATTGACAGATCAGTGATTAAAGTAAAGTTAAAGTAAAAATTCCCAAGTAATGAACGTATTATTCAATAGTCGTAGAAAAAAAGACACTAAGACATTAAGTGCCACGTGTCGTTCAGTGCACACTTGCTGACATCTAACTAGTTTTTGAAAGCTCAACAAACTATTATTTGACACTAAAAGGTAAAATGTATAAATCTTTATTAACAATAATGGAAGTGCACAATATCGCTAATGTCAATATAATGATAAATGATCGTACGCGTCAGTCTGATGCGACGTCTGTCACCGTTGGTCAGATCCGGGAAATGTGAGAAATGTCTTCTTATTTTGTGATATCACTTTGTCGTTAGATGATATCGCAAAGTTCTGCTAATTGAAGAAGTGTAATAAGAAACTTTTCTTTTATATTTAATTGACTCCTTGTCCTTGCCGAAATAATTTACGAATTTACTAAAGATATTTTTATCCAATATTTAATTTTTTGTATTAGTGTAGTCATGAGAAAGCTTGAAAAATTATACGTCCATCCAGTTAAAAAAATATACGTAGGTATCCAAAAAAATAAAACAAAAAATAAAACCTAAAATTAATTTTTTTTTATTATTTTTCAAGACGAGTAAATGACATATATAAATATAAATTCCCTCTTCAAAAATCTTCAATTTGATACGAAATTCGAAAGTTTTCTTATAGCTATAAAAAAAACAATTGACGATCGCTCAAAAGTAGTTATTATTTTTGGGAAAACTAGAATTTGATACTAAACTCGACAAGATTCTATTAACTATTACTAAAAAACAATTGATGGGACCTTTAATTTGATAATACTCTCAGCGAGATTCACAAGAACAATTGACGATCGTCCAAAATTTATTCGACCACGATAACTTAAAATTTAACGGAGTAAAATTTGTTACAATGAAAAAGATGTTGGATAATATTAGCTACAATTTTTATTTAAAAATGTTTTCTATTTTGTACCAAGGCAATTTCTATTTGTGTATTTATCAATACTCCATTTTAAATTGGTTTTCCGATATTGCAATCTTCTGTCGAGTTTTTTATTCACTCCGTGAGAAGTAGGAAATTAATAATGAACGCAAGATATTTGAAACTCTATACTCTATGTGCATTGCGTGAATAATATTTGTTTTGAAACTTGACTACTAAATGATTATATCCTGCTCTTTTCAGAATGCTCCATTGTTTCACTATAAAAGTGTACTTTATATACTCCCTTGCACTTGTTTGCAATGTTTTATATTTAGTTGACGTGATGTGGATCACCGAGCAACGGCCGTCTGACAGTTGGCATGTAGTCAGTTGTCATTGTGTATTTTGATGTTGACATTTTTCAACGTATGGTTTCAACGAACTCTATCAATTTTAATAGTATATTCTACAACAAGTAATGGAATGGCCCATATTCCACGCGGGCAAAAAGTTTGTAGCCCGAGCCGAAGGCGAGGGCTACGGTTTGCAGCACATAACCTCCCGCCCAATACTACTCTTAAACGGTACAAAATAGTATTTGATGATACAGAAACATACCTTCTTATTTGTTTATTTTCTATTTAAATTTGAGAATTTTAATTTTCTTTCGTATATTTATTTAATTTTTGACATATATTTCACTAAGAAAACAGCTTCACAGTCACAATCACAAATTAGAAACATAATCAGATCGCCCTCTCTATGGTTACGAGTCTTGAGCATAAGTGCTGCCCCCGCAGGGGGGTGTAGTGACACTAAAATTAGACAAGGATGACAATAGAAGGATAGAAGATTGTTTTTTTAGCCTCCTTGATACTTTTTATTTTATATTTGTTGTACTTGTACAAAATTATAAGAGTAAATATTAGAAATATATTTATTCAATTAAATTCTGTTTACACATATTCAATTATTTAGACAAAAATGTTATAGATTTCTAATAATATTTAATTTATTAATTTTTAATATTAATATTTATAATGAAAAGCTCTATTTAAAATATTGAAAATGAGAATTTAATATAATTATTAGAAACCTTATAACTTTACTACAAAATATGGGTTAAGAATACATATTAACACTTTCAATATGATTTTCCTCGTTAAGTGCAAATTTTGACAAATTGTCAATTTGTTCTTATAAAAATATTTTTAGTCTTACATAATCTTTTACATTCAAATAAAATCTGTAGCTTTTAGCGACAAATTTCTAAATATTTGTAGTTAAAGATATTACAATCATTTATAAGTTAGTTTAAACACAAAAATTCTTGTATTTAAAAAATATATTACATTGAATTTTAAATTCAAATAATATTTTGTTTCTTTAAAAACATGTTATTTTTGAGTTCCAAAAACTCTTAAAACATGTAAATTTTACTGCTGCAAACTGTAATGAATTTGGATGCAGGTGTGAGATTTGTAAAAGTAGTAATATAAAATCCACGTCAGCTTATTAAAAGCCGAACGACTGATTAGTGATGATTATTATTATTATTATGTGATTATTTGATTCAATTTGTTATTATCTAAAGTGCCACTAATAATATATTTAATTGTAAAATTAAATTTATAAGAGAAACGAGGAATTGTGCTCAAGAATAATCAAAATGTAATTAAAACAGTGCTTATACTCGCAAAAAAAATTCTCTTGTGAATAAGTTAAATTAAAAATTCCATTTAATAACCAGCACGAATTACTATTCTTTTATGATTAACCGACCCCGTGTGGGTGTGACATCCAAATGCTTGTTGTGTTATATGAATACTTCTCAACCTGGTGGAGATATTCAAATACTGTTGTACAGCCTAAAACAAATATATTTAGTAAAAATGAAATTTATTACTTCTAGAATTAGCATACCGTAGATTCGCATCAACGATATTCGTCTTCACAAATCGATTAACTTCGAAGTCTATTAATCTATGAATTCATTATAAAATTTTCTTTATTTTTCGTTCTTCGTAATCCCTTTCCTTCAATTACAGTTATATGTGTTGTCTTATGCCGTAAAACGACTAACTTTTGATTTTTTTATTTGAGCCAATTGTATTGGTGAAGAAGAAAATGTTTTGTTAAACAATTAGTTATTAAGTCTGTCCACTTGGTCTCTTCTTGTAACACTGCTAAGCCAGGTCCTTAGTTGTCGAATGGTATTGTTCCCTGTCACAATCTTTAGTCGGTTTTTTACAGTTTCTTCGTAGAATGTTCATTCCCGGTCACTCAACTGAGACACTGGTAATCGCATTTTTTTTCAAAAACCTACAAGGGTTTAAATTATTAATAATGTTTATATTAAAGAAACCTTTATTGCTACACCATGTTCGGATGTCTCACATTTTCTCTTAAAAGGTCTTTCACTGTTAGTTTGTAGATGGTCATGTTCGTTTGTTGATCGTTAGGAATTTATCTGACGTTACCTACGTCTAACCCAAGTATATCCATCCGAAATTGTTGAATTTCCTTACTTTTAGGGAAACGAAATAGCCTTTTGTCTTTAATTAAGCATCCCTTTATTCAACATAAATTAAGCATTGTTCTAAAATAGAAAGGAGAGGAAACGGATAAAAAAAGGAATTGGAAGAAATATACATAGTGGATATTTCTTATATGGAAAATGCATGAGTGCAATACAACTTTTAACATTGCTTTATAATATATTTGTGTACATATAATAATTAATGAAAAATATACAGTGATTTATTTTTAATGTATTGAAATTATATTTTAAGTGTGTATGTGATGTATAAAACAGAAAATTAAATTTAACACTTACCTGTTGCAATATTTATACACAATAATAAACGACAATAACGAGAACGAATTATCAACATCAATTTTGACACTAAAATTGACAGTGATTTCTTCTTCTTTTTCCAAAGTAACTCGATTCCAATAGCTTATTTTATTATAAAGTGGCGCCTCCACATTTTAAGGAGTGGAGTGACACTAATCATATCATTGTGCTGACATTTGTCATCCAAGTTGCCTCCCCCTGGTCACAATGACATGTGTCACATTTCGTAAAAAATTGAAAATTTTTAAATGTTTCCATGGTGTACTAGGAATGCAAGATTTGTGAAATCTAATTTCTTTATATTTTATTATCTCTAAATCTAATGAAAATGAATAAAAATAGTGTAATCAAAACACATGTAAAATTAAATATTCTTCAACTTTCAAAATAACATAAATTGTTGAAAAGGAAATTTAAGCGTTTTTTTTTTACAAAAAATTGTTAAGGGCTTCAAGTAAACTGCTACTTCCGGTTGATCAATTTTATCCAAATATAAGAAGCAATAATTCACAAAATTGTATTTGTTGGTATTATAGTATTTGAGTTATGCGAGACGAAAAAATTGCCACAGACTACACACACACATACATACATACATACATCATCGCGAAAATAGTAAAATCGTATTGTAGGGACCCTAAAACGTGATTATTCATTGAAAACTCAATACCCAATTTTTTGACCCTTATCTAGAGTAGGCGGGAGGTAAAAATGAACTGTGGAAACTATTAAAATGGACCACTCTTCATCGCATGGTGCGATGTTAGTGGCGGTGACGTATGGCGAGGTTCCGCGCCGTGCCGTGCCGTGGGTGTGATGTGGCGTGGCGCGAGTAAACATAATAACATTTACCACTCAATTTATTGAAGCCTGACGCTGATCGTTCACCGCTCTGAACGGACAACGAAGCCCTACACTACTATACAGGACTGGATTTTATAAAAACAAATTTTTAAATACCCTAGCCCTAGGGGTTATTACAAAATCATGCAATAGTTATTTATTTGTTGAATTAGACACCACAATACCAAATTTATAGCTGAGGCTGCCGTTTCATTGACGAGGCAAAGCCGAGGCATTGAATGCTGCCGAAGTTGTAAATCTGTTGATTGTAAAATTTGAGAAATCGTATTCCAATATGCTTATCTGTTAAAAATTCAATACTGAGAGCTAATTTATTTCCTAAACGTCCTACTAGACCAAATCCTTCTGCCAAAACGTTACTTAGAACTTTAGTGAACTGTACATTTCACTGGTGGAGTGGTGGAGCACAAGTCATGTCATTCGTTATGCACTTGGATGGGCGGAGATACCGCGCATTCTTGCCTCGAACTCATACGTAGTTGATATACGAGTATAAATGGATTAATAATGTTCTCGTATTTATAGAATGCAATGAAGATAATTACCGTTATGTTCCGCAGTGTAGGACTTATTTAAATCCATTATTTTTACGATGAAAATTTGGGGAGTACCTCCCTGACTTTATCTCGAACAAACAATGAAATGTCAATTGATTGATCTGCTGGCGAACTCAGGTCATTTTGGTTTTAATGGAGAAAACCATCTAATGAATAAACTAACTTCTTTTTTACTATGTAATATGATTCGACTCACCTATATTTCTAATTAATGTGTTCATTTATTTAAGCTTTACTTACAATGTTTGATCATTCATTTTGATTGGGGTAAATAGGTTCTTGGTAATACTAATCATAATAGCAGATAACACATCATGAAATTTTCAGTAACTTGACGGCTGGTAACCGCATTTCTTCACGCGTTAGAATAAACAGGGCGTAGAATTGAAATGTAGCTTATAGGGATTTTAATGCTATTTTTACCTCCCGCCACATCCTGTAAGGGAGGTATAGAATCATGTTAAAAATTGGGTAGTGAATTTTCAGTGGATGAGCATGTTTTAGGGTCCATAGAATACAATTTTAATAGTTTCGCGATGATGTCTGTCTGTCAGTCTGTGGGGATTTCTGGAGTTACGGTTTCTCAAAAACTACTAAACTGAAAATTTTGATATTATGTATATATCGATTGTATCCCCTTTGGAAAAGCTGATTAGTTTTTGTGATAATCCAATAACCGGAAGTGGTAGTTTACTTGAAGCCCTATCAAGTTATATTAAAATATCCCTGTAAATTATGGTTTAATGAAATTTTTTTATTAGAATAATGTTTCAAATATTATTACCTACATTTTCCTCTTACTGTCAACATTTAAGAATTACAACACGTTAAAGAAAAATTCTATTTCGATTTTTTCGTTTATATCTGATAACCTGTGTTTTTTTTAAAATAATAAAACAACAATTGTGTCATAATTTGTTGAAGGGATGAGCGTTTCTTGATATTGGTGGTCCGTGTTCTTGAATTGTTCGATAAGAAATCTATGGCGGGAGGTACTGTGGTGCCCACAGCAGATTTGTTGTATTGCCGTAAATTTTTACCTATTCACTTTACAGCAAAAGTAAGATAATTTATACATTTGTACGGCAAGTTCTTAAAAAAGTCCGCGTTTATTGCGTCAGTAATATTAAAATTATATCATTAATGAATGGAAGAGTCTCCTGATTAACTGTAAGATGATGTATTTATTTATTTTTTAGACGTCCTGATATATCCTTCTCCTGGCTTAGAAATCCCTTAAAAGGTTTATCATTCCTGCTTTGTCGCCGATTCCGCTGCCAGATCATCATATTCCTCCTTGTGGCACTTTTGATCTTCATGGGTCTTGTTGCCATTTACTCTATCCCGAACTACACCATTAAGCGATTTATTGGTGCATGAAGATAAAGACAATATATAAGTTATTCAATTTTACATACTTTAATTTTACATATCTACCTACGCTTTTTATATGAAATAAAAATATTTAATATATCCTATGAATACATCCTCTGTCTATGCTTGACTTTGGGCGCGTTCAGCCGAACCTAGCAGCTAGATCGCTAACCTAGCGGTCACAGCTAAATGTATTGCTAAGTAACCGCTAGATTTCAGCAGCTAGACTAGCGACCTAGCGAAATAAATTTGCGCTAGATGAGCTAGCGAATCTTCTAGAACTGTCAAATGTATAAAAATTCATTTGTAAAGTCATCAATATTAACCAGGTTTGCAAAAAAACTATAAAAATAACTTGAAATGTAGTGACATATATGAAGTATTTGACATCTATTACTTATCAATTTTAAAATACTATTTTGTATCTGTCTGTTATCAAAATTTGAGGTTAATTCCACCTAACTTGACTGACACAAGATGACAGTACCAGCAAAATTCCGTTCATGTTCATAATACTTTTATCTGCTAGAATCTATCACTAGCAAACGCTATCTAGCCGCTAGGTTCGGCTGAATGCGCCTTTTGTCTCCCAGCAAGTGGCAGACTGTGTTGAATTTTGAATTATGTTTGCACAAAGCTTGCACTTGTTGAAAAAAATCTATACACAGAAATAGATTTGCTTTGTGTGCATCATATAAGTACTTACACTTAACTGCGTAGACGAGGAACGAAGGAAAACACAAATGTCAACTACAGAAGAGATACTGTAGGTATTTTGTATGCACACATTTTGTCATGAGTCACGCTATTTCTTTTAAGTTCACGCAACAAATCTCATCGTAGCATACCAACGACTCATGAAATACGTAAAAAAATCTTTATTTTTCTGGGATGACACACTACTAAAAAATTTATTTAATTAACTTTTGTCGATTTCGGTAGCGTAGTAGCTATGTCACTAGCCTGGCATTCCAGAGGTCATGGGTTCGAAACCCAGTGTAGAACGTGGTCGTTTGTGTTGTTCACATTCACAATCACCCACTCCTTAAGCGACATATGACCAATAGTACTTATCCGTTTACCTTCTTACTATTACATTGTTTTGTTAGCAGATTTAAACGAAAATGACAAAATATATTTTTCTTTAAAGTGTTGTAATTCGTTAATGGTGATATTAAGAGAAATAGTTATTTATGTATCAAGGCACTGAAATTCCTTTTTATCACTCACATGGTTTATTTTCCTCGGCCATATGGGCCTCGGCAAATAAATTCCATATTCATGATAAGAAGTTAAACTTCAGTGCCTTGATACATAAATAACTATTATTTTAAATCTAAAATTAGAAAAAAAAAAAAAACCGGAAAATAATTATTATATAGAATAAGTTTATACATCTGTCAGTAGTCAATTGGAACTGACACTCAGTGTTGCCAATATCGAACATTAAAGTTATCATAAATTATGTGTTTTGTCCTCAATTTCTTCGTCGGAATTAATTAGTTAATTCTTCTTGCACATATTGTTGCATTTTACGTATAAATTTACTACAATACGTCATATATCTGTCAAAATTATCCTACTTGTACAATAATTATTTTACGGTTGCCAACACTGCGTTGCTCAAAATAGTCGTATAATGGGTTACTTTAGTGATGATTTCTAAGCTTTTAATGGCAATTTTTGAGCACTTTAGTGCCGATTTCAAATAAAATGTTTTAAACAACAATTGTAGATAATAATATTCGAAACATTATTATAACAACAAAAAGTTTTATGCAATAATTTATTGAGATATTTCTAAATAACTGATATATACAAAAAATCAAAATTTTATGTTTAGTAGTTTTTGAGAAACCGTAACTCCAGAGATCCACACACACACACACACAGACATCATCGCGAAACTATGAAAATCCTTTTCTAGGGACCCTAAAACGTGCTCGTACACTAAAAACTCACTACCAAATTTTTAGCATGATTCATGTACCTCCATTACAGAATGTGGTGGGAAGTACGAAAAAAAAACTGTCGAAAAGCCAAACAAATATATTAATCAGTTGATCACTGATCAATGATTTGTTAGTGAATTCGGCTGTAAGAGTAAGAAAAGTCAGAATACCCGACGTATAACCAAGCTATAGGACCAGAATACAACCTTCGACGTTTCCTACAATGTCAGGAGAAATGTTGAACTCTGTCTAAAACTTTGACATGATTCATATGCGGATGTCGTATATTTTTAAAGAGGCCAGACTATGGAAGTCTGTGCTAAACACCATAAGATCTTGAATTTCCCAAAATTTCATCATAATTTTGTGATTTACGAAATTTTTCAATCACTTAATACCTCTAAAAATACCAACACATATTTAGCAATATCATCTACGTTCAACAATCACAAATTATTTGTGCAAACATGAAACATAAAAACATATTATTTCCGTCATTATCACCGTGTCTATGGTAATATTATCTAGAGGGCTGTCTGGGTCTGGTGTGAGTAAACAACACGTACTGAAACCGCCGCCCATCCGCCGTGAGAATCTAGCCAGCGCTGAAAGGGATACACTCGCGCGCCAGCCATCTACCGGCCAACATCGCAACCACGCCAGCACCGTGCATTACTAATTCGGATTTGCAAAAGCTTGTAAGAATTTGCGAGAAGACGAAAGTGTTTTGGTTATTAGTTGAGTGATTGTTTAACTGTAAGTATTTTGAGTTTGTTTGTAATAAGTGAATTGTTGCTTTGCTTTTGTTTAAGTTTAGACAGTTGACAACTACTGCATATGGGTGAATCACCAAATTTTTTGTTGTTTTTTCGTGAATTATTTAGTTTGACAGCTGTAGGTATGTGATGGAAATATGGTAATTCATCAATTTAAATTTAATTTATAATTTTAATTAAAAGAATTACCTTTTTTATCTTCAATCTGCGATCTTAACTGTAATGATTACTACTGAAATTGAAAGATGTTGAAACCCGATATACATTCTTAAACGAGTTTTAAAGTACACTCAATTATCTAAAACGAATTTTTATTAAATTGTGGTAATGTCTTAATATTTGGAGGACTAGACTGCAAAATCTTCAAAATAAGATAAAAAAAAAATAATAATAAGGCCATGCTTTTATACTGGGCAAATACAGAATTATTTAAAGTGCGATTTTTATATATTGTAGTCAAATAGTAAAATCAATTTTTTTTTTATTGATGTTGCACCAAATGGATCAAGTTAAAAATTGTACCTACCGAGTAAGAAAGGAACATTCAATGAAAAATTTGTGAGTGACACACTAAAGGAACATATTTAAATGTAAAAACAAAACTTTTAAATTAAAAAAAATGTAATGGTTAAAAACACTCAAAAAATTACTTATTAAAAAATATTCACTGACATTCGATTGTCATCGATTGAAATTCAGAAAATACTGTACCGTGATTGGTTGAAATTACAATTAAATAAATACCGAAAAACACGTTTTCTTTCATTATATCGTAACTTTGTAAAATCTGAAATTTTCAGGACAATTTTTATTTTTAATTAGAAATCGATCAGCTATATGGATTTTTAAAAATCATTAGGGGCAGATTTTGTATTCTTATCCCCCTTTGTTATTTATATTTTCATAAAATTTTGTTTTGTTGCTTTGTGAAAATTTCCAATCAATTTATTACATAATAATTGGAGAGTAATGAAAATGTTATAATTCGTTTTAAATTCTTTAATGCGTAAGATACATTACATGATGCATGTGTCGGTTTAGAAAATGCAATTTGTGGTTTTGTTGGTGAAATGAAGAAATGGCAAATTTGTTGTTTCAATATACCACTAGAGCAATAATAAACAATCGGCAAAAAATTATTTAAATAACAATTTATAATTAAAATTATTTTGTGTAAACAGCATCAAAATCCCATATTATTCTTATTTAACCCACTTAAAATCTCTTCCGGTTCTAAAGATCTAAAGATTTCCTGTACATTTCTGGGTCTAACCTTGAAAAACTGTTATAGGAAGATCAATTTTTCATTTAGTACCATAAAGGAGATGTTAATTATCTGGAGAAGATAAAGTCTTAGAGATATATTTATTGCTGACAACCTATAAAACAGGGTCAACTATTTAGGCTAGCGGAAAAAAGAAATCTGGAATGAATGAGAACATTTTTTATGGTGTCAGAAACTACTGGGATTATCACTTACAGATTCTACTGTACAAACGACAAATGACTTCCTTCCTCACGAAATTCTTTAGTTCGAATCCCACAGCCGACAAGTCCCATTTAAAATTTGCCCTTCCACTAAAATTCACGCCTAAATTATGTTACTTATCGAGACCTGTGATAGCACACTGCCACAATTAAAATGGATTAATAACGTGATGCATATAAAACCAACTGAAACCAATGTATGACTTGTTCCTTGCGTACGACTGTATTGTGGCAATTATTTGGCATATAGATGTTAAGAACTTCATATCTACGGGAGATTGGAGCACTTTCTCTCTCGTCGTGAGGAAAGTGCTCTAATAATGTGAATAATGAACTAATTAAAGCTAACTATCATAAATTGTATAACAATTTAAATAATTTTGAAATATATAAAAACCATCCTAAATTTTGCGGTCGTGAAATAAATAGTATATACACGGCAAGAGACAAGTGTATTTTTCGGTTGTCGTGGATATATACAGGAGTAGAATAGTATATTCTACAACAAGTAATGGAATGGCACATATTCCACGCGAGCAAAAAGATTGTAGCCCGAGCCAAAGGCGAGGGCTACGGTTTGCGAGCGTAGGATAGGCCATTCCGTTACATGTTGTAGACTATACTTTCTATAACAAGGTTTTGAAAATTATACAAAAAATATAAATATAAAACTGTTCAAAACGTCAAACTAAAAAAATTAAATTAAACAAACACACGTAACCATAGTAACTGAATCAAGATACTTCATATATCGCGCTAATATGCCACTCTGATTCGTCGAAATTATTCCATATGCGGCGTATGGAATGTTAGTGATTCCATAACAATTTTTAGTTGTAGAATGTGTAGTTTCCAAAACAGTGTTATAGAAAAATATTATTATCTACGAATTAAATCTAAACGAAACAATGATTGAAAAATTATTTTTCTATAACACTGTTTTGCACGCAAAGCGTAGCCCTCGCCTTCGGCTCGGACTACAAACTTTTTGCTCGTGTGGAATATATGCCATTCCATTACTTGTTACAGAATATACTATTTTGAAAGGATGAGCTTTTCTTGATAGTGGCGGTCTCTATACCTGCATTGTTTGATAAGAAATCTATGGCGGAAGGTATTGTGGTGTCCAAAACAGATTTTTTTCTTTCTTAAAACCAATCAGGTCGTCTTCGTCTTAATAATAATAATAAAAAATAGCAATTAACAACCAATTATGTTATGTTGACATTTCTAAAAACTCTTTTATAAAATGAATATAGGTAACGATATAATGGATTGCAATGTAAAATCCCATTCACCATAGTGAAATCAGTCCGGTAATTTGAATTAAAATTATTCACGAAGATGAAGTCACGAGCCGTAGACGTGTGATGCAAATCGTTCGAGTAAATAATGACCATAATCCCGAATATAATACTATACTTTTTCTACTCCTGTAAATGCACAAATCATTGAAAGTGATTGAAATTGGTTGAAAATACACGTTGAAGAACATCAACATAAAAATACATATAATGACAACTGACTACATGTTAACTGTTAGACGGCCGTTGCTTGGTGATTCACATCCCGTCTTTAAAATAACCGTGAATTACGGATTTCTGGCGTGATTGGTCGAGAAGAATCATAATTCACTGTCGTCCTCACGGTCTTTGCCCGTTTGGAGAATGGAGATTTGCTTTCACAGATCTAGGCGATATTTTTTCCCTGCTGCTGGAATCGAACTGAGGATCATATAATCGACAGTCCGTTGTACAACCTCGGAGCTATTTACTCTTTTAACTGATGGAAATAAATCAAATTCACAAATAAAAATCTATAATAGTTTCCAGTCAGTTGTCGACCGTGTTTCCTCCAAGAATCTATTCGAGAATATATGTACTTTTAAAAAACGAATAATATTCTCATTATTCTTCCTCAAATTAGTTAATAACAGCTAGTATGATACCAAATGTTTGTTTTATTGGACTCAGGTGAAAAACACCATCTATTACGATTATAATACCACTGTAATTCCACAAACAAATTGGAAAAACTTCTACTTATATATTCAGGTCTAATCTCCTAGGGATTATTATGATAATTAATTTAAATTGATTAAATTCTCTGCACATGCAAAGTGGGACTTAACGATTGTTTTCCTAACGGAAGCGGAACTACGTCACACGGCGTTGACTTGTGACGTCATTATTCTTACACTGATTTTACTGATTTTATTACTCCCTTAATTGATTGTAAATATTGTTAGACGATATTTGTTAGTCGTTGCATTATAAGGAAATGCAAATCCTAAATATGTTTATCCAACACCTCTTAAGAAATGCTCTATAACTATGGTGATTTTAAACAAGGAAAGTAACATATTACCCACTAGTGGGTATAATTTTGAGAAAACTCACTAGTGAGTAATTTTCTATTTATAACAAAAATACCTTGGTAACTACTTTGATTGACATTTTAATTTAGAAAATTTAAAGCATATGTAACTGTCAAATATTTCTTTAATAAATTTTGCATTTATTAAGAGATGTAGGATAAAACGTTATACTTCACACGTGAGCAAATTGGAATGACCCACTTGATAAAATTATCACACTCAGCCTTCGGATTCGTGTGCTAAAATTTATCTCGTGGGTAATTCCTTACTTTGCCCACTTGTAAAGTAACTAACTATTTTCCATACATTTGCCTTCTGTTGAGCATTTCGTATTAGCGGAATTTTGGGAAATTTCTCTTTTAATAAACTGACGTGATGCTGCCCCCAAGGGGGCTTCACTGGAATTATAAACTGACTATAATTCTCTCAAAATCTCAAGGGACCTTTGATTTAGGGTGTAACTCAAATTAGAATAGGAGTATATTGAGCAAAAATAAAACAGGATGAAAAAATTAGATATTTAAATTACGGTTAAAACTTTATTTTTACCCCGCCTTCCGCTGAGTAAGTGAGGTATTGTTTCCGGTCAAAAAATTGGGTAGTGAGTTTTCAATGAATAAGCACGTTTTAGAATCCCTACAATTCGATTTTTCTATTTTCGCCATGATTTCTGTATGAACGTATGTGTGTGTGGTCTGTACCAATTTTTTTGTTTCACATAACTCAAATACTATAATAGCAAAAAATACAATTTTGTGTATTTTTGCTTTTTATATTTATATGAAAAGCTGATTAAATTTTAGATAAAATTGGTCAACCGAACAGAAGCCCTTAACAGTTTTCCGCGAAAAAACCCCGTTAAATTTGATTTTTCAACAATTTAGTTATTTTGAAAATTGTAGAATATTTAATTTTACATATGTTTTGATTACACTTATTTGATTCATTTTCATTAGATTTAGAGATAATAAAATATAAAGAAATTAAATTTCATAAATTTTGAAGTCATGTACACCATGGAAACAGCTAAAGTATACAAACCCCGATGAAATCAGTAGAAAGTAAGACAAAGTGGTTACAATTTTGTCGGTTGCGGGCATCGAACTAAGGATCTCATGTTCAACAATCCGTTGCGTTACCACGGAGCTATTTACCTCCAAATATATAAATATAAAAAATATATACTCGTATTTTGTCCATGAATTTGAATTAAATGTCGGAAACGATAGGAAAATTATTACCTATTTATTTATTCAAGTTATAAATACAAACTGTCCACAGCAACAACAAATGTGAACGAAACGTATGGGTAATATCGGAAATGATCTTTAATATAAATTTCCTTTTATCTGATACATTTCAGAGGAAATGAAGTAAACAAAATAAAGTCTTTCAAGTGACGTGTTATGACGGATATATGGCGAACTGAGATAGATGGTTATTTACTTTAGGTCAAATAGTATTTTTCGAATCTTTTTAGTGTTTATAATCAGAGTAAAAGAAATGTAATGGGCTTGAATCTATTTCTAATGAAACATTAAAATGTTTCTGTAAATAAACTCCAATAACGCAATAACTTTTTTCAGAAAAATTTAATCTTCGGATTACCAGGAAACAAGCATGTATGTGGATTAGTCATAGTCACAGACACTGTTATATATTAATAGACATCATTTTTAACCTAATTGCTGTTTATTTATTCTACCACTCTTATACGAAACTAAATTAAATATAAATACTCATAAGGGCTAAACCAGACATCCCTCCAATAATAATATACCTTATTTACGAGAAAAAAATCCAACTAGTAATGGGGTATTTTAACTCCAATACTAAGTAAACCATAAAGAAAACATAATTTTATTGTTTTGGCAGCGAATAAATAGGAGGGTAATTTTTTAAAAGGGATAAAACGTTATTTACCTTTCTCCTAGCAACTAAATCAAAATACTAATAATTAAAATCATTTGCATTATGTCAAAAATATGATATGAAATAATTGTATTTTCACCAATTGCACTTTTAAATAAAAGTTTTCATAAATAATGTCGTTAAATAATCTCGCCGAATTACACTTGAGCATTTTATTTTCTTCGGATAAATTTTAGTTTTCGAAAACTGTTTAAATAAATAAATGATTTTATCCAACACCTCTCAATAAATGCTCTATAACTATGGCGATTTTAAACAAGCAAAGTAACAGATTATCCACTAGTGGGTATAATTTTGAGGAAAGCCACTGGTGAGTATTTTTTTATTTATAACAATAATAATAACACGCAACACCTTGGTAACTACTTCGATTGACATTTTAATTCAAAAATTTAAAGCATATGTCACTGTCAAATAATATTTCTTTAATATTTTTTTTCATTTATTAACGGGTGTTGGATAAAACGTTATACTTCACTCGATAAAATTATCACATTCAGTCATCGGTTTCGTGTGCTAAAATTTCTCTCGTGGGTAATTCCTTACTTTGCCCACTTGTAAAGTAAATAACTATTATTAAAACAGTTTTCTTGTCGAATTGCTAGGTAACAAGGTTTCGTAACAAACAGAAATTTATCCGGCAAAATAAAAAGCTCTTGTATAATTACAGTTGACAATCACAACCTTACAATGATTATTGTTTGTAGGAATGGTAGCCCCGCTGGGGCTGAACAGCATGCCCAATTTGACGTACTTGGCGCGAGCGATCCGGGCTATTAGACCTAATGTCGATTCTCCAGAAAACAGGAATCTGCCTTCCATCGAAGAGCCGCCTGCTACACCTTTAGTGGTAGGTATGAGTAGTTTTATTTCTGTGGTATACCAATGCCTCTGATCATCATTTTACCTATATCGGTGGCCAATTGAAATTTAACATTTTAAGTATTCGTAAAGTTAAGAAATTTATTGGAAATAACGCTAGCGTTCACATCAACAAAAATTTTAATTTATAAACTTTGACTAAAAATTTAAATCTCTAAACTTTTCCCTTAAAATTAGTAGAGGTACCATGATTTGTCTTTTTTTTTCTGGCGGATATGTCAAACAGTCTGTCACCTAACCATTCTTTTATCAAAATAGAAAATACGAGAGTCGTCCAGAAAGAAAAGAACGATTTGGCATAACTAAATAAAAACCAAAGATATCAACACAGAACTTTATTTATAAAGCTACAGTATATTACTCTATTTTTCTATATAATCTCCGTAGCTGTCAAGGCATTTATTGTAACGTGGTACCAGTTTTTCAATGCCGATTTTATACTTTTCTTCCGCCAAAAGTCTGAGCCAGGATGTCACTGCTTCTTTGAGATCTTCATTGTTTACGAACTTTCTCCCAAAAATTCTTTGCTTTTGGAAACAAGTGGAAATCACTTGGTGCAAGAACTTCAACATCTTAAGTGGGAAATTTTTGGACATCCTCCTTAGAGCCATGACCTGGCACCAAGTGATTTTCAATTGTTTCCAAATCTAAAGGAATTTTTGGGTAGAAAACAGTTCACAAACAATGAAGACCTCAAAGAAACTGTGACATCCTGGCTCAGATTTATGGCAGTAGAAGAGTATAACATATTGATAATTGAGTCGCTCTAAACGCAAGAGTTAATAAGTTTCAATCATTATAATAACTATTTATCAGTAAAGCGTATGATTCGCATTAAGTTTTATGTTTGAAATGAGTTTTAAAACATGGGTGTCAAATCTAATGCAATGAAAATGGCATCTTTAAATTTACTAAACAATCAGCTATCCTGGGGATTTGATCCCAGAACGTAAGCAATGCAATGGTTAACAGGCCAATGCCCTAACCACTGGTCACCAGAATACACCGTGTCTGAAATTAATGCATATTAAACTTTACATCATAATAAGATCATTATCGGGCTCATTATATTAAAAGCATCGTTGTAAATTCTCGGGAAATTTATGATTAAATAATAATTAGTACTTGAACAAAATTGAGTGAAGGCAAATAAATAATGTATTTCTTTATAAACTTGGGACATTTCTAGGAGTGAGTTTGTGAAGTGTGTTTGAAATGGATATTATTATAAAATACATTTTAACCTAGAACAATGCATAAGGTAGAGTTTCATTAATTTAGTTGTTTTGCTGTACCCGTACAGAAAGCAGGCTTTTCTGCACTCATTTGATAGGAACTATGCACTGTTTATTCTACTTGACGCAGTTTATTGGTCAATAAATTGGCCATATTTTCTTGTGAATTTATTGTTGAATAACGACACTTTACGTCAATTTTTCTTCATCAATAATTTGGTTAATTTTTCTTCATCAATAAATTGGTCAATATTTCAACAATTTTTTAGGAAATTATAGAAGATTTTAGTCATTGCCAATCAGTCTAACTTGTTTATGTTCTGGGTTTATGTTTATGAGTTAATATCTTTATATAAACAATATAAATAAACAAAAATATTGGTAGCATATATGACAGCTGATATCGTTTTGGTACTACTGAAATTGTCACAATAACTTGATGTGTGTAAAATGTAAAACGAATGATATTATTTTTGTATTTAAAAATTTATTGACAAAACAACTTAACCAATTAATTGCGTTGTGTATAATAGGCATTTCTTATTTGTTTCCTTGCAAACAACCAGTGTCAAGTGTAGAACTGAATTTATTTGACATCTTATTTCCACCCTTATTACATAATATTATTTTTTCTGTGAGAAATCAGAAAATGTGTCCACATTAGCATAATTCAGTGCATGTTATCTGTGTGTTACGTTTATCTAATTAAAGCGTTATCGTCTCATTCATTATCAACATATGCAAACATGGAACTGTCATTATCGACAGCTGAAGTTATTGTACAAACAATTTCATATAAAAATGAATAAAAAATAACTGTACTCTAATTAAATTAATGAAATTGACTCTAAAAGAATAAAAACTAATACGCAGATTGCTTTTGATTTACAAACATTTGTTAAATACTTTGTGTAGGTATAGTAGAAAAATATTAAACATAATGGCTGGTACCACGAGCTCAGTTTTTGGGTGTTTTAAGAGCAGTGTTTTAGCCTCGGTTTTAGCGCTGTACAATGTTCTAAAATTATTTTATAAAAAATGCTTCAAATAGAAGTTACAGAGAAATGTATTATCTGCCACTTTTATTTGAAGTATTTTTTTATAAAACAATTTTAGAACATTGTACAGCGCTAAAACCGAGCTTAAAACACCCAAAAACAGAGCTCGTGGTACCAGCCAATCTTGTGTTTTATTTATGCACAACAAGCTAACAAGATTCAGTAATAATAATATTTAAATTAATATAATAGAATTCCAAACTTAATACGATATTAAAATAAGGAAAAGACATAGTTATCTTTATCTGGAAATAGATTTGATTGACACAGCTGTGCAAAGGTGAATTATACGCTATGAAGTTAGTAATGGTAACCCATACGACCATATATTTTTTTCCAAAATAATAATGAAGGTTTTGTGACGGGTAAAAATTTACGCTAGTAAGTTTTCAACGAATAAGCTCGTTGTAGAATCCATAGAACACAATGGCTAGTACGAGCTATGTTTTTGTGTGTTTTAAGAACAATGTTTTAGCTCTGTAGCCGCTATACAATGTTCTAAAATTATTTTATTAAAAAATACTTCAAATAAAAGTGGTAGACAATACATTTCTCTCTAACGTCTATTTGAAGCATTTTTTTATAAAACAATTTTAGAACATTGTACAGAGCTAAGACCGAGCTTAAAACACTCCTCTTATAACACCCAAAAACAGAGCTGGTGGTACCAGTCAGTATCTTTAACTTTATATTTCAAATTTGAATGTTTATGGTACGAGCTATTTAGATTTTGATACCAAGTGCTAGTTTACTTGAAAAATCTATCAGTAACTAATGATTTACAGTAAACATTGTCATATTCAAAAAGATAGAATAGTATTGACTACGATTTAGGAGTTAAATTTTTCAGTGCAGAATCATATCATTGACCCAATTAAGACTTTAAGAATAACTTTAAAAAAAAATTGTTCTGATCTTACAAAGGAAAAATTGTACTCAATTTATTTGTATCAAAAATTTGTGTAATTTTCAAGAAGTTTTTAAGGAAAAATAACAACTGAAATAATAACAAATTATCAAAATTCACTAATATAGAGATTTCATTTATTCTTTCTATTTTGCTTGTTCAGGCTGAAGGTTATGTGTTGAATACATCAGATTGTTTTATATTTATCATTAATCTTTATTCAAATTTTTAATACAATAATATTTAGCACTCAAGAATCAGTTCGTATTATTTTAGTGAATAGGAATTTGTTAAGTATGCATATTCTACAAAAATATTATTGAAGTTTTAAATATAAAACATTATTTTAAATATTCGGATAGAACAAGTACTCTTAGGAGCGAGCAAATGAACAAGTTCAAACATTTAATTTCGGAATCGCTGCAAACCAGCTTTGGAGTATAAAACAAATTGTATTTTATTTAGTAGTGCGCGGACTTCTAGTGAAAACGGGTGTTTTAGTAAAAGAAGATTTTAAAATTTCATTCATTTTAGTTAGCACTTTATATGAGCACCTCTTGCATAAATACCAGCTTGTACTCTTCGTCTCGTGCTCCGAATACAATTTTGATTCGTATTTTGAGGTATGTCTTTGTAATTTTGTTGCACAATTTTCTCTAGTTCATCTAGAATACGTGGGGCTGGTACACGACATGTTACCCTATATTACTGTCAATTCCACTCATACTCCATTCTATTTAAAAATAAATCGGGACATTTAAAACGAACAATAATATTGTCCAGCAGTATTTATGATTCACTTAAGACCAACCTTTTCACTCTGTGTGTTGATCATACATTGTACAACACTACAACAACACAGTTTCATTTTCTAATCTCTATTTTTGTTTTAGAGTTGGCTGGACAGCTGGCTTCGTCGTCGGAGCATAGGCAGCGGTGGTTCCGCCCCCAAGGTGGCCGGCAGCGGCGAGCTGCAGTCCATGTTACCTCCCGTCATCTCCGTACACCGTCTCTCGCTCACGCGGAGTGCCCCACCCACCGCCAACAACCTCACCAGCGTGGTGGACAAAGCCGGAGATGTATGTCTGCTCACTGACAGCCCCTATAGGATACTCAGGGTGAGTGAAATTATATTTTAAGTTTGTAGAAGGTTTTGGCAAAGGAGTTTGACTTAATTACATATATACACAAGCAGAATTTATTAGAATTCACTTGTCTCCTGACATCTGTGAACAATTACTGTTAGAAACACTCTCACTCAGGGTAAGAAATACACACACACAAATAATACACCAATGTAGCTTCAATGTTATTTAATAGCACTACTGCCTCGTACCAGCAATGACAGCTAACTGACTACCAATAATACAATTCTCTTATTATTTACAGGCTTTACATAATTCAATGAATACTAATTAAACAATCCAAGTATTATATCATTAGTTATCTCACATTACTTTACATTGACAACAATTGTTGACAAATTGATGATTATTTTCCACAACAAAAATGTTAATATATTTACTTTATAGTCTCGCCTTATTTATTCGGCTCGTCCAATAAAGACCTAAATTATGTACTTATTACATAAACTACTATTATTATATTAATCAATGCGTCTGTAAAACATTGTTACTCATTTAAACACAGTTAAAATGTTGTACTTCAATTACACAAAATATCAATAAAAATTGGCATACACTTTTATTATATTTCTATATAATATAAACCCTAAAAAACTCACTGGTGCAGAACGCTTCATCATATCTCATAATTTTTCGAGATATGGCGGTTTTTGAAGTTTTTCGAAGAGCGACTTTGAGGAACTGCAACTCAAAAATTACGCAAGATATCGCAAAATACTCTTCAGTTTTGTGTTATTCGTGCATATTATAGCATAGTAACAAATTTTTTAAAAATTGAAAATTTTTTAATTATTTTTTCAAAATTTCGATCATCGATATCTCAAGCAATAAACGAGATACAAACTTGCAGACTGAATCATTGGATTCAGCTCATCTAAATACATAAACCGTAAAAATTTCAGAACATTCGGATTGTGAAATTGAAATTTTAAAGCAAAAAATCTGAAAATGGCTTTTTTCAGGCCAAACGTCAATGGGTACCCTTTGACGTTTTTCGCCAAAAACGTCATTTTTACACTTTTTGCTCTAACTCTATAACGCATAAAGCAATTTTAATAAAATTTTACATACTTATGTATTTTGACGAGCTGAATCGAATGGTCTAGTCTGCGAGTCTGTATCTTATATATTTTTCGAGTTATCGCCTATCGTAATTTGGGGGGAAAATTCGAAAAATTTCAAAATTTTCAAAATTTGCTAATTTGTAATAAAATGCATGAAACGTACAGAACTGAGTCTATTTTTCAATATCTTTAATAGATTTTGAGTTGCAGCCACTCAAAGTAGCATTTCGAAAATCATCGAAAATTGCCATATCTTTATAAATTTAAGAGATATGACGATGCGCTCTACAGCATTGAGTTTCTTAGGGTTTATATTATATAGAAATATAATAAAAGTATATGCCAATTTTTAGTGATATTTCGTGAAATCTGAAATTGTGCAGAACAAAAATTAAACATGTGCAACACATATATCTAAATAATTTTTAAAATAAAATTTATTTAAATTTCAATCGAATTTTTCTCAATATTTTTATTATGTAAGGATATAAAACGAATTCATGGATGAATTCAGAAGAAAATACTCTATCGAATGGTCCTAAAAAATATACAGCATCTCATTTGAAAAAATATAACTTTGTGTTGTAGCTTGAGAACCACTGGTTTTAAAAAATATTTTCTTCCATAGCTGAATGTCCCCCTTCGTCCTGTATAAGATTGGCTTATAGTATTTTATTGTATCTTTAATAACATAGAAGTTATTCGAGGTAGCTCGTTTAGCTGTTACATCCTGTATATATTTACACTTGCTAATAGTACCTAATAGTAATCTTTTAAACACAAAATTAAAGAATATAGAGAAATCAGACGAAAAATGATACATAATTTGATAGAACACTACAAAAATACAACGCCTATACCACAAATGAAAAGTAACATTTATAGCAATATTTTCGTGATTTGGTTGTTGTATTCCATTCATTCATCAGAATCCACTGTCGATGAACTTGAAAACTAAATTTTAATTTGGTTTGTTTACAATCTAAGGAAAAATAAAGTAGAGTTGAGTTCCTAAAACATAAACAACTAGCTGGGTGACACTTGTGAACTTATTAAGTAACTTGAACTGCGTTGTTTGTTTGCTGTCTGAAAAGTTACTTAGTTGCTGTATTTTAAATTGGAGGTTAGAGCTTGTCACCAATATTTAATTTAACATTATTAAACTTAACACTTCGTTGTTTATATTAATTTATAAATGTTAAGTTTAATAATATTAAAGTAAATTCGTAAATTGTTTATTTATTATTAAAAAAAATTAAGCAATAAACGTTTTATTTATCCTATGGCCTACATTCAACATACAAAATGTGGTTGTGTAAAAAAATTTTTTAAAATTCAAACAGTTATAAAAGTAGAAATGTCTTGAACATTTTCGTTCCTCGTATCTTTCCTTCACTTCTTCGACATGGAATTACATTGAAATCCTAAAATCGATAAAAGACACATCTTATGCTGCTCATTTAAAAGTGTAGAAACAGAAAACTGCGACATTTTCTTTCCTCTAAACAGAAAATTACAGTTTTCACGTGGTAATTGCTTTGCTGCAAACAATTTGTTGAAAGTGTAAATACAAAATATTAATTAAAAATTGCATCAACAGACTTTATTTGCAAATCTAATTTAATTGGAAACCTCCAAAAAAAGTAGCAACGTTGAATGATGAAGTAATTAATTTACCGGTTATTGGTGCATTGTGCATTGCGTTAAAATTGAAAAGTCTTTTTGTGCCAAAAAAGCCTAGTTTTATTATTGAACATCAACTTTTTGTTATCTCTTTTGATGTGTGTCTTAACATTTCGTTGCACTGATTTTTGTAGTCCGTCAGGAAAATCAATACATTGCAATCTGCTTAGAAGACAGATATTTTCCGAAGTGCTACCACAATCTGTTAAAAACTTTTTATTTTTACCACAATGGACACATACAAGTGCTTTAAGCGGAATTTAAGTAATGCAAGAATTGATGCTCAATACTCAAGAGAATTAAAAATGCTCTGTTTTATAATCTGTAATCTGATGGGCTCGGAGTTTGTGCCCTGAACGATACATTTCGAATCTATAATTTAAAAAAAAATTTCATCTGTTAACATACGAGTCCAAGATTTACAAACGACGAGTGAGATAATAGACCTTATGAAGCATGCTCTATTATAATTTTTACTTTATTATACAAAGTATAAGGAGGTATTGGAATCATGAAAAAAATCGCTGACGAGATTTTTTCGCAAATACATATTTTGACGCCCACTGAATCCGTTGAGACCAATTTCTCAATGATGTCTGTGTGTGAGGATGGATGGATGTCCGTGTGCGAAATATTTCATGAACGAGATATGTAAACGAAACTTGGAATTTATAAGAGCTGAGTTGGTTTTATTATGTTAATTTTTTTTTAAATGCGACTTCGAGTTAAAATGGATAAATAAAATAAAGTAATATTTCGACACCAACAAATTACAAATTAGAAAATGAAAATGGCGTTGAAAAATCTTTAAGAACTCATAGTAAATTAAAAGACTTTTGGATTAAGTTCTGTATAAATATTTTATTAAAATACAACTTTTCTAATTACTAAGCGTTGTATTTAATTAAAATGTTTGTATAGAACTCAATCCATAAGTCTTTTTAATGAATGATTTTTTTCGCTAAGAAATATAATTTTACTTTCGCCTTTAAGCAACTTTTAATTGCTTCAAACAATTAATTCTGAAGTAGCTATGTAGGTATCGTATCGTTAACGTGTATAACTTCACTAGGTATAGAATTTCACAATTTATAGTTTCTGTACAGATTAAGATTACGTTGACGTTGTACGGAGATAAACAAACAAGTTATTAATTACATAAATAAGAGATATTAGAAACTATGCTGGAGAGACGTATATGTTTGAGCTATGCAATGAATTTTCAATTAATTTAGCTTTGGCTTAATTTATTTATACTTTATATTAGATTGTTTAAAACTTAGGTAAAAGACAGATAATTAAAAGAAATTTCTTACTTTATAAGAGAAAAGGACTTAGAAGTAATATTGAAACTTTTAATAACTTTAAACTGTACAACCTTGATGTATTTAATATATAATAATTTCTCATATAACTAATTAAGAACTATGTTTTAGCAGACTACAAAGACACAGCGCAGTCAAAAGGAAATGCTCGCTTTAAAATATAAAAGGGTCTTCATCATTTCCAAAATATTTATGGCTGGTTTATTCTGGATTGAATGTACAAATTTAGATTTAGAAATTTATATGGGTCGATTCTGTTCGCATCTGTAAGATCTGTAAGCAAATCTATTAGAACTATAACAGCTTACGATCAAGAATGCAATTCTGATCACATCTGTAGCTTACAGATGCCCTGTAAACGCTTACAGTTATCGTAATTTCTTCCGGTGACTGAAACCCTGGCCATAAGCTTACAGATTTTAGCAACAACGACTAATATGTATTGGCATTTTTCTAGGAGAAGATGAGAATAGGTTAGTTCATATAATAAATAATCGATATATTATTTTTTTGTCAAAATAATGTTTGTTTATTAAAGGAATTTAAAGGAGGTATTTCGTAGAAACTTGAGACTACACAAATCTTTGGAGTTCCAGATTGTTTTTTATTTTAACTGTTTAAATTTAATAAAGGAGTCCTGGACTAGAGTTTAATAGTTCTGTTTGATTCTGTCATTTTGTATATAGTTGTCCTCTAACGTCTGATTTATTATTTCTGTTCTGAACACATCATCATTTTCAAGAATGTTTATGAACATTTCATATTTGTCTGTTGTTGTATTTCTTGTATGTTTTCTCTTTCCCTTACCTTTTTCCCTGAGATCTAAATAAAGTTAAAATAAATATATCACAACGATATTTTCTTATTAATAGGTGTGGTATTTTGGTCATAATTTCAAATTCCAACCAAGATTTGCGGTTGTTGCTAGACATCATATCATGCGCATTATTTACAATTAAAACTATGATATTTGAAATAGGTTATGTTTTCAAAATAATCATAATTAACATAATATTTACTTACAACATGCCGGGAGATTTTTTTATCAGTATACATAGGGATGTATCATTACCATAGTTACAGTTAAAGTGATTGACAGCAATGTATTACCGCGTTTTTTTTAAGAGTGAACATAGGGATAATTTACATTGATTATTAATAATAGTTAATCATATTGAAACAAACAATGCAAGTTTAAACAAATAAGAAATTTGTTTTAATTGCTTTAGTACTTAATAAATTACATTGAATTGATAGGAATTATTATTTTTAATTACTGTAAGTTATCCCTATGTGCACTCATAAAAAAAACGCTTTAATACATTGCTGTCAATCATTTGGACTGTAACTATGGTAATGACGCATCCCTATGTATACTGATAAAAAAAACTCCCGGTATGTTAAAATAAGTGTATATAATGTTTATCCGTAATTTATTTGAAAAGTTATAAAATACAAACAAAGAAAAATAATTCTGATCTGTTTTGACGTTTCAATATTCTGTGTGAAGTTAGCTCCAAAATGCATTTACGAGAAACCTTGAACATTTAGTATCTGTAAATCAGTTCGTTACAGACATACGAACAGAATTGCCATATTTGTAAATTTGTAAACTGGTACTTACAGACCAATCGTAAGCAACAAGTTCCCGATTTTACAAATTTACAGGACTCTGAACAGAATCGACCCATAATTTTAAAAATATAAAATGCATACAATAGTTATTTGTGTATCAAGTGCGGATAGAGCATTGTTTGTTGCACGCGGCGAGAAATTGTTGATCGAGGCGAAGCCGAGATCAACAACTCGACAAGTGCACCGAACAAGCTCTATCCGACGAGATACACACAATATTTTTTCTACAATCGTTGAACAATGTCAAGCTGTAGAAAAAAATTAATTTTCAAAATTATCTTTGGTCACGCCTATAACAATTCTGTAAAATTGTAGTTACCCATGTCACCGTAATCATGACAACGTTTATGAACAAAATGAACATTTTCAAAGAAATCATAATTTGACACATGGAGTACATTTGACATAAAGTCTACAGAGTGAATACGTTTATGGTGATTAAGTTGAAGTGTATGTACGTATATGCCAACTGTATTTGCAATAGCAAGGTTATTACCAGAAAAATCCAATGCATCATTTACTTTTATCTAATTTATTTTTGTTTTATTTTTGTCGCACTAGTGCGACAATATGTCACTTTGTCGCCCTAGAGCGACAATTTTGAACATTTCCTAACTAAAAATGGAATAACAATGTCGATATTGTGCAACGATTGTAGAAAAATACCTTTTTCTACAATCGTTGCACAATATCGACATTGTTATTCCATTTTTGGTTAGGAAATGTTCAAAATTGTCGCTCTAGGGCGACAAAGTGACACATTGTCGCACTAGTGCGACAAAAACAAAACAAAAATAAATTAGGTAAAAGAAGTAAATGATGCATTGGATTTTTCTGGTAATAACCTTGCTATTGCAAATACAGGCATATACGTACATACACTTCAACCTAATCACCATAAACGTATTCACTCTGTAGACTTTATGTCAAATGTACTCCATATGTCAAATGTACTCCATGTGTCAAATTATGATTTCTTTGAAAATTTTTATTTTGTTTATAAACGTTGTCATGATTACGGTGACATGGGTAACTACAATTTTACTGAATTGTTATAGGCGTGACCAAAGATAATTTGGAAAATTAATTTTTTTCTACAGCTTGACATTGTTCAACGATTGTAGAAAAAATATTGTGTGTATCTCGTCGGATAGAGCTTGTTCGGTGCACTTGTCGAGTTGTTGATCTCGGCTTCGCCTCGATCAACAATTTCTCGCCGCGTGCAACAAACAATGCTCTATCCGCACTTGATACACAAATAACTATTATTGGTTTATGCGGGATTTACGAATTTATACATTTATAATTTACATATAAAATATCACCATATTTCATATTATAAATCAAAATTTGTAAATCCGACTAATCAACTTGACTGGTAAACAAAAACCAACTGTAACAACAACAACAGTAAAATGTGTCAAGATCAAGATTGACAGTTGAACTGATTTATTTGTAATCATCATAAAATATTGTTGTTTTATTTTTTTGTTTAATACATGTGTAAAATAACTGAGGCCCAATCTTGATTGGCAGATTTCAAATTTAATAAATACAGTTCAAACCTAAATTTCTAAACCAAAATTTGTAAATTAAATCCATTATAAAACAGCCATTATAATTTCACTAATGATAATTATTATCTTATTTATGACAATAGGTTTGTTGTCAAGGTAACAAACATATTGTTCTATTCAGCCAAATTTAAGGAATTTAAGATTTAAATTAAAAGATAATTTTAAGTAAATATAGGTTAAGTAACAATTAATTATATTATTAGTAGCTCGATTGAAGTATTTTCATCATTACGATCAACCTAGTCTTACTTAATAACTCAAATAATAATATTAAACTTCTCTATTTTTATAGTGCAAGATGTAATAAAGAATAATGATAAAAAATATCCTTAAAATAAGCTGTCAAAAATATGTTTTAATAACAATAGAAACAGCTGTTAACAATAACAGAATCAAAGAGCAAGAGAATATACATAGAAGATTTTTTTGCTAAACCTTGTTTGTGAGTTTATCGAAATAAGATTTCTTGAATATTTCTTCGATTTTACGATGTGTATTATTACTGACAGCAGCTTTCAAAAAACGTATTGATATTGACAGATCTGTTAACCACAGAAAGAGAATCATTCAGATAAATTGTAAAGCAAGTCGCGTTCAGATACAAATTGTCAAGAGTAATGCAAACGGAATTTGGAATAATCAGTGTAATTAAAACAATGCCACTGCTAACATTCCAGTTAAGTTTATTGAATTTGTTAAAACCGCGATAATTTGAGTTGTAATTCTATAGTTGGAGTTGTATTGGACTCTGAATTTCGACAGTATTACGACTACTTATATTTGTAGATAAAATAATATCAGCTTATTGCAATGAAGTTAAATGTGCGTATTACTGTTTGTATTCAAGTATTAATATTTAATATATTACTAATGTAGGATACGGATAACTTCTTTTGAAATGAGATATTTTCGTAAAATGAGTAGATATACAATGCATTGGTGTATGATCAGCTAAAAGGTCATTCCAGCAACCGAATATTATTATTATTATTATTAATTCAGCTTTAATAAATACAAGGCGATTCATAATGTACGGAAAAGATTGAAAGTGTAGCCAAAATAATGCTTTTTTCTTAATATTATTTTCAGAAAAATTCAATAAACGTCTTCGACTCGTGGTCATTTTCGTAGCAATAAAAACTCAATAGACCAGGCGGTAATTTTTGCTTCTTATATTTAAATGAAGAGCTGATAAGATTTTGGATAAAATTGGTCAACCGGAAGTAGCAGTTTACTTGAAGCCCTTAACAGTTTTTCGTGAAAAACACGGTTAAATTTCCTTTTTCAACAATTTATGTTATTTTGAAAGTTGTAGAATATTACATTTTACATGTGTTTTGATTCCACTTATTTTATTAATTTTCATTAGATTTAGAGATAATTAAATATAAAGAAATTATGTTTCATAAATCTTGCACTCCTTGTACACCATGGAAACACTTAAAAATTTTTAATTTTTTTACGGAATGTGACACAAGTCATTTTGATTGTGAAGCTGTTTTCTTATTGAAATATATGTCAAAAAAATAAATTAATATACGAAATAAAATTAAATTTCTCAAATATAAATAGAGAATAAACAAATAAGAAGATATGTTTCTGTATCATAAAATACTATTTTGTACCGTTTATGAATAGTATTGGGAGGGAGATTATGTGCTGAAACATCAGATTTTTTTTTGTTTCTATAGAATATGTTTCTTTCAAATTTTAATTTTAAATTATACACCCAACGAAAAATAATGGCAAAAGCAAAGAATTGTAGAAATTTTTTTTCAATTTTTTCGATGAATTATAGTACCCATAATTCACGATAGATATTTCTTTTTCCAGCTGTGTATTTTTAATTTAAACTAGTCAAAAAGGCAAAAAGTAATTCGTCTCTGCTTTCCCATTTCATTCTATTATAATGAGCGATTCCGTTTATACAAGCATGTCATAAATTTAGCAAAATCTTTTATAAAATGAGTGCTTTCGATGTTATTAAGTTTAATCTTTTAAATGTACAATTCGCATTATTGATTATACTCCTTAAGCGATCCAAATTAGTCCGACTAGACTCGTTAATATCCTTGACACGTGGAATAAATTGCTCTGCGTCCGCATGTTATGCAACTTTTATAATCCGTGGAGAATGAGAGCCAATCACAACTCGCTTCTGATATTTCAACTCAACTAATTCCAGAGCAAAGAGCACGTTTGTCACGGCTATATGGAGCCATCAATAATTGGAGATTATATAATGAAATTAAGAATGTGGTTGCTTGGTTCTATTTCTTCGTTACGTGCTCGTGTGAATTATACGGTGTGTTGCAAAATGAGTTATTACGAAACAGCTCTGTGGTAGGGTAACGCATTGGACAGTTGATAGAATATGTGACCCTTAATTTGATTCCTGCAACGATAAATTTTGACATCGAACATTTATTGTTATTGTTAACCCTTTTCACGGATATATTTGCAGATCGCTATTACCTATATAAATAGAAAATAGTCAATATATTTATTTATACTAGAACTAGTAGGATGCTTGGAAAAGTACTGATAAAGTTTAGGTAGGAAAATAAACCATGTGAGTGATAAAAAGGAACTTCAGTGCCGAGGTACATATTAAGTTTTATTTGAAATCTAACATTAAAAAAAAAACTGTAAAAAAATTACAATATAGGTTAAGTTTATACATCTGTCAGTTGTCAATTGAAACTGACAGTCAGTGTTGCCAACCTTGAAAAGTGAATAGCACTCAAAATTATGTGTTTTGTCCTCAATTTCGTCATCGGAATTAATTAGTTAATTCTTCTTGCAAATTTTGTTTCATGTTACGTCCAAATTTACTATAGTACGTTAATATATCTGCCAAAATTATCCTACTTGTACAATAATTATTTACCGGTTGCCAACACTGGGTTGCTCAAAATCGACGTATAATGGGTTACTATAGTGACGATTTCTGTGCTTTTAATGACGATTTTTGAGCACTTTAGTGCCGATATCAAATAAAATAATTTTAATAAATATTGTACTTGTTACTGCGGTTACTTGTTTACTTGTCAATTTAATAACTTGGGATTAAATTTCGAAATTTAATCCCTCTGAGATTAAAATTGACACTTCAGTCCACGAGAAGAAATTAGGGCATTTAAACCCGGAAGTGGAAAAAATAATTTTCCGTTTTATCTGTATTTGTAATTTAACAAAATTTGTATATTTGTCCTCTCACGCGTAAGATAAGCGTGCGCTACCTATACTCGGTATATGAGCACGTGACAAATGTCAATTTAACTGGAATGAATTTATGTTTTATGTAATAATGAAAAATTAGTTATTGATTCAGTTCAATATAAAGATTAAATAATATTCATTTAATATTGAGTGTCAGTTCATTTTCTTTTTTATGTTCAAGTTAATTAATTATTAAGATTCAAAAAAATTAAACTTAAACGTATGAAATACATTAAATTATATCACGCCTTTTACCCATTATGGGTGTGGCACTCTAATTGCACAGATCTCGGTAAATGATATATTTTTGCATATGAATTACGGTTACCAGCCGTCAAGTATTTACCTCATAAAAATTATGAAATTATATTTTATTTCATACTGTATCACATTTGCATGTTTACGAAGGCTAGTTGGTCAAAAATTCAGAACTTTGATACTGTAACGTAACGTTTCAGTAAGCGCATCCACCAATTTTCTCTAGCACATAAATTCCCGCCCAATACTACTCTTAAACGGCACAAAATAGTACTTGATGATACAGAAAAATACCTTCTTAATTGTTTATTTTCTATTTATATATGAGAAATTTAAATTTCTTTCGTATATACTTTTATCTACAAATGTGGGTATAAAACATTATATGTTTCATTTATTATAATAACGATATATTGTTTAAAAAAATTCATCTTCATTCCGTATGGTTGACCTTAATTCTTAGACTCTTCCACATTATATAAATGTATATCGAAAACGTGGCCCTCTTTCCAAATGAAATTTCAAAGTTTGTCATTAGATTCAGTAGAAAATTAAGTAGGCCGTGAACACCTAAAGTAGAAATGAACAAAATGAATGTGCCATTATAATTATAATTTCCACGTGACTTCTAACATGTTTTGTGAAAATCAATATTCCTAAAAGTATTACTTTTGGTCCTAACCATTATGGTTTGATAGTTACACAGGGTGGTGAAATAAATTAGGCAATATAGGAAATACAATGTTATTTTTTTGTATTCAAGTAAATTTTATAGATAACTCTACTCTACTTTTAAAATTCTAATCTAATTTTATTTGACATCTTTTTAGGTAATATAGTAAATCAAGATTAAAATTATATACAAGTACTCATTTGCAGTACAATATCCCTGCATTTTATTTAATACAGATTAATTTATTTTGATGCTGCGATTTAATGAAATTAATAATAATAATTCCCAATTTTCCGCCCACTCTTTTATTGCTACTGACGTACAGTGCTTGTAATTTGTTTTAAATATTTTAATTTGTCACTGTCAATTTCTGCCGATTGAACCCATACGACGTTAATTCCTGTGAAGTATTCAGATATTTGTCTTGCACTGCGCCCCCATAATACATTCTAATAATATTTACACGGTTCTCAACATTTAATATATTCATAATGACAGTGACAGATTAAAATATTTAAAACAAATTGCAAGCACTATACGTCAGTAGCAATAAAAAGAGTAGGCGGAAAATTAGGAATTATTATTGTTGATTTAATTAAATTACGGTATCAAAATAAATAATCTGCATTAAATAAGATGAAGGGATATTGACAGTATTGTGATTTAAAATTTGGATGCATAATTTTTTGCCGGACACTTTTTATTTACAAAAAACTGATTTTACATGTTAACTGCCTATGCCAACATTTGCGTGGGACACACGGTATACATAAATAATTTACATTTTTGTCAATTATTGTGGTTTATTGGAATATAAAGGCTGGTACCTGGAGTATTTTAAGAGAAATCATTCATACCTCTAACCACTTATTCCTCGGACGCCCACGCAATCGTTCACCCTCAATCTCATATCCGCTTATACATAATTTCACCAACCTTTCATTCGACATTCGCTCAAGATGTTCAATCCACCTCAACTGACTCACTCCCACTTTCTTACTCACCATACGCCAAGGTATTCTGGAAACTATTACGTCTCGTATACCCACACCCTCCTCTCAAATATCTCATTTCTAAAGCAGTTGTTCATGGTTCCTCATCCACACCCAGTATTTAGAACCGTACATCAATGTAGGCACAAACACACTACACTGCTCAAAAAAAAAAAAATCGAGCCACTTGGCCGAACCAAGAAAATAACTGTTTTTAAAATGTGGGGCATTCCCTCTGGAGATACATTCCTCCTCTACGTTCTCCAAAAATCCCGAAGAAATTCGCTCTCCCCGACCCCCTGAAAAATCGCTTCATGTCTGGGCAATGAAAAATCTCAAAGTTTGAAGGCTTGTAGCTCCAGAGGGAATTTCCAGATTTTGATTTACACGTCCTTGAAAGAAATTTTCTTGGTCAAGTGGCTCGATTTTTTTTTGAGCAGTGTATTTATATAAAATAATCACAAAATTAAAATTAATTACAAAATCGTTAAAAAAATATATTAAATACGGCACCAAACACAGATTTAACAGCTTCGATAGCAGTGCTATTTAGAGCCTAGTTGAACAAATAACTGTTCTTCTTATTATAATAGTCTTGTAAAATAGAAATTGTTTGATTTTAACAAACCTTGTAGATGTTATAGTTTTCGAACAGCCTGTACGGTATGGAACGTTTCCAATGTCTGTTAATTACGAGAATATATACGTAAAATATTCTTTGCATTCCTACGAAAACCTATTAATTAATTTGATCATGCGTCTGAAAACGTGCTACACTTTTTTCAATGAACATAGATATATTATTTCAATTTTATGTTAATGTTAATTTGACGACATTGATTATTTCTCTAGCCAAATTTATTTTGTCATTTAACTAGCTTTGAACTTGAAGCTTGAAGCTTTGCAAGCGCCTTTTGATGTCGAAGATGCAAAGGAAAATAAAGTACGAGTAACTAAGTAGTGCGTACTTCTTCGACTCTTCGATCTCTTTTGTATTGGAGCCATCTTTGACTCTAATATAATTTTGATTTCAAAGGATCTGGGTTTACTTATCACAGTTGTGAAACGAAGGAAACTTTTATTTTTGAAATAAGCCAGAGGACATATTAAAGTGGAATTGGATGAACGAAAGTAAAAGTTTGCGTTCTTCAGATAAGGCATTAGGAGTTTAATTGGAATTTGCCAACTGGAGAAATGATGTACCTTCAAACTTTATGCTTTATTGAAAGAAGTTTCTTATTTTAATTACTTTCTCACAAAAAAGTACAAATAACTACAAAAATAAATAGTCTACCCATTAATATAGTGAATTCGATTCGTCCAGTTCAGTATGTCTGTGTGTATTTCCTAATGCCTATTATTAGCCATAATATTATCTCATAATAATACAAACGACATACAGGGTGAAATGTAGCATATAAGAATTTCAATACTATTTTTATTGAAGACAAACGAAAATTACTGGAATTCAGTCAATTTTATTATAACAATTTATCTCCTCTTGAGCCTTCTTCAGGAGATGAGAAAAATTGTTATAATAAAATTGACTGAATTCCAGTAATTTTCGTTTGTCTTCATCAACCCTTCCAGTCAAGAAAAATTTTATGTTCATAACTATTTTTATTATTACTTTTTTACGTAGGTATTCAGTTAAGTAAAAGAAAAAGTTTTTCTGAATTTAAAAATGCATGCAATAAGGCCCATTTGGTTACCTAATTATTAATATATTACGATATATCAATAAAATTACAATTACTATTTATTACAAAAATTGTAACATAGCCGAGGAAAAATTATAGAATTTTACCTATCTACGAGAATACTATAAAAATTACAACAAATTCCAAAAGTACGTATCCCTTTCCTGATTTGTAATAATTAATTTATCGATTTGAAAATTACAAGTATTTTTAACCAACGAATCAGAAATTAGAAAAAAAATTCAGCTTCAAAGAAAAAATTTTTTAACAAAAAATTAAACTGCTTATTTTTTTTGCATTTATTATTATACTGATTATTTTTTGACGTTTATTTAAACCAATCAAATGCTTTATTGTATGTCACGTGTCTGCGTCTTAACCAATCCTGTCATTATTATACTGGGAATAATGCTCTTGTGATTATTCTCGGCAATTTTCTCTGTAGCTTTTTTGTTTTTGTTGACAGATGTCAAATGTCAGATAATTATCATCAACACAAGTAAAAATGAGCAAAAAAGATAGATTTAGTGGCGTGGCTGATGATGAAATCAAAAAATAATCTAATTAAATATAACTCGAGATTTCGATAAATTAGAAAATAATTCTCCAGTATCTTTCTCAAACTTGTCACCATTTGGCAATAGCCACGAAAGCCCGTAGGGTTGTCAAATTATTTTCAATTTATTCTCACTCTCTTGTTATATTATTACTGATAATAAAGCTCTATTGATTATTCCCGGGAATAATCTCTGTAGCTGTTTTGTTTTTGTTGACAAATGTCAGATGTCACCTAGTTATCATCAACACAAGAAAAAATTACCAAAAAAAATAGATTTAGTAGCGTGCCTGATGATGAAATCAAAAAGTAATCTAATTAAATATGACTCGAGAGTTCGATAAATTAAATAATAATTTTCCAGTATCTTTCTCAAATTATTTTCAATTCTTACTCTCTCGTTATATTATTACTGACAAAAAAGATACTGAAAAGCGATAACAAAATAAACCTTTTTAGTGTTAATAACTAAGCTCCTAAACTAATGTAAGTAACTAATTTTGAGTCTGCGATCGTTGATTGTTTGGCGCCGACTCAAAATTAGTTACCTACTTACATTAGCTTAGATGCTTTAAGACTAAAATGTTTTTCGCTTTTCAGTTTCTTTTTTCGTCAGTTTAATTTTATTTTTAAAAAGTTTTTATATTTTCTTATTTAGAATTGTGTATAAAAAATTAATTTTGATCACAAACGCAATACACAGTTTTGATTTATTTATTCTTAATTTTCTTAAGTTAGCAATTCCTATTGCTATGTATGGAAACAAATGAGTAGTTAATCTATTGAAAATACAAGCATTATTAACCTAGAATATAAATGACACTATTAAGTTTCGTAGTCGTTCTAATGTAATAAATAATTATTGTGATCCACTTACATCTTTTGTTGCTAAAGATGTAATAAATAATTGTATTTACATTATTGGTAAGGATTTTAAATTTGGTAGAAAATTCTTCATAAATTAATATAAAATATCTTTAACAAGGTTATACAAATTTCCCTTTAGAACTTCTAACAAAAGTTCAATAATTTTGTAATAACCGAAGACTGATAAAGACAATTAATTTGTTGGCAAAATATTTGACACTGTCGACCTTCTAGGAGTTATCTCGAAGTTTTCCGAGTCTGCGTACTTTGTGCGCATCGCTTTTCAGCTTAACGAAACTTTGCAAGCTCCTCAGTTTGACGTTGGACTGCGAAAGCTCACAAGCTCGCGCGGAAAGCTCACTGATAAATAAACCAACTTCATATCATACTATAAACAACCACGATTAGAGATTTGTTTAAGAAACCTAATAATCAAACTTAAATATTTGTTGCAATACTTTTGGATTTTTCTCGAGTGTTATTTCTCTTTTGTTTATAAACATTAGTTTATTTTTTTGTTTTGTTTATATATCAATAAAATATTGGTCCAATACGTATAGTTCTCAAATTATAATTTTTTTATTGTTAAATTAATCATGTAATATTTTTGATTTAAATTAAATTATTTGTCTTCTTATAAGAATAAAAATAAGAGGTTCTATACAAGATTATTATTATTTTAATTAATCGTCAAGATGGGGTATTCAAAAACTGACCGGGCTATAGCCATTACAGGATCTCTGCGAATGGCTAAAAAATGGACCAAAGTTTTAGGATTGCAAAGTTTTAAGAAATTGTCTGCAGAGGAGATGCTACAGGTAATCAAATTTTGATAATTAATGTTGTTTTTATACGGCGCATATAACTGTAGTTCTTTTGTTATTGAATATAGAGAATACTATGTTATACTGTAAGTGTCAGTTGAGATGCAACATTTGTTTTTCTGTTATTAATTTATTGCTATAGATACGAGCTATACAGAGTGTTCGGAAAAGTAGTGAAAAGCTTCAGGTAGAACGATTCTTTGATTAATAATTCTGAGTAGGTAATCCTAATATAAAAAGAACAAATCTTAAATGTAAATTAATGTCAAATTGTGATTTAATCTAGAATAATTGTAAGATAACTTAAAAAAGTATGTATAATCACTAAAATACGGTTATTAATAAAATTAAGAATATATTAAAATTTGTACAATAATTTTTTGTAAATAACATTCATATTGGTAACATTATATTATCCTCTTTAGAGAGGGAAACACATTTTCCTCACTAATTCGGAAGAAGAATAATGGGGTTTCCAGAAATGTCTCGAAAAAAAATTTTTGTGAAAGGTTGCCATGTGAAATACTCCTAAAATTTTAAAAAATACATCTAAAAAGTAGTTAAAAACCTAAAGTATTGGTATTAAACCATTTGTTACATTAACGTAATTTTACACAATTTTGTTTGAAAGTATACAATAATGATATTGCATAAAAAAAAATTTGTATTAGGGTTATCACATAACCACTTTTCCGAACAGCCTGTCTAGTAGGTACATTATCGTACTGTTCCAGATAAAATGCAACATAGGTTGTCGATGTCGACATAGCATAATCATTTCTCAAACTATAACCATAATTGTATCAAGTAAAGTAAATTTACATAAAAATAATAAAACAGATTCTCTGCAACTGTCAAACTTTTAAATACAAATGTTTAGTTTAGTTCGCTCAGTTATTGCAGCGTGTGATAAATTCATAGCACACAGTTGCGGGCGCATCTGATTGGCTAATGAGATTTCATATCACACAGTATTGCTAGTGATATGTAATGGCCAACTTTCAGTAATAGTTTAGCGTGTGAATTTATGTACTTTTCGTAGTGGTCGGCGGAAAAACTATTGTTTAGAATTTTACAAAAAAACAAATACCTAATTCAAAGTAAAGTTGCGCCTGTAAATCGTAGATAACACATTTTAAGGATTATAGCTGTTTTCCTCTTGATTTGATTGATTTTATTATTAACTACACTTTTCATTATAAAAGGATCAACAGATTGATGATCGAAGAAATTACTCGACCGGTATCATTATCTAAAGAGAAATTATGACAAGTCAAGCCATAAATTGTATGTGAATGTTTAAATAATTAGAGATTAATTGCTGTCAGATCTTTAATAATTACTATTTGCTTCTTTCAATTTGTTTATCAACTTTTCATTGTTACACTTGATTTAGTTTGTTGTATTGATGTTGAACGGCAGACATTCGAACATCTCTTATAAATTTATTTATTGTTCTTAACTACATTGCATACTTTCTTTGCTGTACTAATCATTTTAGGACTATAATGAGTAAGAAATGTCTTAAAGAGAAACAAAATTAAAAAGAAAAAATATAAAGTTGCATATTATTGCGCGAAAATAAAACACCCGAGTAAAAAAATTAAACTTACTTGAAAAAAAATTCGGTAATGATTAAAATAATAGAGTAAAATAAAAAATGCAGACTGTTGGCTACCCGGTATCTTTATATTCTTTCTTTCCCCCTTTAGTTAAATAATAAATGTAATATCTATGCATGATCTAAAAACAAAAACATGTTTTTAAACTATTTTATGTTTATCGTACCTAAATTATGAATGCACGCTGTTTCTGTTAATTTTTTTTTTTTTATACTAGTTTCATCAAAAAGTATCATAAATCTACAACAGAAATTTGCAGTAATAACTCTTAAAACTTGGAAAGGATTATTGTCAGATTACAAACTCTTTTCATTTTCGAAGTTTTGTAAACAGGTTGTTTTCAGATTTAGATATATATGATTAAGTGAGGACATAGTTTTTGAGAAAGTTTTTAAGTATAAAAGTATTGATTGTGTTTTTACCCATTTTGGAAACTTGCCACTGTACTAAGGTACCTTCCTGAGCAATGCAGTATTATCCGGATTCGGATATTTGGACTGGAGCCAATGCATTTCTCATTTGTGTTTTCCTGTCGAAAATTATTTTACGTGTGACATATTTAAGCAAAGAAAACTTCTTTAAAACATAAATCATTCCGTAACATTTTCTTTGTTAATAATATTTATTTATTTATAATGCCTGTTTTACACAACGCAATGTATTGGTCAATAAATTGGCCAAGTTTTCTTGTAGTCGTTTACGAAAGCGATAAACAAGCCTGATCCTTGAGACAGACAGATATCGTGGGCCACTCTTCTTTGTTTAATACTTGTTAGTAGAACGGTTGCTATGCCAAACTAACCAAAACATAAATAAGTTTGAGTGGAAAAACATTAACGCAGAGATTCACAGCCTAATACTTTTTTCTACGACCACTTAGAAATCTGCTGCTAGAGATATGAGGTACATTGCAAGCATCGTGCGAAATGAATTTGTTTTGTATTTCAATACCTGGTCAGTTCATTTCAGTACAGGTGCCATTGCTAGGATACTTATTTAGAATTGTCAAATATTGGAATGGTAAAAGTGGGACAAATTAATTATTAAAATATAAATTAATTAGGAAATAATATTGTGGTCGTAGAAAAAGTATAGTAAACAACTCGTATGAAATGTACATTTCATATTCGTAGGAAATGAGTACCATTCCATGCTCGTTGTATACCACTTATTATTGATTGTTTAAGCATTGAAATAAACTTAATTTATGTAATCATGATGCTTATCTTACACTTTTTCGTAAACACTCACATTGACCTCTTCCCCAAATACATATTAAATACAATTCTTATTATTAATTCTAATTTAATTGTAAAAGTACATTGTTGAATACTTGCTCTCGCTAAATTTGATACATTTCGAATTGGAGATTTATTAGCAATTTGTTATTTCTTTGTAGGTCTTGGCAGACGAATTATATACCTGAAAACTTTTAAGATTGAATCTTTCATAAAACGAAATGTTCGATTTATTATGTAACAGATTTCTAATACCCTGTCGAATGAACTTCAACACAAAGACGAAAATACTGAAAATATAAAAATCTCGTTTAAAGGTTATTTCAGTGTAAATTTTGAAAGAAGCATTTTTATCGTTTATCGTAAGATGCTATACGAATTGAAATTGTTCAAACGAAATAAAGGTACTGTTGATTCATCTGTACTTTATTGGAAATTTGATTGTTGACTTGTGTTCTGACAGAAAATATCTTTACATTCAAAGAGGTCTGTGTACATTAGAAAAGATGGCATATTATATTACAGTTTTTATTTGAAATTTATTTACATGCTTTCTAAATCAATAATTATATTATCACACCTAATTTAGGTGTAGCACAAGTAACACTGTGCTTTTGTGTATCTCATTAATGTCTGTTTTCCACAGCACAATTTATTAGTCAGAAAATTTACCAAGTTTTCTTGACAATAAATTTTTAAGAACAAAAATATTGTTCGTTTTACACACGTCAATTTTTTTTTTTCCGTCAATTTATAGTGACAATTTCAGTAGTACCAACATTATATCAGCTGTCACCTATGCTACTAATATTTCCATCCCGTAAATTAAATACATGGGGTAAATAGCTCCGTGGTAACGTGTCGGACTGTGTATCGCGAGATCCTCAGTTCGAATCCCACTGCCGACAGTTACAAATTTAAATTTACCCCCGTGGTTCCCCCTCCACTAACATTTTTGGGGGCTATGATTTGACAGCTGGTATCCGCATTTCATACGTAAAAATATATCACTTACCGAGATCTGCGTAAGCAGAGTGCCACACCCATAATGGGTAATAGGCGTGATGATGTATTTATTTATTTATTTAAATTAAATACTCCTCCAAACTTAACTTGAAATTTATTACTTATGTATAATTTCAACATGAATAAACTCATTGCTGTAGTATTCATCGTAATATGTCTTATATTTATCGAAATATGGTGATTTGTAATATTTTTCAAAATACGGAAATTTCCCCAAATATGACTTTAAATTGTAAAATTTTTTTATTGCATTTCTTTATAATATTTGCGCCAGGAAATCCATTGCAGCAGAGCGCATCGTCATATTTCTAATATTTTTCGAGATATGACGATTTTTTATATTTTCTGAAGAGCAACTTTGAGGGGCTGTAACTCGACAACTATACAAGATATCGAAAAAAATCTCCAGTTTTGTGTTTTTCGTGCCATTTATAATAAATTAGTAAATTTTGAAAATTTTGAAATTTTTATTAATTTTTTGTCAAAATTTCGATTGGAGATATCTAGTCAAATATGAAAGATACAGACTTGCAGTGTACACCAATCGATTCTGCTCGACGAAATACTTTTACCCTGAAAACTTCATTAAATTCAGACAACCGGTTGAAATGTTAGAGCAAAAAGTCTTAAAATATCCAAATTCAGGCCAAACGTCAAGGGGTAACACTTGAGTTTTTGGACAAAAATCGCCATTTCCAGGCTTTTTGCTCTAACTTTCCATCCCGTAAAGAGATTTTTATGAAACTTTGCATACTTATGTATTTCGACGAGCTGAATCGATTGGTGAACACTGCAAATTTGTATCTTTAATATTTATCGCATTATCGCCGATCGAAATTTTGAACAAAAATACAAAAAAAATTCAAAATTTTAAAAATTTGCTAATTTGTTATATAAGGCACCAGAAACGCTAACCTGGAGAGAATTTTTAGATATCTCGTGTAGTTTTTGAATTACATGCCCTTAAAGTTGCACTTCGAAAAATAACAAAAATCGACGTATCTCGAAAAATATTAGAGATCTGACGATGCGCTCTGCTACAATGGGTTTCTTATCGCTTATATTATAAAGAAATGTAATAAAAAAATATTACAATTTTAAGTGAAAAATATTCCGTGAGTTTCAAATTTTTCTATCGGTATGTGAATCTGTATTGAATGATTAATAATTACAGTTTCTGTTATTTGTTTGTTCCCATAGCAACTAAAATTAGTTTATTAAACATATAATTCAGTTTTGTCAGAAGTCTATTAATATCTAGTCAGCAAAACTTTTTAACTAATAATAAAATATTACTTACATTTATAATATTTCACAAGACACATATTTTTGACACTTCACAATTATTTGATACGTTTGACACATAAATTTTAAAAATGTTTGACACATAAATATTAAAATGGCTCCTGAGATATGTCATAGGACACTCTTCTTTATCTAACACTTGTTTGTAGAGCGGTTGCTATGCTATATCAAAACATTGTATAACAAAGACACATAACCCACAGCTAGCTGTCTCCCTCGGTTCGCATTCGAAGCTGTTTAATATTAAAGTTATATATTATATTGCAATATTTCCATATGTTTGTTTGAAGATGTGGGGATTAAAATATTAAAATTACCTAAATTTGATTAATGTTGTACATTGCATACTTCTTACAAAGCAACAGCGGTGAAATTTGTAATTTCGATTTAATGAGATTCTGTGTTCCAATTACGCAACATTCCGTACATTATTACATCGAACTTTTGCAGTGGTTTGGTATTTGTTGTTGTCTGTTTCTACTCGTTGATTTGCTTCAGATATTTATTCAATATAATTTATAATAACCTACTTTTGATAAACATTTGTAGATAGTAAACATTTTTCATATTGCTGCATTTTTGTTAGTATTGTGATTTTATAAAAAATATTATGAATATATCAGAAAACACAGCTTTAAACTTTGAGGTCAGTATTGATGATAATATTTTGACACTACATTTGTACTTCTTTTAGCTGTGAAACTAAAATAATTAAATGTGTTAGGTGGTGTCTCGCAGGTTTTAAAAATTAACGGTTCATAGAATTTTTCGCAAGCTCGTAAATAACATGACATGAAAGGGTTGATCTTTATTAATCATCGGGTAAACACTGAAAATTCATGACATTAGTATGCAAAACACGTTGTACATTTTGAGATGTGTTCTGGTAATATTTTGGTTCGTAAAGCAGGACGAGCTGTTCACATTTTTATCAGTCATTCGATTTGTACCTCGACTATCCGATATAAATCTGCGGAAGAAATGCGCGTAACTACTTCTAGGAATGGCGTGACTTTATTGTGCTTCGTCTATGCAACTTTCTGTTCAAAAAGGAAGTAGATATTAGTTTTACGAGTAGTTCGACAGTGTGCTACAGGGAGAACATGGTATTTAATAAAAAAATATACAAGTTCAACTCCACATATATTTGTTACCACCCGAAAAAAATTGCTTCAATCAAATTTTTTTCACGCTTTTATTGCCACTATACAATACTTAAAGTATTGGTATTAAACGATTACTTACATCAACACAATTTTACACAATTCTTCGTGAACGTAAACAGCAATGATATTCCATAAAAAAATTTCTAAAATTCTTCTTAATTCTAATCGCACATTTACAAGTTATATGACTTCGTGTGGCTTTACGAAGGGCCGTACAATTTTTTTGCATTAGGATTATAGATTCAGAATTAATCAAATAATCGTTCTACGCAGTAAAAAATTCATAATCAAAATTGACAAAATTTTCTGTCTCAGACAATCCTCCGTTAATTTTTGTTAATTTAACAAGTTTCAAATTTGTTAGCAAGTATCAAGTAATTAATTATTTTTATGTATGTCATAACTAAATATATTTGTGAATATAGTAATTACTAACATTAATTTTTATGTGCTTTTGACTAAATATTTTAGTAATTATATTGAAGCAGAACAATAAAGCATAGTCATTATAATAAATTAAGTTGTTATACAAATAATATAAATTAACTTTAACTATTTCAAATTGATAAGTTAGCTAAATTTATTTGTTATTATTGACGAATCTATTTGTTAAATTTTATAAATGTAGCAAATAAATAAAAACAACTATTTTTCTTGTTGAAAATTCAGAATTGACAAAATTTTAATTTAATAAATTGTCATATTTGTTTAAAATATAAATTTAACGCAATATATTTGTCAAAATTAACTAAGAACACTTAACAACAACTGCAAAATTAACAAATCCCAATTCAAATTTTTTACTGTGTACCTCAAACTTGCCACTACTTTTGCGAATACACTGTATTACGAAAAAGGAAGTAAAATTACATGATATTATATATTAAATGTAATCCCTCAGCCTGAAAGTGATAAGAAAATATCGTATTTCGGTAACTAAATTACCATCATCGTTAGAAGGAAAAGGGATACAATCAACATTACACAACTTGTAAACCAAGCTCGTGGTCAAGATTGAAAAATAAAAGTTATTTTCTTTTTACTTTAAGGCTTTGGGATTAGATTTAATATATTTGATTGTTATTAGCTTTCATTTTTAACAATTTATTTTAAAAATACTTGTAGTATTTATTTTGTACTAAAAACTAAACAGTTGTTTTTCCTAATTGGTTTGATAATTATAATTGTATGTCACTGTTTCAGGCAGCGGAGGCTGGTAACATCAATGACTTCATGCGTCTGTACATGGACGACCCGGCGCGGCTGGGCGTCCGGGACGTTCGCGGCCGGACCGCGGCGCACCAGGCCGCTGCCAAGAACAAACTGGAGATCCTGCAGTTTATCGCCACCAACGGAGGAGGTAAGTTGTCTTTATTTCACTCAAATTACTGATTATTGCCGGTTCGATAAATCTACAATCGTAAAATACATTCTGTAACATCAAAATGAATTTTTAGATACTTCTTTCTTAAGAACAATCATTCGTACGTAATTATTAGTAATATTTCGATACCAACAATTTAACATTTTGAGGTTATATGTCATTTGTCTGTCAGATTTGAAAGTATTCATACCACCTATAGATTTAATAATATATATGGATGGAGCGTTGGCTATGCTTTTAAAACAGTAATCTGTAACCAACATAAGAGAGAAATATAGTAATATCTAAAATAACGCAGTGAGAGAAGAACAGTACATTTTCATGCCACCCGTCACGTGTTATGAATGAGCTGTTCTTCTCCCACTGCGTAATTTTAGATATGACTATCTCTCTCTTATGTTGGCATTAAACTGTTGTATGTAAAAATCAAAAAAATGTTTCCCACAAATTCATGTAGTTCCATTAGGTTGAAAATGTTCTCGTTTTATAATTAATATCCATTTCTTGATTCCACATTTTATGGAAAACTCTAATAAATATGTATATATACAGCGTTCTAACCTAAAAGTGACATATTTACCTGTCAAATGAGACCGTCTTTTGTAGCCTCTTTTATACAATTATATGCACAATAGAATTTTACTATATTTTATGTATTTAAATATGATATAAATAATTGACAAAATTATAAATTAGGGACAATAGTTCGCACAAAAGTCTATCAAAACAGTACTCTATATACTCACACGTCAAACGTCAAACCAAGTTTTTTATCATCTTGAGATGAAAGTCACGTGACAGGTGGACTTTCATCACTTTATTTCTATCACGCAGTGTTGGTTACAGACTGTCTTTGTCAATACTCCTTCCATACATTTTATTAGTTCTATGATACCACCACTAGAAAATGAAAAGCGCTATATAGATCTTCTTACCGAAGTATTTGCAGTGCTTATAGCCTTATAAGAACACCGAAATAAAAAAATAATAAAATCGTACAGCTGTTTGCGCGTGCTTTATTGTTGACTTAATTAACATATTTAGTGAATAAATTCAATAATTTTTGCATTTAACAAGAAGAATCTTTACAAATATTGAGTTTTCTTTAATTGTAAAACTTTAAAGCTTTGTTTGCGTAATCTAACTCCTAATATTCAGTTCTGACGTTTCAGATATTATTTCATTTCAATAGTTTTATTTGATTAAATAATTTCTGATGTTAAATTCTACAAACATTCACAAAACGAATTAGATAGTGCTTTGGGAACTACTAGGAAACTCAATTTAAATAGAAATTACGAAACTCAGCATTAATTCATGTTCAGTATATATAGGTACACGAGTAGTACAAAAAGAACACCGTAACTAAAGCAAACATTTTACACTTTATAGAAATTTTAATTGAAGTTGACAAAATATTGCAAGAGTTTATCTTCATCTTACAGTAATTTGACAGTCCAAAATTCATGTGAAACCCTTAAACTGCACTTAAGTCTACCAAATTGTAGTAGATAGATTTAAATTCTGTGTCATAAAATAATTTCGTCGAAATAAAATGAACACTCAAGAAATCAGTGAAGAGTTTAAATATAAATTACATTTTGTAAAAATTAAATATCTCTTCATGCATTGATTATAATGGCTGGTACCACAAGCTCTGTTTTTGCGTGTTTTAAGAGAAATGTTTTAGTCTCCGTTTTACCGCTCCGTTTTACCGTTCTAAAATTAACTTATAACTTATATTCGAAGCACTACTTTTATAAAATAATTTTAGAACATTGTATAGAGGTAAAACCAAGATTAAAACACTTCTCGTAAAACATTTAAAAACAGAGCTCGTTCGCAGTTTCATTTCTTTCCGATTGTGTCACATATCCTTATACATATTTCAGCAAATCATCAGCTATATTATAATATTAATGTTTGCTAACGTCCAATTCTATAGTCGACGAATAAAACCAAATTATTTTTCGACTGTATCTATGAAAACAAATAAAATGTTCATCATAGTAGTACATCATAAACAAATTTCATTCATTTTAATGCAATAATTTTATTTCTCTCTTTTTATTGTAGCGAACGCTTTTCCTTTGACATTTTTATTATATTCTTCGTTTCAGTGCATCGGAAAACTTTACTCTTTTAGTAAAAAATTTGAAATACATTTCAGGAAATTGTTCAGTAACTTGTTACAAAATTCTTATGTAGTAATAGTACTTACATAATGAAAACGAAACGAGAAAAATCTAATAAAATTAAATAAGTAATTAATATAATTGCAAATATGATACTTTTAAATTTTGTTAATAATTCTCTTTAATTATTCTCCTCTAAACTTCTTTAACAAAATTGTAGGGAACCTAAAATGTGCTTATTCATTGAAAACTCACTACCCAATTTTTTGATCAAAAACATTATCTCCCTCACTCATAGGTACACAGTAAAAAATTTTTAGTCAAAATTTTTAGTCCTAGAAAATCCACCGTTAATTTATGTTAATTTAACAAGTTTCAACAAATTTGTGGGCAAGTAACAAATTATTTTTGTCTATTTCGTAACTAAATATATTTGTGAATATAGTGATTATTAACATTTATTTTTATGTGCTTTTTACTAAATATTTTAGTAATTATATGGAAGCAGAACAATAAATCATAGTTATTATAACAAATTAAGTTGTTACAAAGGATACAAACTTTCTTTAACAATTTCAAATTGATAAGTTAGCTAAATTTATTTGTTATTATTGACGAGTCTATCTGTTAAATTTTATAAATATAGCAAATAAATAAAAACAACAATTTTTCATGTTAAAAATTCAGAATTGACAAAATTTTAATTTTACAAATTGTCATATTTGTTCAAATTGTTAATTTAACGCAATATATTTGTCAATATTAACTTAAAATACTTTACAACCACAAAATTAACAAATCGCAAATCAAATTTTTTACTGTGTTGGAGGGCAGGTAACAAGTACATATTTAATTGATAATTCTGAAATAATATATCATCACGCTATTTTTCCATTATTTAATGATCAATCTGCCTATAACAGATTTCGGTGCACGATATATTTTTACACATAAATTGCCAAAGACATTGATCTCGTGTTTTACCTTTGGATAATAATAAATATTTTAACAGAATGTACCAAAACGAAACGGACTTTAAAGTTTCAAGATGTTATCTGTACTTTAAATATTCTGTTTTAAATTGAGCGAGTGAAGTCCAGGATAAATACTTAATCGTAATCCTAATCCAACGCTGTAGTGGTCTAGTGACATATTATATTATTCATGAAATTAACAATTCATGTTTCTGTTTCAGATTTAAACGCTCAAGATAATGTGGGAAACACACCCTTGCACGTGGCCGTGGAAAGCGAGTCCTTGGATGCCGTCAACTATTTGCTAGAAAGGTAAAAAAAATATATAAAAAGTATTTTCAACGTATAAAGTTTTAGTTCAACGTCAGGAAATATATCGTCCATTTGAAAAGCCAATTAAAACAAAATTGTAGGATAATCCAATTTGTTCATCGGAAAATTTTACTTTGGTGAACCTGGTTTTCGTGATTTTGTACCTAGAAGTTTTTCGTTTTTATTGTGAATGAGATTCAGCGTGAAGTCATTTTGCAGACGTAAATTTGATTTGTAGCAAAATGCTGAGTTCGCGTTACGTGAAAGTTTTGAGAGTTTTGCGAAATATTTTCAACAATTTGAAGAGTCGAAATGTCAGGATTATAATTATTTGATTCTTAAAGCCTTTATATACGAATCAATAAACCATATGAGTGATAAAAATCAACTTCAGTGCCGCTGTTCATATTAAATTTTATTTTTCAATTCTTGTTTCTTCGCTGGCGCCTCGTCTTCAAAACTGACACATGCGTGAGCGAAATTCTTAGTTTCTTCACTCATATTGTACTATACTATTTATAATATAAAATTAGAAACATTAAAATGTTTTTTTTTCAAAAGTACACGTTAACAACTCCGCGAAGTTAGCAAAATTTTGCTAAAGTTGAACTTTACAGACTCTTATGTCAAACTTGAATTACAAACCTAAAATAACAAACGAGTTATTCTATAATACTATTGGTTAATTTATTTATTATTTACTTTTGATAATAATTTACCGGATTTATTACAGATCACATGCTGAACACGTCTAAGAATATATAAAAAATAATGAAAATTATAACAAAATTTGATACTTTGACAGTACTTTTGTTATCACAGCCATTCCCGTCGCAACAGCTAACTGACATTTTACAAATACATAATGCTATTTATTTATGTTTTTAATTAATAATTTAACGATTTCGGAAAAAATGAGGAAATTCGAGCGAGAGTGGAAGATGCGCTCTCCTCTCGTGTTAGACACAACATTTTTTTCACGACTATTTCTAAAAATAACTTTTTCGGAATGAACAACACAACATACAACTGATAAGTGAAAAGTTAGCTTATTAGACGCAAGGCGGTGTAACAGTGTTGCCAATGAACCAATATTAAATCTAAATTCAAGTTGTCAATTGTGATTTAATCTAAAAAAAAAATATATAACACATGTAAGATAATTTAAAGTATGTATATCATTGAAATAATAAATTTCAATAATATTAGGTATTTATGATAAGGACTATTTTTTGGCTGGATGATGGATGTAAATGAAACTCTTGGATAGCAGCCAAATATTTTATTGAAATATTACCTCGACCGGTTTCGATGCCACATACGTCTTCTTTAGGAATTTATTTATAATTTTTACAATACACTTTTTTGTAAATAACATTCATATTGGTAACATTTCTTTATTTTCCTCACTATTTTCAAAGAAAAGGTGGAGTTTCGTGAAAAAACTTCTTATTTAAATCAACATTCCTAAGGTCACAATGCTAGTAATGGTATGATACAAACTTTTAGAACGTACTGTACTCTTTGGTCGCTTTCTTTCTCGGCTCGTATTTATACTGCTAGTACGCGTTCCAGTATTCGCAACTGAAATCGCCGATGGCGGCAGCACTGTACCTATAAAATGGCTACTAAATGGAGTATTCGGAGTTGTAGATAACATGTGCAACATAAGAAAGTGAATCAAAAAATTAAATTAATTTTGAATAGACGTAGTTTTGACGTCTAATATTCTGTAATGGGGAGTATTGTTGCATATTCTATTGCGCCGAGTACAGTTATACCACCCTTTTTGTTTTTATTTTTAAGTATTGACAAGACTAGCGCTGGGGACTCGTTCATCACTTTTGGAAAACTTTTTTACATAAAATGTTTCTATATATTGTATATTATATTATAATTACCTTCAAACGAGTCACTTTATTATTAAAATTAATATTAAAATGGTTTATTTATTACTTTATCCTTTAGGTACGGGTATGAGTTAAAAATATAAAACATATAAATAATGGTTTCGATAATGGTTTGTATTGATATAACTAACTAGAACAATACATTAAAAAATACATTTTTGTATTAAAAATATTCAATTTCACTGCTTAAATAACTTAAATAACAAAAACTTATCCTCACTGAAAATTGGTGAAGAAAGGTTAGGTTAGGTATCACACAAGCTATTATAAAAAACCTAGGAATATAAAATTCTCATCTATTCGGTCAATTCAAGTTCTCCATATTTGATTAATATTTACACTTTACTTGCACCCTTTCTTGGAAATAAATGGAAACTATGTAACACATTCTTGCTGGCATACGAAAATAGCAGCCATGTACACAGCAGTTTTTGTTGTGATTTTTTCTTGATTGTGGAACTCATTATAAAACGAATCAAATTTAATACGGTAGGTGAAGAACAAATAAATGAGAAAATAAATTAAATGGAATAATATTGCACCAAACATCTAGACCAATATCACTTCTATTAACATTGCATCAAATGCGTCATACACACCAGTACTCCACATAGCAGTTTATATTTTTACCACCAGATGGATACGGGTCCATTTCAGTTGCGAATTACTAAATTTCAGTGCATTCATACCACCTATAGGTAATAAAATACGTTTCGCACAGTGCGTTAGAGATCTTAAATAATTTGCTTAGTTTCATAATTATAGTTAAAAGCTTTCCGACGAATTTTCATAATCATTGTGGTCTACAAAATTAATTAGAACCAACCGCAAATTTTCAGAACACTTTGATAGATTGAAGGAATTTTTAGCATAAAACCACTTATTTATTAATTTTCTACAAATTACTTAAGTGTATTTCTTTGCGTGTTAAGAGATACATGCGTGTGAGTAATTGATTATCCACAGCTTTTTAAAATATCCCAATGATTTTTTTCCTTATAAAAGAATATCTCAGGCAGGTTTATTCAATTCTTAGCTCAGAGGTAGCTGTGCAACAACTCGAAGCATTTTTCATGTAACTACAAATTAATTAATGCTACAGTGTTTCAATATAAGAAATAATTCCACGCTAAACCACACACGCTTGCAACTGCACCAAAATGTGAAATTTTTCTAGCAACTCTTCTGATTTTCTGACACAACTAATAGAAGTAACATTTCTTCACCCCATTGTTTGAGAGTCGCTTCACTATTAGATGCTATTCATAATTCTTCATTGAGTTAAGTAAACTCCACAGATTTGCTGCCAATATCCTTTTTGATACTCTTTATTTCTTCCAGGAATTCTTCATTGAATTTAAATCTATTTACGAGTACGTCAAAAATTATTTATACATTTTTAAATAAGGTTATGTAGTATCTGTCAAGAATAGATTCTTCAGATGCAACAAAATCTTCTTTTTAGCATTCGATATAGCATGTACCTAAATTTACATCACTGATTTCTTGTATCTTATAATTCTGCAAAACCTATTTATTCGTAACAAGAGCTGTTGTCTTTGAAGTTTCTTGAATCTCGATCGTACTTTGATGCCATCTAATCATTAACACTAAATAAAGAAAAATGACATCTATGAAGTATAAAATCCGAGCCAAATTTCAAATGTATTCGTACCACCTGAAAAATATGCTAAAATTCAATCTAATTTTTTTTCACGCTGTTATTGTCGCTATACAAATCTAAATTATTACCTCATCTATATATTGCATTGTACTCTTAGGTAAATGATAATTTTTCGATAGATTTACTGTGTTAATGGGATCACAATATTTTATCATAAATCCGCATCTACGCACTTCCGCGGACCATAATGAAAACATTTTTAAACCATATTCATAATATTGAATGTATAATGATTAAAAACAAGTCATTTACTTGACTAGATTTTTTACGTGGGCTAATAAATTAGATCTGTTTTAATAAATACAAATATATTTGTTTATTTGGCATAGGTTAACTTTTTTGAATAGTGCATGAAATATTGTTATAATGAAATATTTTTTAATAAATAATATTTTCAGAGTGTACTGAATCTGAATATATTATTTATTAAGAAATTTCTCAGTAATAATATAACAAGAGAGTGAGAATAAATAGAAAATAATTTGACAGATCTTTCACCTACGGGATTTCGTAGCTATTGCCTGGCAACAAGTTTGAAAAAGATTTATCGAACTCTCGAATTATATTTAATTAGATTTTTTTTTTATTTCATCATCAGGCACGCCAACAAGACATATATGAGGAAAGCGTATTCATGTTTTGTTTATTTATTTTCACAAGCGTCAAAATTTATTTGAAAAGCTAAATCGTAAATGAATATTGTTTTTAATCATTACACATTCAATATTATAAATATGGATAAAAAATATTTTCATTGTGGTCCATGCATTAGGCGCGGATTTACGAAAAAGTATTTTGATTCCATTAGGACAGTAAATCTTATAAATATCTATCGAAAAATTATTATTTACCTAAGAGTACAGTGCAATACATAGATGAAGTAATATCAATTATTAATTACATTGAACAATTGACAATAACTTTATATTTACTAAAATGTTTCTCAAGTTGTTACGATTAAAAACATGGTATGATTACGCTTGCACTATTGATGAGAATAATTTTAAAATATTTTCCTAGCTTGTCTGAAGTGTTTTTATTGTAAGCAACTAAGCTTTGCTTTCATGCAAGAATGCAATTCTCAATAGGCTATTATCCCAGATATCTCTGTGTGCAATCAGACTCTTCACATTCCTCGCTCATAGGACTTAAAAGGATTTAACAGTATTGCTACAGAATCAACAGTTAAATTACTTACTTCATTTGATAGCCCGTAATCTTGTGCAGAAATAACGAATTTTATTATTACTGGACAATTAAAATAAATAACAATAGTAACATTTTATCGAATAATCAATTAACAATTCATGAGTATGAGTTGCAGTTTTATTCAAATGTAAATGTTTTGTTATTTTGTACGTCAAGTAAAGTAACTTTATCACTTGGTATAATTTATATTAAAGATAAATTGTAAAACAGTCTACGTGCAAATTAACTTCTTAAAATATTCTTTTCATGTACATTGTATATTAAGACCTTTTCAAAATGTGTCAACGTTGGACTTTACGTTTGATATCCAAAGACGCTTTTCTTTTGAACTGCAGAAGAATTTTTATGAAAGATTTTTTAACATATTTTAATGTTGAAAATTTTATTTATATCTCTTTACAATTCTATTTCTATAGCTATAATTATTAACATACAAAAGAATGATTCAAAGATTACAAATCTACTCATTATTCACAATCTATTGCTTTTTCTGCACTTGCCGTAATTCAGATGGAATATAATACATTAATTCACTATTCGAGTCAGATCATTTTCGTCTTAACTTAATTAAAAAAAAAATACCCACCAGTTTAACAAAAATACGTATTTCACTTGAAAAACCAAACGTTAAAAATAAATATAATTTTTTATACGAGCTCAGAATCATACCATTTGGCCAAGTGAAAATCATACAAAGGAAAATTTTTGAATTCTCCATATTTATATCTTAAATTCTATTATTTATACCGCCCACGCTTTTACTTTAAATAGGTTTCAATCCAGGGTAACGATTATATATTTATTCGTTAAAATATGTACATAAACTCCACAAGTAGCTCTACATAAATTTGAAAAAAGCGAAAGCAAAAACCTCGTAAAGAAAAGGATATCGTATATAAAGTTATAAATTCGGATAATGAAGGCATATGTTTCAGGTGTATTCACAGTGTTGGTACCTCGACGGTGTATGTGTGTGTACACGTGTGCACTCACGTGTCAACGCGGGTGAAAATGTAATATAACGAACCTTCGCGTAATACCTGTACACCGCATCACGTACACTAGCTTCAGAAGCTGCTACAGCAGCGACTTTCAACCTTGTTAGTTTTTATGCGAAGATGTATTTTTCAGTTTCATTGCAGTTATTTGTAGTAAAAACTATTTATTTGGAATTACAATAATTTAGAAATTGAAGAATAGCAAATACATATTATATTAGACGCATTTTTTCACTATCTTAGAATCTTAAAACTCCATTGCAGATATTTGCTTCTTCAAAGTACTCTATAAGATATCAACACAAAAAAAAAGGAAACGAAAGGCGATTTGATCAAGAATTAAACATTTATTTCTGCTGGCAAATTTAATATTGGTTTTATTTTGTTTTTTTATAATTATTCTAATTGGAATATGCATTTAATATTGTAGTTCAATTGTTAAAACTATAGAGTATATAATACACAAAAATTAATTTGTATTTAATAAATTTAGTAGTTTCATTTAGGGCCGATCCTTCCATCTACGAATAAACTTCCGAATAAGTAATTCGTCGAATAAATAAATAAATATGCATCAAAAAATGACAGCTACAACAATTAGTATCATTTAAGCTATGATTTCGATGCGACAATTTTCATTTATTCGACGAATAATTTATTTGGTACTTTATTGGTAGATGGAAATATCGTCCCTTAATAAATTTGACAATATCGACACAAAAAAAAATGTATTACATATCCATATCTTTTTTCGAGTGCTTGTATTTTGCAGGCCTCGCCTACGCAAAAAAAATGCATTCTAGCCTAGTATTACAATAGTTATTTGTGTATCAAGTGCGGATAGAGCATTGTTTGTTGCACGCGGCTATAAATTGTTGATCGAGGCGAAGCCGAGATCAACAACTCGACATGTGCACCGAAGAAGCTCTATCCGACGAGACACACACAATATTTTTTCAGCAATCGTTGAACAATGTCAAGCTGTAGAAAAAAATTAATTTTAAAAATTATCTTTGGTCACGCCTATAACAATTCAGTAAAATTGTAGTTACCCGTGTCACCGTAATCATGGCAACGTTTATGAACAAAAAAAAAATTTACAAATTTCTTTTGGTCTAAAAAGAAATACAAAACTTTTCGCTTACAGTTTTAGCAATAGCCGTTGAACGTAAAAGCTGGTTTGTAGTAACGAAGTTTCTCAATATGCTCAGTTACACAAAAAATTCAAACAAAATAAAGTTAAATTATAAAGACTTTGCTTCTACTTTATGTTATTCATTTGTTTTCCGGAAGAAGAATTATGTAGAATAATTCGAAATGTTGTATTTAACTATACAGCAATTAATACAAAAGTCTTTATATTTTACTATGAGTTTTAAAAGTTTGTTTAACTTAAAGTTGGAAATAACATTTGGCAGTACTAATTTCATAGAACAAACACGAAATTTACTTGGATTTTACTTGGAGTATTGGGTCGGGTATTGTCCAGGTATTAAAGATATCACTGAATTTTTCAGAGATCTGCGAAACAGATTTCCACATCCAAAATAGGCAAATGGGTGAGGACAGTATTTTTTTATGTAATTGGTACGTCTTGTACATTTAAATTTCAAATTCTATGAATTAAATATGCATTAAAATGTATGTCATACTCAAATATTCATACGTTTACCTTTTTTATCAGCAAAAAATATTACAGAAAAAAGAAAAAGAGGTGCGCGTATGAGTCATGGATATGTATGAATAATTAATGTCAACAAACTATCAAAAAGAAAACCTAATTAATCTTTTTGATGAACAATTTAGAATTGATTATAAATATGTAATTACATGTGTACCTAAGAAGAAATGAAAATGAAAACGTGAGACTGGTTATTAAATACGCACATTACCAAAGTAATCGATCTGTTTGATGTCACATAACAAAGTTCTTTTTCATTAAGAAGAATCAAACAATAAATTCTGCGACATGCAATATACCTGAACATCACGCAACAGATGACAATACACTCTACTTATTTATACTTTGTAATCTGTCCAATAAATTTCATTTTTATTTCGTATCATCTTTGATGATTGATTCATGTAAATCATTAGCTTTATTGAAATTTAAATATCGCTTTAATAAATAATTCGCCTCATGTTAAAAACTCTCCGTAGACACGTAACTTTGTTCAGTTTGACTTCGAATACACCAAAACTATTTACAACTGGATAAACTTTTATTCGTCTTCGTTACATTCAGTTACTTAACAAATTCCATTCGAGGTTTTGTCCATTGTCCTAGAAGGATTGATTTGACTTTTTTTTTCGTAGTTAACAACGTTATTAACTGAGAACGTTGCATGGAACATCTTTGTCTTATTATAATTTTAAAATTTCAATAAATCTTTATTGAAACCAAGTGCAAAATGAAAATAAACTAACTGCTTCGTTCGAGAGTTCGTTCTTTCCTTTATCTCAAAAAGGTTTATCGTGATTTTGCGTATTCGATATTCGTAGAATCCGATCATCAACTTAGAAATATTATTTGGCTCCAATACAAGATGGAAAATAAAATAATCATACTTAGTTATCTATTTATCTCTTAGTTGACTTGATAAATGAATAGTAAATGGATGAAAAAGTGACACTTTGACAGTCCAATACAATTAATAAGGATTAAACTGGTAGATCATTTTCCAAGTTCGTTTTTAAATTCTTAACAATTTGTCATTATCTTGAAATATCTGTAAATTAAAACGTTTATTTAATTATAAAGTGGGTACCTTGTACACAGCTTGGTACTTATATCCAGGGTTATGTTTCAGGAAATTAATGACTGAACTAAATTAGTTTTCATAATATTAATAGTTTCCAGGTAATTAACTGGCATTTCATGAAATATATAATGAAAACAAATTTCATTGGCTTCGCATAGTTTATAGTCATATTTTGTGTTAATTTATTGTATAAATTAATTTTTTATTATACCTGCATCATAATCCGTGTTTAAAACACGCCACAGCGTTCATAAACGCAAGATTAAAACACGCCGTGCTTTAAAGGTTACTAAGCAACAACAAAAATATTTACTATTAATATCTGTCAAATCTGTAAACGTAAACAACAAATGCTAACCAGTCTCCATGTAAACGATATACGTCAAACGTCACACGCGCAAAATTATGAAATGAATCAAAATCAAAATGTTGCTTTCCAGTTTTTTCCAGAGTATGATGCAGGTATAATAAAAAATAGCGTATGACACACGTGTATAAGTGCTTTTAAAGCACTAGCGACGTTAAAAGCACTCCGCTTCGCGTCGTGCTCTTAAACTCGCTGTACGTGCTTTAAAAGCTCACTTATACACTTGTATCATAATATACTATTATCAATAACTTTACTTTGATTTAAACACTTAAGCTTTGGAATGTAAACAAATAATTTAAATACATACATTGAGAAATAAATCAAGACTACAGAACTTAGGCAAGCTAGTGAGTGGTCCATATTGAATTATGAAGTCAATTGATATTATTTACCTACTTCTAGAAATACTTATTAAGTGCAACTTTAATCGACTTAATCGACTTAAAAATGATAAATGATCTAAGGTATAATAAATACAATAAAGAAATGAATGAGCATCTTTCCACCTCCCGATAAATTTTCTGATGACTATCAGGAGGAAAATTGAAATAATAGCGCAATTAAAATGACGTTTAGTATAACCTACTCTGTATTTAATAATATTTATCATCATCATCTATGACAAGATAGTCCTAGGAGAACTAGAGTCTTAGTACCGCGGCCAATTCGTCTTGGTGCAGTACCCGACTGAGTGGGTCTTGAAAACATGAATTAACAAAAACAAAAAAATATTAATTGATAAAAAATGATTAATAGCTTAATTAGTAGTCCTTGTACCATGTAACAAATTTTACGTTACTGGTTAGACAATAAAAATATATCCCTTTTTTATTTGAAACATTTTTTCTAAATATAAGATTGTTTAAACATTACTTACAAATGAAAAAATCAACAAAATTTTGTTTTTTACCGATTGCTATTAAATTTGACACTTTAACAGTCACTTTTACTACCAAGACTGTAATAGTTATTTGCATTACAAGCAAGGTAAAACAGTTTTTACTGCTGAATGGAGGAAATGACCAGCGAGCCTGTCACCTCCTTGAAGCAGTAAAACAGTTTATTTGTTACTCATTTGTAAATCAAATTAAAATTATAACCAAGTCCTGTCAGTTACACACTACTGTTCTGTCAAAAATTATTTTAAATGATTTCGTATAAGCCTTGTAAGCATTACTGTGGCAACGTGCATTGTTTACCTTGTTTACTTGTAAAATATTTATAATGTAGCTGTCAATTAGTAACTTGCTAACTTGTAAAGATTAATTTTCAAAGGGAATAGAGGGCTTGGGTAAGTGGTGTTTACAAGTGAGTAACAAGTAATAGTATATTACGTACCGTGAACTGTAAGTGATAGTTTTTAGGTCGAGAATGTAGTTTGGGATGTCGAGACCCGTAGGGTCGAGATTTCCTAAACATTCGAGACCTAAAAAATCACTTACAGTTCGAGGTTAGTAAGATATTTTTTGCAATACCTGCGTAAATATAAGAAAAGGAAAAATATGTATCAAAATTAACAGCTGACAGATTGAGGTTAGGAATAAAATTTGAATGATATATATTTACTTACCGTCCACCTTGCACGGTAAGTTTCACTTACCATCCACTGTGAACGGTAAGTAAATGATGTAACCATGGAAACCAACTGTGCAATAAAAGTTCCACTTACTGTGTTTAAATTTTGTTATTAATGGGTAACTTACAGAACAGGTATTGTAAAAAAAACATTTTACATTGCAAAGCAACCACTTAACAAACGCATAGTAACCGTCAGCAAATGCATGACAACCGTTCAACAAACGCATGGCATGTAAATCTGGAATTTTGATTTCCAGTTAAACAAATAACTATTTTGTGCATATCTAGTGACCTATACATTTTTTTAAACTAAAACCTCATTAATTTGTCAAATTTCATCGAAGTCGTAACTCTTATACTCGAAACATATAAGAATTGAGCAAAATAAAAAATACGTATAGTATATTTTAATAAAGATTCATATAAAAAAATTTGAAAATTTCGTCATACCCCATTTCCTAGATATTATTTTAGATTTATTTGTATGTATACTAATGATGTTATAATTATGTTATTTTTGAAAGCTTTGATATTATTGTGTTAAATAATCTAATCTAATAATATTATGTTAAATAATCTAATGCAAACAAAAAACTATGCATTAAAGCTGTGTAATTGCATAACGAGTGCGAATTTGTGAAACTAACAGTTTTTAGTTTTTCCCTCCTGCCACATCCTGTAAGGGAGGTATAGGAATCATGCTAAAAATTCGGTAGTGAGTATTCAGTGGATGAGCACGTTGTGCGGTCCCTAGACTACGATTTCAATAGTTTTGCGATGCTGTGTGTGTGTCTGTGTTTGTCTGTCTGACAGTTTGTGTGTGCGGATCTCTGGAGTTATGGTTTCTCAAAAACTACTCAACTAAAAATTTTGATGTTTTATACATCAATTACAAATCTTTAGGAAGAGCTGATAAGTTTTCGGTAATAATCCAATAACCGGAAGTGGTACTTTAATTGAAGCCCTATCAAGTTATTTTGAAATATCTCAGTAAATTATGGTTTAATGACAATAATGTTTCAAATATTATTAGGCTCCTATTTAAAGCGCCAGTTGTATATTGTACTTTTGGAAAGATAAAAATTGCCCCTGTGGTTCCCCCCTCCACTAACAACTTTGGGGGCTATGACTTGACGACTGGTAACCGCATTTCATACGCAAAAATATATCACCTACCGAGATCTGCATAAGCAGAGTACCACACCCATAATGGGTAAAAGGAGTGATGATATATTTATTTATTTTTTATTTCTTATGCAGACGCGTGAACACGAGCATCCTAAATGAGAAGAAGCAAGCACCGATCCACCTGGTGACCGAGCTGAATAAGGTGTCGGTGCTGGAGGTGATGTCCAAGTACAAGGAGGTCATCGACATCCAGCAAGGCGGTGAACACGGTCGCACTGCACTCCATCTCGCTGCCATCTACGACCACGAGGACTGCGCCCGGATTCTGGTAAGCTTCGATCAGGTGATAAACATCTTCATTCATTACATAGCTAGTGTGCAGACGATTTGGTGTTAGCAGAATGTAAGTAGTGGATGATTAGTCCTGGTAATTGGTATTATCGGGAGGAATGGTATTAGTTTCTACGAATAAATTCTGAACAAATGAAAATTATCGCATCAAACTAATTTACATCAACGAACCTACATCCTTAGCAGAAATATGCTTTTACTTGTTACTCACTTGTAAACACCATTTACCCAAGCCCTCTATTGCCTTTGAAAATGAATCTTTATAAGTTACTAATTGACAGCTGCATTGTAAATATTTTACAATTTAGTAAACAAGGTAAACAATGCACGTTGCCACAGTAATGCTTACAAGGCTTATGCGAAATCATTTAATAGTATATTACATAACGAGAGATGTAAGTAGCATTTTACGCACGAGTGAAAAAATTGACACACGAGCCGCGTAGCGGCGAGTTTGTAATTTCACGAGGGCGTAATTGCTTTACATCTCGAGTTTTGTACTATACTTTTTCTACGACCACTCAATACTATTTCTAAATTAAAAACAATATTCAAATAGTTAGAAATTTATTATGCTTTTTTGTTTTCTCTAATCCATGTATTTTTGATACACAAATTCGTATCGTTGTCGAGATTTCGTCACCAAAAGATTATTTGTTGCACTTTTAGCTTTAGCTTGTATCTCCAGTGGTGTTCCAATTGAAATATCACTGTCGATTGACATTTCTTACTTAAAATATTAATAAATATAAGTAAAGGATAATAATATTTAGTAGTATATATTTACCTCACAATAAAACACAGATTATAAAATATAGATGAAGATGGGAGACTATAAAATATTACCAGTTTACATGTAATAATCGCGCACATAACCTAAATGTCAAACAAGCTTTGTTTGTGTTTATAAAAATAAACGACAATTATTGAGCGTAGGGATACACGACTAAAAATATAGGCCCCTCTACATATTTTATTGAAATATTTATTGGTGTCTTAATTTATAATAAACCTAGCAAAATATGAATTTAATTATAAAATTTTATCATAACATTTAAATCTAAGATATGATGCATCAAATTTTAATTATATTGGTAATGTGACAGTCAGTAATTCCAACTTAAATTTCATTTTCAAGTGTTACGTAATGAACATTACGTAACACTTGAATGAACATTACGTAACACTATTCGTAACAACGCACTTACATTGATTGTAGTTTGTTCTGTAATGACATACTTTCAGTAGTGGTCGTAGAAAAAATAATTTTTGACTGAACAGTTGTGTGTAACTTGGTTATAATTTTAATTTGATTTACAAATGAGTAACAAGTAAAATGTTGTACTATACATGCAAGGTAACTGTTTTACTGCTTCAAAGAGGTGACAGGCTCGCCGGTCATTTCCTCCATTCAGCAGTAAAACTGTTTTACCTTGCTTGTAATGTAAATAACTATAACTTTGCCCATCCAAGTATACAAGGTGGTGACTGGCTCAGCCGATCATAGGCGTTTTATATTTACATGTTACATAATACCTACTTATGAAATTTCTTATTTCCTTAATCATTTTAGAGAAAAATATTTCTAATAAAAGTTGAAGAGATTTCAAATCCGCCAATGAACAAATTTCATTTTACTTTTTTAATAGAGTCTAAAAAGACATTGAAAAATATCAAAAACTATTATATAAATGTTGGTGGAATTTAGAAAGGGAATCAATTAACATTCACTTGAAGAGGAATCTCTAGCCACTGCACAGAATGTTAAAATACGCTATTTGTATTTTACATTACTATAAAATATTTGAAAAAATTTTAATAAAATCTTTTCAGTAGTAGTTAGAAGAATGTGTAACTACTCACGTTGATATTTAATTTATTATATACTTTGTTTACAAGAACATAGATGAAAAACATAATTTTCAACCATTTGCGTGACGAGATACATCTTTTAACTATTGAAATTTTATAAATATAATTTTTTCTACTCCTGAATAAATATATCCCCATTTTTTCAATTTTTCGATGAAATATAGTATACATAGCTCACGAAAGTGAATTATAATTCAGAATTCACTCTCCTCGACCAATCATAGAGGGGGTCGGGAATAAAATAATATATACTTATACCTCAGGAGAGAAATGTATTTTATCCAACACCTCTCAATAAATGCTCTATAACTATGGCGATTTTAAACAAGGAAAGTAACAGATTACCCACTAGTGGGTATAATTTTGAGAAAAGCCACTAATGAGTATTTTTTTATTTATCACAATAATAATAACACACAACACTTTGATAACTACTTCGACTGACATTTTAATTTAAAAACATATGTCACTGTCAAATAATATTTCTTTAATAAATTTTTCATTTATTAAGAGGTGTTGGATAAAACGTTATATTTCACACGTGGGCAAAGTGGAATTACCCACTCGATAAAATTATCATGGGTATTTCCTTACTTTGCCCACTTGTAAAGTAAATAACTATTTTCCTCGTCCCTCGCCTACGACTCGCATATCGGTTTGTCGACCTAATTCAGAATTTATTCGTAAAACCCCCCACACTAAAAAAAAAGTCCGTACTGATTTATGAATCCATCTTTGTTTAATATCATTGTTAACTAATAAATAGGTAGCATGTCTAAATAAAAAATAAATACAAAAAATAGAGCAATTAGATCACACAATTAAGCCCAATGTCACTCATCATAGTAGTTTCCAAAGTAACAGTTCCCTTAGTCACTCCGTATTTGAATAAACTTATTCACAAACAGAACTTACAAGCAAAACTCTCAACCTCTCTTCATCCCCAGATAACCGAGTTCGGCGCTTGCCCTCGCAGACCCTGCAACAACGGCTACTACCCGATCCACGAAGCCGCCAAGAACGCGTCGTCCAAGACACTGGAGGTATTCCTGCAGTGGGGCGAGTCCAGGGGGTGCACCCGCGAGGAGATGATCTCGTTCTACGACTCGGAGGGCAACGTGCCGTTGCACTCCGCGGTCCATGGAGGTGATATCAAGGCGGTGGAGCTGTGTCTTAAGTCGGGGGCGAAGATATCCACGCAGCAGGATGATCGGAGCACCCCTGTGCATTTGGCTTGTGCGCAAGGTGAGGAAGAATTTGTTGTTGAAGATGTTTTGTAATAAAAGGCAGTACTATTTTGTTTGTCGAATAAGTGGTTATAATCCATTTGAGAATGTGAGAGAGTAGAGAGGATTTTTGTCAGCTTATGCGGCAAATAAATTCATCAGGAAAATTAGATATAACTCTACTAGGATGCTCATAGAATGACGCTTGCTTTATACATACATATATACATCTTTATTGGCTTCTAAAATATACATTTTTATGCCAGGAAGTAGGTAATACAAAACATAATACAATTTGATAAATATTCAAAATAATACAATACCACAAACCAGTTAAATAGTAATTAAATAATACTTGATTTAATACGAACATAATTAACTCCATAACCAGAAAAGAAAAAAAATAAGTACATACTTATACACATAAGAAATGTGACAGTTTATACGCAAAATTTACAAAAGAAGAAGGTTTAAATTAAAGAAAATAAATATTTAAAATTTGTTACCAAATTCCATTTTGCAGGAAAGGAATTTAACACTAACTTACTAACCTGTGATAAGAAACATTCATTATTCTGCCATACAAAAACTACGTAACTTTACCGCTCCGATTATAAACAAATATATGTTTTTTATTTTTTTTTTGGGAGAAAATGTCCATCAGAGTGTAGTAGTTATCTTTATTTAAATATAGAAGATCCGCTTGCTTTATATCTAGAACGAAACTTACTTCTTCAACAATATAAACACCGCTATAAAAGTTTCGATAATCCCTTTTGGACCGGACCATACACATAGATAGGATTTCAGAGTGATCTGTTTATGTATTTATATTATTAAATTTAAAGTTTTTTTACATTATTCAATTTAAAAGTTGTGTTGTTTCGCGCTACATCACTCTTCACTGGAGCCAACATAAATTCAGTTCGATTGAGTTCGCAGTGACAGAACAAAGTACCGTATTACTGCGATTTGCTACCATATCGTCAATAACATGATGAACAAATTTACGTCTAAATAATTTAGCAGTACACAATTATTGACGTACTACTAGAATATCTCTGACAGATTGATTTATAAGTGAGATGATTTCTTGACTGGAAGATGTAATAAAAGAGACAATTGTCGGAGAAGCAGTCAATTTATTAAAAGTTACACACCAACGTTTCGACTCCAATTGAGTCTTCTTCAGGGTGCTAGTCACAAACATACAAATAAAACAATAAATACAGGAAGGTACAAATTATGTACACGACTTACATAAACTTATGTTAAATGAGTCAATTGTTAAAAACATGTCACAATAATTGTCGTCAAAAAATAAAAATAAAACAATAAACGCCGACCACCTACAACTCTCATAGTTGCTCAAACACTAACAAGAAAGATCAGGTAAACTAAATAAATAATTGATAAACGAAATAAAAAATAAATATAACAAATAGCCAATCACAGGAAACACAGCTCATGGTTGATTGATTTATGCCCGGTTTTAAACTTGGTTCAAATAAATAAAAGAGTACCTAATTTTTGACATCAATGTCAATTACTCCATATGACATATAACTTCGATTTGCTTTTATTTATTTAAACCAAGTTTAAAATTTAACTAACGTTGGTGCAACCGGGCATTATTACTCTCTCATTCTCTCATAAAACAATGTCTTCTTCCTTCTAGGTGCAATGGACATAATCAAACTAATGTTCAGCATCCAACCTCACGAGAAAGTCCAATGCCTTGCCTCGTGCGACATCCAGAACATGACCCCGTTGCACTGCGCCGCCATGTTCGACCACCCCGAGATCGTGGAGTACCTCGTGCTGGAGGGCGCCGACATCAACCCCCTGGACAAGGAGCGTCGCTCCCCGCTGCTGCTGGCGGCGTCGCGGGCTGGCTGGCGAACCGTACACACTCTCATCCGACTTGGAGCCAACATCAACTTGAAGGATGTGAACCATAGAAATGTGCTGCACCTGGTGGTTATGAATGGTGGCCGATTGGAGGAGTTTGCGAATGAAGTTAGTCGGGTGAGTGAGTAGACGTTTAAATTATTTTTCGTGCTCCCGTACAAATACATTAATTTGATACATCTTAAAATCGTTCAGAAACTGCTAGGCTGGAAAAAACTAGGGACTTTTGTAAGGTTAGGGTTGGCATCAACTGGCTGTCAATTTTGTGCGTTGGTTTTGTTCAGTGTTTGAGTGCTTGGAGATTAGAGATTTCTATTAATTTTAGAGCCTATTTGTTAATTGTTAACTCAAATGTAAATAATTATAATTTTTGTGCAACCGGATGTAAATAGGCATTTTATAAATTTTATTTTTTTACGAAATGTGTGTGACATGTCATTGTAATTGAGAAGCTGTTTTCATAGTAATATAAAATTTCTTAAATATAAATAGGAAATCATATAAATAAACAATCAAGAAGATATGTTTCTGTATCATCAAATACTATTTTGTACCGTTTAAAAGTTGTATTGGGCGGGAGGTTATGTGCTGGTACATCAGATTTTTTTTATGATTTCATTAAAACTAATTGTTGTGTTTATCAAATGTCAATTCCATAGCTACCTTGAAAGCCAACTTTCTATTTACAAAAAAATTGTTTAAAATTAATAAAATTTGAAATTACATATTTTTTACGGTTGCCCAAAAAATAGTGTGTACACCTTATCCGCGAAATCCATTATCGCCCTACGTTAAATAGTGTTTTCGTGCCCTTGATATACAAATTAATTATTTTGTGCCCCCGTTCAAAAATACTAATTATACACATCTCAAAATCGTCCAGAAACTGCTTGGTTTCAGGCCTAGATAAGCAAAAACTAGGGTATTTTGTAAAGTTAGGGTTGGCATCAACTGGCTGTCAATTTTGTGCGTTGGTGTTGTACAATGTTTGAGTGTTTTGGAGGTTAGAGATTTCCATCAATTTTTAGAGCTAAATTGTTAATTCTAGGCTCAAATGTAAGTAATTATAATTTAATTTTTATTTACAATGAACAACCAATAAATGAATATCAACGTAATAAGGTCACAATTTTTTTCAAAACAAACAAATGAATTGTTTATAGTTATAAATCCCTCGTATTCTTTTTTACAAATGATCTGATGTTACTAACATAAAAAAATTTCTAATATTTCATATTTGACAAATAAATCAGAAATTTCATTTTAAAAATTTATTACCAAATCTCCATAAACTATTTTACAAGTGCCTCGCCTTTAGCTTGTCCCGAGGGGGTACTCAATATACAAAAAAGTGTACAAGACTGTGTATACTGTTAGTACTGACACGTACTGCCTGCAAAACTGGCAAGACTGTTACGGACTGACTGCAGTACTGACAAGACTGTTACGGACTGACTGCAATACTGACAAGACTGTTACGGACTGACAACTGTACTGGCAAGTTTGTTACGGAATGACCTTCACATCTATGTTCTATATCAAATCGAAGAACAATTTTCATTATTGGATCTAGTTTTATTACGGCTAATTTATTTTTCAAAATTAGAATCAATAAATAAACTAAAATATGTTGTACATTCCATTAAAACATTAAAAAAGAATGCAATTAAATAATAATCAATTTTGTAACCATAATTTAATATTTAAACAAATGAAACTAATGACATTATATAAACTTGTTCACGATATTATAAATAAAAAAAAAAGTAATAATATATAATTCGAGATATAATAAAAAAATCAACTTCCAAATTCAATATTTACATTATCATATTCTAAAATATTCATATTTAAATTTAAAAGACTCATCGGAATCGTTTTGAACATTAAAAAATATTTGTAGTAAGTGTTTTTTTATTATACCTGCATCATAATCCGTGTTTAAAATACGCTACAGCGTTCATAAACGCAAGATTAAAACACGCCGTGCTTTAAAGGTTACTAAGCAACAACAAAAATATTTACTATTAATATCTGTCAAAACTGTAAACGTAAACAACAAATGCTAACCAGTCTCCATGTAAACGATATACATCAAACGTCACACGCGCAAAATTATGAAATTAAAAATCAAAATGTCGCTTTCCACTTTTTTCCAGAGTATGATGCAGGTATAATAAAAAATAGCGTATGACACACGTGTATAAGTGCTTTTAAAGCACTAGCGACGTTAAATGCACTTCGCTTCGCGTCGTGCTCTTAAACTCGTCGTATGTGCTTTAAAAGCTTACTTATACACTTGTATCATAATATACTATTATCAACTTTAAATCATTTATAATATTTATTTAAAATGATTATTTTTAATTTTTATTCTAGTTCTATAAAAAATTACATAATTTAAGCCCTGCATATTTACTGAGAATTGGTAAGTAGAAAGGTATATAAAATACGAGATGAAAAATAGTAATGCCTTCTTTAGCATTCTCTATTTATCTGATCAGAGTTTTACACTAACAATAATGTAACATGGAATATGGCGCGCTAGTGGTTCTAGGAATAACAAAAGACGTTAAAATTAACGCATACAAATTACAACTATTATAAAAAAATAAATAAGTTATATATTAATTATTTTTTAATATATTACATTTTTGAAAATGGAAAAACAATAAACATTGTATTATAGGTGATTAAAACGAGCAATAAGATTTTAAAGATTTTAAAAATATTTCAAATATTGTAGGAAATTAAATGTTGTGTCCAAATTATTTTGCTAATACCTATAATAATAAATTTACCTATTTTTGTTTTAAATACAGAATTTATTTTATAATATATACTCATGCCGAATCTTAGAACACTTTTTCAGTAATAAATTACAATTTAAGTTATTAGCTGCTAATTGTTTAATGTTTATATTAGAAAAATGCGCGAAATCAAGACCACTGCACTAGCATTGTTGCTATTTAGTGTTCAATGCGGCCTGTAAATGGAGCAGTATTTAACTGAGAATATTCAGTTACCAGAATTTATATCACAAATTAATTTTAACTTAAAATACCTGTCAATGCTTTATTTTGATTTATTATACTCTATATCACTTTATAGTTATTTGTGTCTAGAACGAAAAGTAAAACTTTGAGGTAGGTACCTACCTACTAGCAAATTGTTGCAAAGACCTTAAAGTCACTTTTCGATCAAAGTACATACAAAATTTTATTTCATACTGGTTACTAAAGTTGTTAAATTATAGTGTTGATTAACAGAAATTATCAAAAATTCGTGGAAATATAATTTAATAGAAGTTGGCTAAATAACAATTTCTATAGGAACAAGTAGTTGTTTATAAATAATGAAAAAATTAACAGTCAAATTTTACTTTAAAGTCCTAGGAGTTTAAAGTTTTACTTTTTGTGCGATAAATAGTTCGAAAAATGTTGTATGAAATAAAATAATTTATAAACACTCATATACTAAGACTCGTATTACTATGAGAACTAGATTGTATATCTTTTGCAGATTTGGCATATAATTATCGAATTTTCTGATACTGAAATATTCTGGCAAAGACTGACTTCTGACTGAGCCGTACTGACTCGGGACTGTGACATACTGACACGAGACTGGGTCGTACTGACACGGGACTGGGTTGTACTGACAAGGACTGACAAGGGACTGACAATGACTGACAATGACTGACAAGGGACTGAGTCGTACTGACAAGAGACTGACTTTGGTACTGTGTAGCAAGTGTACACCGGACTGTCGGATTGACTACCCCCTCGGCTTGTCCTTTCAAAATATACTGCAAAAGTGCAATTTCTGGACTAGTGATACACAACTATAGATTATTAACAAACCGATATTCAGTACAAAATTTTATTAATTATTCATATTTACAGTTACTTTTCACTTATAAGATAGAAATCACATATATTTACAACACTAATGTTCATTTATTATTATCATTATATTTGATTATTCGTTTCTTGAGCTTCTTCGGTAAGTAAACAAATAGTCGATTCTAATTCTTCGCACGTGGATACGAAATCCGTTTCAATGTTATTGAATGCATCTTGTCTTTCCGCGCATTCAATTAACCCATAATCTTCCATAATGTCGATGACATTGTTGATCAATATATTTTCTTCTACGGTAAATTTTCTGTCTTTTTTAATATTTATTTTTTTTTCAGTTTCACAACTTTGTATGTTGTTATTATTTTCGTTTACAATATTTGTTTGGGAATTCACATGCGAAAAACACAACTTTTCAGAATTAATTTTTTCATGTGTTGAGAGCGCTGACTGTGCTGCGGAATTATTTTTATTTATATTCAGTTGTTTTGCTAGTCCCCTAGTTACAGGGCGCAAATTATAATCTTTATCCATTTTGGTGCTAGCACTTTGCTTTCGCAGATTTCAGTAATAAAATCACAACTTCCAAAAATGTTAGAGAAGGAACGTGTAATCCACACTATAACGTATTAACACAGGATAAATATTCAAAGAAGCGGAACCCTTGTCGGCTCCTTTGATGATACGTTACAAATTTAAAAACAACTCTAAATGGCATACCAGGCCAAGATACAACGAATGTACTTTTATAAACCGACCAATAACATTCCATCTTTTACACGAAGTTACAGCGATACAAGGAAACCAAGCGGTAATAGCCGGTTGGCCCTTTAAATTTTCTGGGCACAAATTTTAAGTTTCTCTTGTCCCCTCTCGCAACTGTGAGAATACGCATGCGCGCTTACTAATTTTACATGTCAGCTGTGAACTGTCAACTGTCAAAACAAGTACTATGGAAGAATATTGTGAAATTGTTGTTACTCTTAACTTCGCTAATCAGAGTAGTAACGGTAAAACGACGAGAAGAGAGTAAAGTGTTTTGTTAAAATTAATCAAGAACTGAGAATGGAACTTTTGATTGCATACATTTATGTTTGTTTTCAGTAGTATTTGTTAAATACAGAGAAACTTTCTGTATTCGTCAATTTTAATTTGCACGTCTTCCTGGGACCTAGACGTTTCTAATAAATTCAAATATTTTTCACCACTAGTTCGTACACTGTTGTTAAGAAAGGAAAGAATAAATCGCTTGGGTTGTTTTGGTTTATTGTACAACCTTATAAAATTATGCAAAATTTAAAAAATATATAAATTTAAGTGTAGAAGCAACATAAAATAAAAATACAGTGGACAATGCTATATTTATAACTCAAAAAAAAAAACAGTAAAGTATAATGTTATATTTTGACAGTGTATACATGTTTGTACTCGCACGGGATTTCACGTGTTTAGCACGTGTTTGTGGACCAATCACAGCACAGGAAACCACGTGGATTAGGCCGTGTTCGAAGTAGCCTTTTGACATTTAGGATTTAGGAATTAGAGAAAAAATTAGGAATTCAGATAAATACAACTTCGAATAGTGCACTACTAACGATATCTGTAGTCTGTAGGTAGAATTGTTTGACAAACAAAGTGTAGATCTTAACCTAAGTTTATATAATAAGTATAAATAGTTATGGAAGGTGTTATAATAAATAAAAAGCCTTCAAACGTCAAATAAACACAAAAATTTATTATTGTTTGGGCGTAACGCGCATGACCGTTAATTTAGTGTTTACGAACTTCAAGGCGTAGTGTGCTCTTGCAAATCCTAATATCTAATAGCTAAAACCCTAAATTATGACGTCATTTAGGGCATATAAATTTAGGATTTGGTATTTAGGGTAATCAAAGTGACACTTCGTACACGGCCTTAGTGTCCCTTTAAATGAAAGATCTCCTGGAATAGATTATAATGTATATTATAAGCTCAAACTCGTAATATAGAATTTTTTAAACACAATTCTTTCCTCCAGCACATTAACGTTGCCTAATGCAGTTTTGCGCCGATATAGCTTTTAAAAGTTAGGTTATTGTATTAATAATTATCTTATTTGCTAGACACAGTCCAATAAGAATTTACTACAACTATTGAATGAGAAAGACAATACGGGATGTTCACCGCTGCATTACGCGAGCCGTGAGGGACACATCCGCAGTTTGGAGAATCTTATTCGCCTGGGAGCCTGCATCAATTTGAAGAACAATAACAATGAGAGCCCTCTGCATTTCGCTGCCAGGTATTAAGCACACAAAATGATTTTCAATACAGTTTTTTTTTTGCGTAACCGAACGTAAATGAGCATTTCGCAACCGCAATACAAGCTGCGCAATGAATATCGCAGCTGTTATGGTAGCGGACGCGAAATAGGGTAAACAATCATTTTGACATTTGAAAATGACAGTGACGAAGGAATATCTGTTCTGATAAAAATATCCATAACTTAAGATATTTTTATATGTTGTTTTTAAAACTAATTGTTGTTTAGCCAATTTTCTATTTACAATAAAACTGTTTAAAATTAAGGAAATTTGTAATTACATATTTTTTACGGTTGCTCAAAAAATAGTGTGTACACCTTGTCCGCGAAATTCTTTAGAGCCCTTGAGAAAGTCCTGCTTCGGCCACAAGCGGCTCTGGCGACAATTTTTCTCGCGGTACGCTAAAGAGTGATTTCGCAATTTTATTGTACAAGTAACTATTTTTTTCAAACGTCATAAAAGTACGTTGTTATGTATTTAATTCAACAAGCAGAAGAAGTTTTTTTTGTCTCTACCGACTTAAAAGTGTATTCTTGGCAACACTTTTTCTCCGGCGGCAGACAAATTAAAATATGAAAAATAGTAAGATTGTAATTTTGACAGTTAAAAATGAAACAAATACTTAAAAATAACAAAATAGCATATTGCTGGATAATACAGAATATTTTTTTCAGTTTTAATCATTATTTAATTATTTATAATTCCATTATGCATGTTTAAAGAAAAAATAGCACATTATTCGGTGTTACTTATCGTTCAAACTTATATGATTAGCATCTAAAATGTCTCATTTACTCCTAATTGAATAATATACTATTTTATACCTATAATTACTTAATGGAAAACACTCACTTTGTTTTTCTGCATTTTCTGAATCAATTTTTGAAAATTTGTCTTGTGTACTCATGTAGCTATTGACGTTTTATTTTCACAGATGACTCTAATCAGTTTAATAAAATAATAAACGTTATAGATTATATCAATTCAATTGTTAACATTTCCCATTTCGCACACAAAAAATAGCATATATTACGCGTAAGAAAATTGGTTTTCTAAACTTATAAAACAATCTACTACTTTTACATGTCATTTAACTCCGATTTGCTTTTACTTATTTACAATAAGAGTCTATTAAATAATCTCATCTTTCTAAGTTGTATTCTTAATTATTAACACATTTTCTGTGTAGGTATGGCCGATACAACACAGTCCGCCAGCTCCTGGACTCAGAGAAAGGCACCTTCATCATCAACGAAAGCGACGGCGAAGGCATGACGCCCCTCCACATCGCATCACAGCAAGGCCACACGCGCGTCGTGCAACTCCTTCTAAATCGTGGTGCCCTTCTACACCGGGACCACAACGGCCGTAATCCTCTGCACCTCGCAGCCATGTCCGGGTACACGCAGACCATCGAACTGCTGCATTCGGTGCATTCACATCTGCTGGATCAGACCGACAAGGATGGGGTAAGGAACACAAAATGTCTGAGCTTATAACAAAAAAGATAATATTGACTACAATTTTTATTTGAAACTTTTTTCAATGTTTTGTACCGTTTCGAAATTAAAATTTTCGGGAAGTTATGTGGTGGACCACATTAAATTCTAATGACAGTATCATTTCATGATCAAATTACGAACTGTGTAGATTTTGGTAGCAATCACTCAACCGGAAGTGGTAGTTTACTTGAAGACCTGTAAGGCATTAATTGAGTTAGAATAAATTTTGTTGTAATAAAAAGATATAATTTTAGTCTCACAATTGAATATAAATGAAAAGTTTATAGAAAAGCATATACACTGCACTGATTACAAAAATGTCTTGATTATAACAATGTACTGATTACAACAATAAACAAAAAAAATATTAAATTTGCCCACAGAATTTGTTAAATTTTGTTTATTGTTGTAATCAGTACATTGTTGTAATCAAGACATTCTTGTAATCTATGCATTGTTGTAATCAGTGTGAATTATTGTAATCAGTGTGTATTGTTGTAATCAGTGCATTGTTGTAATCAATACAGTGTTGTCATCAATACACTGTTGTACTTAAGCGGCATATTTTAAGGTTCCTAGAATACGATTTTAATAGTTTCAGAGCTCGTAATACCAACCACTAAATTGAAATTTATTACTTTGTTCGTAGAACACAGCCCTGCATTTAGCAACGATGGAGAATAAGCCTAACTCAATAGGATTATTGCTTTCCATGAATTGCAAACTACAATATAATTTCTTGAAAATGACCGCAATCGATTATGCCATATACTATAAATTTCCTGAAGCTGCTCTCGCAATGGTCACTCATGAATGCAGGTATGTTTCTTATAATCATTTAATCACAGTTTATAATTGCGTTAATTGTTTTTGTTTAGAGCAAACGAGGTAATGGCATTAAAATCGGCGAAACATCCGTGTGTTGCGTTAGCGCTGATCGCTTCTATGCCACGTGTTTTTGAAGCTGTTCAAGATAAGTGCATCACCAAGGCCAACTGTAAAAAGGACTCCAAATCTTTCTATGTAAGTAGCATTTATCAAATAATTCATTCGTACTTTATTAGTTTCACTTCTTTCCTAAAGAACCACGACAACTTTATCGTTTTTTTTTAACCACTAGGACTATTATTACTATAATTACTTAGATAAGAAGATAAAAAATGTTGCATCGAAATCATAGTTCAAATAGAAGTAATTTTTCTAGCTCTCATTTTTTGATACGTATTTATTTATTTATCCTACGAATAACTTATTCGGAAGTTTATTCGTAGATGGAAAAATCGGGCCGTCAAAAATTTGATGTAAATTATTATTGTTAAATATTATTTACCACTTTTGGATAAGACTGTGCAACGTGTTTTCACATAGTAACCGCTCAACAAACTTATAACAACCGCGCTATAAATAAGTGTTAGACGAAGACGGGTAACCCACGATGTAAATCTGTCTCAGGCTCGTTTTTCTTTTTCATAAAAGCCTTCAAATGCACGTTCCAGAATTATTATAAATGCCAACAGCGAATGTCATTACTGTATGAGTTCTTATATTGTCGTATAATATTGGCGAATAAAATTGAGCCATTAATTTGAATACAAATTGTAAACTATATTTGCTATAAATTTAGTGTAAAAGCCCTACAAGGTTGTATGTTTTTCCACAGATAAAGTACAATTTTTCATGTCTGCAATGTCCAACAATGTACGCAGACATGGACGGGAGAACAGGAGAAGCTGTCAATGTAACTAAACCCATTCCACTTCCGGTACTCAACGTAAGTGACAGTATCGTATTATCATAAATTATACATTACACACTTCACTGCACAGATTTTACACACATGCCGTGTTCAGTCCAGTGATAATGATAGAATATTATTTATTGATTTCAGGCAATGGTGACCCACGGAAGGGTAGAACTTCTGGCGCATCCACTCAGCCAGAAATACCTTCAAATGAAATGGAATTCATATGGCAAATATTTCCATTTTGCTTATTTACTTTTCTACAGCATTTTCCTCACGTTTGTTACGATATTCTCGTCTCAACTCATGCGAAAAGATGACTCATTTGTTTTTAACATTACAAATGGATCTTGTCCTGTGGTAAGTTTATATGATCAACAAATAAAACAATTCATTTTTTCCTGAATAAGGGATGTTGTTTTGACTATTTCCCACATACACGGTGGTGATTTTTTAATGTTCCATAAAAAAATTCAATGTTATTTTCATATAGTAGTGTCAGTTTGTTCCCTATGAATTTTAGGCTAAAAGTGTAAATAAAAAAAAATGCGACAATATTTAAACTTATGCTTGTTGAATATAAATGCAAACAACGTACTTGTATGATGTTTGAAGAAAATAGTTATTTATGTGTCAAGGCACTGAAGTTCAATTTTGTATCACGAATATGGAAAATAAACCATGTGAGTGATAAAAAGGAACTTCAGTGCCGAGGTATTAAGTTTTATTTGAAATCTAAAATTTGAATAAACTGTAAAAAAATTACAATATAGGTTAAGTTTATACATCTGTCAGTTGTCAATTGAAACTGACAGTCAGTGTTGCCAACCTCGAGAAGTGAAGTTATCGTAAATAACACTCAAAATTGTGTTTTGTCCTCAATTTCGTCATCGGAATTAATTAGTTAATTCTTCTTGCAAATTTTGTTTCATGTTACTTCCAAATTTACTATAGTACGTCAATACCGGGTGTTGATCGCGACCCCGGAACATAGGACTTTAACATGTAAAATAATAATTTCGTAATTTCCTGCTTAACAAATTATATTAGACAAAAAAGGTTCAAATAAAGATGAGAGATCATAAAATTCTACATCAGAATCAATAAACAGAATTACATTTACATGCCCCATAACGCCAGAAATTAAATATGAAAATATTAAAAATTAGCTCAAAAATCGGGTTAGCCTTGAAATGAAACAAAATTCCTAAAAAAAATCTGATGTGTCCAGCACATAACCTCCCGCCCAATACTACTCTTAAACGCTACAAAATAGTATTTGATGATAGGAACATACCTTCTCATTTGTATATTTTCTAATTATATTTGAGAATTTTAATTTTCTTTCGTATATTTATTTAATTTTCTGACATATTTCACTAAGAAAATAGCTTCACAATCACAATGACATGTGTCACATTTCATAAAAAATTGAAAAATTTTAAATGTTTCCATGGTGTACTAGGAATGCAAGATTTGTGAAATCTAATTTCTTTATATTTTATTATCTCTAAATTTAATGAAAATTTATAAAATTAGTGTAATTAAAACACATGTAAAATTAAATATTCTTCAACTTTCAAAATAACATTATTTGCTAAAAAAGGAAATTTAACCGTGTTTTTCACGAAAAACTGCTAAGGGCTTCAAGTAAACTGCTACTTCCGGTTGACCAATTTTATCCAAAATCTAATCAGCTCTTCATTTAAATATAAGAAGCAAAAATTCACAAAATTGTATTTTTTGGTATTATAGTATTTGAGTTATGCGAGACGAAAAAATTGCCACAGACTACACACACACACACATACATACATACATACATACATACATACATACATACATACATACATACAGACATCATCGCGAAAATAGTAAAATCGTATTGTAGGGACCCTAAAACGTGCTTATTCATTGAAAACTCACTACCCAATTTTTTGACCAAAAACAATACCTCCCTTACCTGGAGGTAGGCGGGAGGTAAAAATAGTCAATTATGCAATTTATAATAATAATTAATAAAAAAAAAACAATTTTCATTTCCAATTGAATACAATTTTGTTTCATTTCCAAGGCTAACCCGATTTTTGAGCTAAATTTTAATATTTTCATATTTAATTTCTGGCCTTATAGGGCATGTAAATGTAATTCTGTTTATTGATTCTGATGTAGAATTTTATGATCTCTCAACTTTATTTGAACCTTTTTTGTCTAATATAATTTGTTATGCAGAAAATTACGAAAGTATGATTTTACATGTTAAAGTCCTATGTTCCGGGGTCGCGGTCAACACCCTGTATATTTGCCAAAATTATCCTAATTGTACAATAATTATTTAACGGTTGCCAACACTGGGTTGCTCAAAATCGTCGTATATTGGGTTACTTTAGTGACTATTTCTGAGCTTTTAATGACGATTTTTGAGCACTTTAGTCCCGATTTCAAATAAAATATATTTCTCTTGCAATAATTTATGCTTAAGGTTGTTGCTTTTAGATAACATTCCTCAACTAATGGAATGACAAAATAGATAATATTGCCAAGTAACAATCTTTCGAAATAAATTTTTTTCGGCAAAATAATGTTCCCTTAATATTACTATAAAATATTTTTATGCTACAAATTTCAACTGATTTTATTTTTGTCTGTTCTTCTAGATGACACATACAGACAGATCCAACTTAATATCTCACACCCCAGTAAAAGTCAGTGCAATTGTAATTGTAGTTTACATTGCACTAAACACCCTCCACGAGATTCTCCAAGTGTACCAACAAAGATGGCATTATTTGCTAGATCCAATCAACTTGGTGTCCTGGTTACTCTACATTTGCGCCAGTATTATGGTCATTCCTATCTTCCACGGCAGCGTAAACGAGATCCAGTACTCTTGTGCATCGTTGACTGTGTTCTTGAGCTGGTTCAATTTGTTGCTACTGCTGCAGAGATTTGACCAAGTTGGAATATATGTGGTTATGTTTTTGGAGATCCTGCAAACACTCATTAAAGTGTTGTTGGTGTTTTCGATTCTCATCATTGCTTTCGGATTGGCGTTTTACATTTTACTGTCTGATGTAAGTATTTTTTAAATCTTGTAATGTATAATATTTATTACAATTCTTACCGTAGCGCTTCTTAAAATCTACAAAAATGATTTACATAGTTTTTAATCTCTAGGTTATTTCTGTTCTTGAATCACTAATTAACTTTTTATTGTTGAATGGAGAATCTGATTTACTGACAATAGATACCGTTTGAATGTAACTTTGTTTTTTTTTTTCAGGGCCACCACCTGTCATTCAAAACAATTCCGATGTCACTGATGCGCACCTTCGCCATGATGTTAGGCGAGATCGACTTTCTAGGCACCTATGTGCAGCCGTTCTATCAGCACACCGATAAGAAGTGCGTTTCGCTACCGTTTCCCATACCCGCCTTTCTAATTCTCGGTCTGTTCATGGTCCTTATGCCGATCCTGCTCATGAACTTGCTCATCGGTTTGGCGGTCGGCGATATCGAGTCTGTGAGGAGGAATGCGCAGCTGAAGCGTCTTGCCATGCAGGTAAGCACTGTAGTTGTTAAATAATTGGGAAATATAATGGTTACTTATATTACTAGTGAGATAGAGGCTTTGGTAAAACCGTAGTTTACGGCCAATTGTGACGTTAGCTACGGACCGCCAATGATGTTTGGTAGATATGACAGTTTGGGGTGATGCAAGTCAAACAACAAAAACCTAGTAAATTTGCATTCTGAAAATGCTGTTGAACAAATTCGTGTTTATTCAACCTCAAAACTAAAATAAATCTGAGTTTCTTCCTTTTTTAAATTGTTTTTCTTTAGTTTTGACCGGCTAAAGAAACTAGGACCTGCAGCTAACTTCTCTTGTGGCCGTAAACTACGGTTTAGCCGAGGCTTTATTAACCCATGAGTGTGTAGGATGCACAACGAGCAATAGCTATTAATAATTGATGACGTGCGTCTTCTGCTTAATCATTTTTTCCTATAGCCTATTATGTTTATGTTTGCGTATTTGTAAAGTTTCACAGTTGATATTTTTAACAGAGTATTTCAACATTCACCAACCTTAAAAATATAAATTTTGCTGCACTATTACAACGCTCGAATGAGCTATTAACTCTTTTGCTACTGTATTATGCCCTGTTCATACGTTGCTACTTTGAAGACACTTGCGTGTAACTGTAGCTGAGAAAGAAGAAGTTTTTGAAGACGCAAAAATTATCGGATTCCTGACCGTTCACACATGAGCAAATTTGTTGCATCAAAATATAGTTATTTTTGTTTCATTTTATTAAGAAATTCTTATTTATTACTCGATTCAATATATCTCTTGCCAAAATCAGATCCGTAGCAAGCCACGTTGTATATTTATAAATAATAACAAAATAAAGTCGTCATAAAAGTTAATCAAACAAAGCCCATAAATCGTTATAATAATTAATTCAGATCCACAAATATAGCCAAATCGTTATAATAATAATAACTATACGAATCAAAATAAAAACCACGATTTTCTGCAAATACAACGATGTGAAACTCTCCACGTATGTACTTCTTCTTTCTAGTACACTTTCATGCAACAAATTAATGGCACTACTATTTGGTAAGCGACACAGACTTCTTCTTTCTCATACAATATTTGCAGGCAAGTGTTTTCAAAGTAGCAACGTGTGAACAGGACATTAGATGCAAAACAGAATAAATGAATTATTTATTAATTTATGTAGGTGGTGCATCACACCGAATTAGAAAGAAAACTTCCACAAATAGCTTTGGAACGAATCGACCGAAATGAACTAATGGAATATCCGAATGAAACTAAATGTAAAATAGGATTCCTCGACTATGTGCTCCGGAAATGGTTTTGCAATCCGTTCTCAGATGAAGGTAAGTAAAACAGGATAATTATTTCATATATATTTGTTTAATGTAATATTCCTACATTTTATATGCATGATATACTTTTTAAAATATTCGAAAAGTTTGTAGACTCTGTTTTTCTAATACTGTTTATTAATTTAATTAGTAATTAATTTCAGAATTCATTCAGACATTAATTTAATTTATTTTATACAACAATACTGATGATTTAAAACTATGTAAATTACAAATATATCAAAAGTGAGGGAAAAATTATATTTCTTTCAAATATGCTCTAGCATAAAACTTTTCGATACATAATTGAAAATTTGCATTTATGCATGAGGCTTAGAGCGCTTATAAGTAGTAGATCAGAGGTTCTCATACCTTTTAAAACTTTTAATTCTGTCTCTTCAATAACCATGAAGTTGAGTTCCAAATTTCACTGTTAAAAATAACTAAATTGTACTGGTTGAGAATGAGAACCACTGATATAATGAACCATATCGTAATGAATGCGCGATGAGTCGCTTTTGTTTACAGGACATCGCACTAGTGGTCACGGCCCGGATGACTGCACGCGATCTCGTCATTCAGGTAGGATATTCATTCAATTGTTTCTGTTTCAATTTTTCTCTCTTGTCAATGTTTGCTTATTCATTATTGTACAAGTAATAGATGGATGATGATGGATATAATATAACTAACTACAACTGTTATTTTATTATAATTTCTATTTTGACCGTAGTTTTTTTATTGTATTTGTTTTCTTATACCTATATTTTAATTATTTGTTAGTTTTATTATTTTCTATAATTATTTAATCTAATCCTTAAATATATTGTGTAAAATATCGGCAAAACGGTGAAAACAGCATGTATGTTTCCAAAAAACAACTTTCAATTAACCGATTTAATAATATAGTTGTGTACAGAAAAAACAGCATATAAACTTAACAAAGATTAATAAGAACTAAAATAGCTTTTATTAAGTTTCAATACTTCGTGTTGCCTCCCCTAGCATTAACAATTACAAATCTTTAAATTTAATTTCCAATTATTATTTTTCATTAAATAAATTGATAATTACAGCAAGCTATTTTTTTCTACATCTTAATAGTCTATTGAATTGAATATCAAAAATTTCATTCAAAGTACAACCAAAATAATGTTTTTAACAGCTATTTTGATTTTTTCCCAATTATATTTTTCTTAACTGATTATAAGTGTATTTGTTTCAGGACTTGAAATGGTTTTAGACAGTGGTGAAGATTATTTGTCAACAGAATTAGAAAAACAAAAACGCCGGCTAAAGGAAATCTCAACTCATCTTGATATGCAACATCAATTATTGCGACTAATTGTTCAGGTAATACACATTTACGTTTAATAATTCTATTAATATAAAATTCAAACGTGAAACAATAATAATTATTCCTTAATTTCTAATCAACTTATTAGTATTCTTCAGTAACATTCAAATTATTTATTTTGATTACATTTGAATTTGTCTGGTTATATTTAAATAAATAAAATGATTATACAGATTCATTAAAAATGATTAAACAAATTGGTAAGTTTTTGCTAATTTCACAAACAAATTTCTCGACTGTACATTCTATTCGACTCTTCAACATACTGACCAAAAATATACTTCCTTTAGTGATGTAAGACTATAAAACTAGTAGTGACATCTCGTAAGAATTACTTACATTGACCAAATACTAAAAATATACCTTATCATTATATATTATTTTTGTACACACAGTTTTGGAAACAACATTTGTCACACGCTATTGACAACCAGTAACTTTCAATTCGCGCACTCGTTTGGTAAAATATACAAAAAATACTGGCTCTCTCCAGACTACCGCAAAATCATCTGAAAAATAACAAAACTGAGTTGAAAAAACTTTCAGCACTCATAATTGTAAATTTAACAAAATTTACTTAATAAAATGTTACTTACACCGATTTCCATGTATCAAAACCCGCAAAATAATCGCTAATAAGGAAAATAAAATTAAAATTTACAGAAAATTTCCAAATAAAAATAACTGTCACAGCAAACCGTTAACAAAATTATATATCTATTTTAATATTTCAAATTTTAACAATCAAGAGAATAGAAAAACTTTTATTGATTCAAATACTAAATATACAGGACTTTATGTTTTCGACAGAAAATGGAAATAAAAACTGAAGCAGACGATGTAGACGAAGGAGTGTCGCCCAATGATTTGAAGCCTCTTCTCGGCTCAGCAAATAAGTGGACGTCTCCCAGAATACGGAAGAAACTAAGATCTGTTATCAGTTTCAGCAGAGGGAGCAGACAATAATTTCTCAAATGCTTTTTTTAATATATATTTATTTATATTTGCACCATTATTTAATATAATTTTATCAGTATATCATTAAAAAACACGTACAAGAATTAATTTAGCAAAGTTATAGAATATAATTAGCATTATTAATTGTCATTGTCGCGTAGTATATGTACTGTAGTTATGTGTTAAAAACATAAATGTAGATATAATAATTTATTTATATTTTAATTAAGCTTTTTAAAATTAGCTTTTATTATGCAGTATTGACTACTAAAAAGTATTGATTTTAGTTTATTGTAACTAAGTATTAAGAGGATAGATTATATAAATATTTATGAAAAGAAATTGACGAATGCCTTGATTCTACAGATAAGAGGAAAAACAGATGACAATTATATTTCTGCAGTGCATTTAGAAAAAAAATTAAATTATTAGAAACGTTAAATGTTTAGATTAAAAATATTTTGTGTCATTGTTAAATTTTAAACTCAGTGTAAATTGAAAAATTGGGGACCAAAAATAGTTCTTCAAAATTTAGTTACTGACCATTCAGTACTCTTAAAAAAAATAAGACAATTTAAAATAACATTGAAATGACCGAAAAAAAACATGCTTTTAAATTTAAAACATTATTTATTATAAGATACTGTAGGCCTCACGAGAACTCAAATTTTACGCACATAAAATGGTCAGTTGTGTTTTATCAAATATATATTTTATATTATACTTAGCTAGTATTTTTCGTAGTATTATAATTCAACTAGTAGAATAACATTGTTGTTTCCATTTAGTGCCCTGATCAATGTATTGATAATTCAATGTGCTACTTTAGTATCTATATTATTTAGTCATACTTTATTTAATAAAGAAATAGTAAATCAGGAAATGTTTAGTAAGAAAGAGAAACACTGATATAAAATGTTGTCTGTTACTGTTGAAAGGTTAAATGTTGTATTTGAAATTGTAATCAATAAATATATTTATGATAATTTATTGTTCCACAATTAAGACTTTGTAGCATAAAGCGTGAAGCTCGAAACGCAGCTAAGAGCTTCAATTATGCGAAAGCAGCAATGCGATTTTGCACCCGTAATTCACACAATATTTTTCCTACAACTCTCATAATATTCAAATAAAAGATATTAATAACATAAGTAAAATTATTATATTTTTCTACTCCTGTATAAATATCTCCATTATATCTATTTATCCGGAATATGAGGTAACTAACTTAACACTAACTTCCGTAGATTGTTTCTGAATTATTTTAGAGAAAAAAGCTTCAAGTAAAACTTATAGAGAACTGAATAATCCAGTTTTTTATTATCTGTAATAATAATAGTGTACAAAGATATTATAATGTCTATTTGTTTTTAACCCAGACATGTGTTTTTAGATTTATAACAATTCTTATTCCACTAAAACATTGTTTTTATGCATATGTAAACTCGTGGACATCGTCACCCGAGCCATAATCACCTTGCAAAGAGTCTACGAAGCAGATGTAGTACACCATAAGCAACGTAACTGTAAAAAATAGTATTAAAGAATTATTCTTTGTTTCTAGTATGTATTTTTTTAATGTTTATAAACCCACCACTAATCTGGAATCATTGTGAACGTTGATACCATCGTGTACAACACCATCAGACATATCACCTCCTGGACTATCCCGGACTATTGTAGCAGCGTTAAGTTGCTAGCAACATCAACTTGGGTAAATCATTTTACAAATCTTCAATGTTAAGTTCTTTTGACAGTAATCTTTGGTTTCCTACATTCATTTTAGATTTTCTTTCTGGCTTATTTATTGTCTAAACATCTAGAGTTATAAGTTTAAATTAATTTTCTTTCATTTCATGCGGAAAAATTGTACATACTGTGATGATTTTTTCTAGGTTTGTGGTATTTGATGGTGATGCTGGAGCCTTCAGGTAAGAACACAATTGTTAAGAGTATTCGGTGATGAATTTTAGTAATACTAGTAATTTTTTCAAGTTCTGATAATTAAAAGAAAGTAATGTATTATGACACAAGATTATCTGTGATCATACAGAATTCACTGGTCCACTAGAATCTCCACGATTCAAATTTTCATTGTCAAAGCTAGGTTTTGATTAATTTATTTGATGATAACTAACCTCGAATCGGAAAGGCAATGATTTACAAGTGAAGTTTGGTGCCACCACACATTATGCAGGTTTCCATAGCATCTCTAGATTCTATAATACATACGTATAAGAAAATAGTCAGTGATAAATGCGAAACTTTTGAGGTTATTTCAGTACTTTCCAACTATATTCTATAATGTTCAGATAATGTTTATGCACAGAACAATATTCGACAATACCTAAGGCAAACTTCAACATATTGAATACTATAGATACAAAATTTTCACGATACCCCTGTTATCTTGCAAACTGTGGAATTATTTTGTGTGAGCTCCAAGACATATTTGTAAGTAGATGATTGACAGATATATAATAATACCTGGATAAAAGTTATTTCAGTAAATCCAGAATCATATTCTGTAGTTCGTTGTGTACTTTCGTGAATAACAATTTATATGTAGATCTCTAAAATGGATAATCAGTTTAACATTTCACATAATATACTTTCAATTTCTAGATAAATGACAAACCAAACTTACACATGCAGGAACTTATATTTCGATAGTAAAATTTATGACATAGTTATTTGTTACGTCGGATTATAATTTGATTCCTCAGACTTTATTAAATATTTATCATTATTCTCATTTGGATTCTTTGTATGCTATTAAATTATTTGAGCATGTTATATTCAAGAAGCTTCAATTTTGAATAAACATTTAAAATCATGACACATATGATTCAATTATTATATTCAATGCAATTGTACTGATATCTTAATGTGGCTTAGGGTTATTGTCATATTGCAATTACTGTTTTTAGCAATGAAATTTCATTGTATGAATACATATTAACAAATTAAATTTGATGGAGCAATATAGGTTATACGTAGTCATGTTTCAAACTAATATAATCGATGAAGAATTTCTATATCATGTTAGATTAAAAAGCACAGAATGAAGTTAAAATAAGTTTTACGAATGATTTTAAGACATGAAAAGGTTTAAATTATGCAAAAACTCGTAATTCGTATTGTGTTTCTGTTATTGGTTAGGTCATTGAATTTAGTAAATGGAATTGAAATTGAGGCATTTAGTAATTACAAAAGTTAATTATCAATGTAAAAATTATTTCAATGTATAAATTGTCCTAAATTATGAAAATATAGAGAAGATTTTCGTCGTTTCCCAAAATCAGCTGTCAGTGTTCCTCATATTTTAGAAGCATGTATCTTGAAAACTAGAAAATCTACAGAAACGATACTAGCATTAAAATAATCCTTGAACAATAATCTATCTAGTGCATATATTTTCATTTTGAAATTTTATTCATTTTTTTTATCTAAAAACACTAAAATTAACATTGTGATGCCCTTGTAAAATTTTGCAATGCCGGAACCAATCAGAAGGTCTGAAATTGGCACGTGACACTCCGGCGAGGAAATTTTACCATACCCTTCCTACACTTGACCCATACTTCAGTCGAGTTTCTGCCGCGGTAGTGAAAGGTGCGTCGCTCTGTACAATATTTGTCTTGTTGTAACTCGACTCGTGGTAATTAAATGTGAATTTTGTAGTTAGATACGGTATGCAATTACTGTATTTAAGTGCAATATTCAAGTTTGACCGTTGGGTGATTAAGTGGGCAGTAAATATTTTGCGAAATGTGTTAGCAGTCGGGTACTTTGGATTGGGGCTGGGCGCGTATTCGAGCAATTAGGCGGCAGGTGCCTGGCCGCAGTCGGGCGAATTACAATCAAAATTTATCGTTCGCGAGTGGGCTTCTCTCACAACACAAGAGTATGATTTCGTATGTTTGGCTCACGCAGTGCATGCCTGGAGTGGCTCGTACAGTCAGTGTTGTCTCTCCATCTTCCTATAGGGTGGAGAGAACAAACCTCTGCAGGTCATACTCTTGTGTCCGTTGCAACTACGTGTAGAATCAGCCGTGAACGTTCGCGGAGTATGATTTCGTATGTGCGGCCTACGCAGTACGAGCTGGAGTGCTTTAGTACAGTCAGTAGGTGGGTGGGTGAGAACGCACCGCTGCAGGTCATACTCTGTGTCCGTTGTAGAATCAGCCGGGAACCGTTTACGGGATTTTTGCAAAGCGCTGTCTTCACGTGAAGACCATCGATTAAATTTATTCCGATTACTGGTTTAGCGCTCGCGGCGCGTGGGGCATGCTCACAGCAGTCCGATCTTCTAGAGTGGATCCAGAGTCATGACTGGTACCAGCTCTCGGCAAATATCGCATCCGATGCCTGTTAACAAGATTCGCTCTTGACAGTTCTCGTTCATTACATTTATGAATATGATAGGCTCTATTCATAAGTGCTTGTACAAAGGGAATTCCGGATGGCAGAGAAAGTAGTTGATCGGCTAACGTGATTCTGTGACATGAGCTCGGGCCCCTGCGGGATCGCGTAGTAGGAGACCATGCGGGGTTCGGCTAGACGACCCACGTTTCTTTTTTGAAAAACAGACAACACACCGGTTGCTGTTATTAGAGTCAAAGAGGCACAGGAATGTCTGTGGGGTGGTGTGAATCTTAGTTTTAATTTAGTTTAAGGGTTTGGGTAACTTTAAGCTAATTTTAAGTTTAATCTTTTTCTTTCAGTTAGCTTTTAAGTTAGGCTTAACATTACTAACCCATGTACTTGTATTCATTTACAGCTTTTTCTTTCAGATTTGTATTTTTAATACGTAAGTTTTTATTTCCAGATTTAAATTTCGTTCAATGTTTCTAACTTGTGTTTTTATTTTTATCTGATTACAGAGATCAAGAATAAAGAAGATAAGAATAAAATTATTATAGGTAATATTTGTTTTTCTATTTAAGAAACATTTTCGTTGTTTCTATGTCTCTAATATGTTTTGTTTTTATGTTTCTAGAATCATTGCAGAGTCAACCGTCGTAGGAAATGGGCAATGTAGCTGAGACTACCGTCGTTGGAACAGTAGCTGAGCCAGCCACCGTAGGAAATGGACAATGTTCCTGTGTCTACCATCGTGGGATGAAGTTGCAGATTCTACCGCCGAGGGACAGAACTTCTCGTTCTGAATTTCTCTTTGTTTATATATTTTTGTGTTTTTTCTCTTCCTTTTAGTATAGGTGTTTTCTGCTTCCATTGTTTGTTTTATTTTTGTGGTTTGTTTTTGTTTTGTTTCTTAAAACAGGAATGAAGATGACTCAGTGGACTTAGTTGTCTTCGCTGGATTTCTACGTGTTTACTTTCTACTTCACACATGTAATTATACATTGTTTAAAATTATCTTGCAGTTTCTTATTTGTTTTGTTGTTTCAGTCAAAGAGTTTACGGATGGCAGATGCAGTTGAAGAGTCTTCAAGAGAGTTTCACCCCTCGTAGTCAAGAGCCTGCGGCCAGCAAATACAGTTTCAGAGCCTTCAAGGAATTCTTGAACATAGTTCGCCGTTTCCAACACAAATGTAAGTTCATTAAATTAATTTATTAATGAATTGATTTATTTACTGATGTATTTCTGTTTGTTTAGTGGGCGACGCTGCTCTTCTGTCCTAGGTTTTCTGGAAGTTTCCCTAGGATGTCAGGCGAATGCCAGAGGAGTTTCAGTCTCTTTCTTCCAATGTCAATCTAGGAGATCTGAACTTTGTATTCATTACAAATAAAAAATATAATACATATTATATACTCGTACATGTACTCTTGTGTTTTATTTAAGTAGTAATAATAAATAAAATATAACTTGTATTTATAATAAAGGAATTATTACAGAAATAAAATATGTTTATATGTATGTAATTATACGTAGAGATAATAAATTATAATAGAAATAATTTGTGTTTTATTTACTTTAAAATATGCAATAAAATAGTTAAAATTAATATTGTCATTTAATGAAAGGAAATTCATAATTTAAAATTATTCCTTTCAATTTTAATCTTAGTAGTAATCATCGCAGTTTGAAAATATTGTTGCCCGCCAATGATCACATAATAATAGTTCATAAATTTTGTAAGAGATGGCAGCACTGCTCGGCACTCACATTCTTTCGACTTGATAATGAAAACTAATTGAAGATGCTTGTTTTTTGAAATTGTGACCTTGATTAATTAGCGGTTTTTAAACCCTTGGCCCTACGCCCTTCATACTCACATATGTTGTAGAGAATGGTCGATTCTTCAGGGTACTAATAGAGGGACCGCGGTTTTTCGTTATTTTTTCGATATCTCTTACCGTTTTCGAGATATGATGCTTTAAAGTTTTCAAAGTAGTTTCCCTTAAAAATCACCCTTAATATTAACTTTAAAGGGCTGGAAGTGACTGTATATCCCTAATTTGAGTGCGCTGAATACGATTTTACAATCCATTTTGCGCTAGCATTCATATTTACATAATTAGAGCAACATTTTCAACCCTTTAAGTAATTACGTAAAATTTAAGGGTGAGCGCCAATTTTTTAGACCGTCATTAGAGTTTTTAGGGTTGAATCTATAGGAATCCCCCCCAAACTAGATTTTTTTGGGGTTTTGCCATAAAAAAGTTGGACTATAGTCTTGGTGTTTTTACGATTAAATTTATGGGTAAAAAAATTGAGATAAGGGCGCTACACCCTTCATTAGGATCTGTAGATTCCGAATCTGTGATTTAAAATAGCCTAGGGTTAGTATTTCTTACGTAATTCGCATTTAACTTTTATATGTTATGACCCACTGCGGACTTGTGGTTCATAATTTATATCACTTCTGACTTGTCGTTCATAATATATAAAATTGCTGGTACGCTGAGGAAGTGTGACATGCAATAATGAACCTTATATACATGCTACATAAAGCACATAAAATTAGATTTGAATTACCCCAAATTTAAAGGTGAGCGCCAATTTTCGAGACCGCCATTGGAGTTTTTAGGGTTGAATCTATAGGAATCCACCCTTAACTCGATTTTTTTGGGGTTTTTCCGAAAAAAAGTTGGACTATAGTCTTGGTATTTTTACGATTAAATATTGGGGTAAAAAAAATTAAGGTAAGGGCGCTACACCCTTCATTAAGGTCCATAGATTTCGAATCTGTGATTTAAAATAGCCTAGTGTTAATATTTCTTGAAATCTGAAGTAATCAGTCAAGTAAAAAATGCTGATAACAAACGACAAATTAGCGATTTCGGGAACCCTTGGCCCTAGGCCCTTCATACACACATATGTTGTAGAAAAAATAGCGGTTTTTCAAAGGTCAGCACACAGGGGACGGCGAAATTTTGTTATTTTTGCGATATCTCTTGCCGTTTTCGAGATATGGCGCTTTAAAGTTTTCAAAAGAGTTTCCCTTAAAAATCTCCCTTAATATTAACTTTAAAGGACTAGAAATGATTGTATACCCCTTTTAGAATGTGCTGAATACGATTTCACAAACCATTTTATCATAGGATTTATAGTTCCATTAATTAGAGCAACATTTCCATCCCTTTAATTAATTACGTATTTTCGACACCGACTGACTGGCGAAGATTCAAACAAAAATCGGATTTCGTACCAGGGCAGCAAGGATTGGAAGAGCACTCTTTTGGATAAGAAGAAGAACTTTTCCATTTTTGCTATAGTTGGCAACACTATAAAATCAATGTTGCCAACGATAGCAAAAATGAACAACTTCTTATCCGAGGGCTCTGCCAGTCTCTGCTGCCCGGATACAAAGTTAGAAATTCAAGCGGTCTCTGGCACTTTCTCGTGATGAGAAGACATTATCCATTAATTTAAAGGGCTAATTTTAATTCAATAAAATAAAAATAAGGAAAGATAAATATATGAAACACAAGCATAATTTATTTAATTATTGTAATAAATAAAGCATTACAACAAAGTTATACAAATAAACAATGAATATTACAAATAATACAACATTAACATTATTATTTTGCCAATTTCTTATTAATTAACAATATTATATTAACATATGTGATATTTTTTAATTCTACAATTAATATAGAGTGGAAAATTTGAGACTAGGCAATTTTAGCTCAAATAGTTTAAGAACAATTAACAACAGAAAAATATCCGCAATGATGCATAGATGACCGTTTTTATATCGTCTGTATCTTATTAATTAATAATAATTCATTAACAAATGTGACATTTCCGAACTCAGCAATTAATCGAAAGTTGAAAATTTAAGACTAGACAATTTTATCACAAACAGTTTAAGAATAATTAACAACAGAAAAATATCCGCCATGATGCATAGATAAACGTTTTTATATCGTCTGTATCTTATTAATTAATAATAATTTATTAACAAATGTGACATTTCTGAACTCAACAATTAATCTAATGTTGAAAATTTAAGATTAGACAATTTTAGCTCAAATAGTTTAAGAATAATTAACAACAAAAAAATATCCGCCATGATGCATAGATAAACGTTTTTATATCGTCTGTATCTTATTAATTAATAATAATTTATTAACAAATGTGACATTTCTGAACTCAACAATTAATCTAATGTTGAAAATTTAAGATTAGACAATTTTAGCTCAAATAGTTTAAGAATAATTAACAACAAAAAAATATCCGCCATGATGCATAGATAAACGTTTTTATATCGTCTGTATCTTATTAATCAATAATAATTTATTAACAAATGTGACATTTCTGAACTCAACAATTAATCTAATGTTGAAAATTTAAGATTAGACAATTTTTGCTCAAATAGTTTAAGAATAATTAACAACAAAAAAATATCCGCCATGATGCATAGATAAACGTTTTTATATCGTCTGTATCTTATTAATTAATAATAATTTATTAACAAATGTGACATTTCTGAACTCAACAATTAATCTAATGTTGAAAATTTAAGATTAGACAATTTTAGCTCAAATAGTTTAAGAATAATTAACAACAGAAAAATATCCGCCATGATGCTTGGAAGAATATTTTTTATATCGCCTGTATCTTATTAATTAATAATAATTCATTAACAAATGTGACATTTCTTAACTCAACAATTAATCTAAAGTTGAAAATTTAAGACTAGACAATTTTAGCTCAAATAGTTTAAGAATAATTAACAGAAAAATATCCGCCATGATGATAATAAATCTATTAATTCTTAATGTTAATTTACCAAGGAATTCATTATTTCAATGAAAGAAATGATAACAGTAATAGTTGAGGACATTCTTCCAGGTGTACAGACGCTTATCCTTGTCGAAGATGGTGAAGGTGTTTATCTCAGGCCCTCAGATGTCGTGAATATGTAGTAAGTAAAATCAGAAGCCAACAGGGCCAGATGGTTCGTTGTATCACCCAGCTCACAATGTTATTAGCGTTGCAACCTGAAAAGTATAAATCGAGTGTAAATAAACAACCTTATATATAAATATATAGATTTAAAACAATATTTAAATAAATTATTTATTAATTTATATTGGAATAAGTTACAACATTTTGAAGTACGAAATAGCTTCTGAACATTCTTCAAATTTGATAGTATCTACTGCGAACTATTCCAGGTTGCTCTAGAACTATAATTACGGTCATAAAAGATCTACCAGATGGTTCCATTTCACTTTTCACAAAGTAATTGTTATTTCAATCTAAAATATAGAACAGAAAATTAGTTTGTGAATATCAATAATTAAATGGGTTAAATGTTTATTTGCCTACGTCTGCTATTTGGCAGTCAAGCAATCTTTTGACAATTTAGATTCTTTGGATTCAATACCAATTATGAAATCATCTTACACTTCATTCCTTAGGTTCTAATTTGACACTTGCTAGATAAATATCAGGCTAGAAAATGTTATTGGTCCAAATCTTTAGTTGCGAACTTGCAACATCAGCATTTGAGTGAATGACTTGGTGATATATTTATTTAACAGCTTAAATACTGTGCTGGAAGAGGCCTAAAAACAAAATAAAGCTGTAAAGTCAACTAGAAATAAAATTACAAAACAATAACAATTATAAACACTATTCACCGTACATGGAAATATTAGGATATCTGCTCTATTTTACAAGTACTACTGAAGATCTGTGCCCAACATTGAGGCACATTTTCAATGCTAAACATATAGAAATACAACTAAAACACTTAAAATATCATCAAACTGTAACGAAATTAAAAATAACACAGCCATTTTGAAATGTCATTTGCATTTAGTAATAATAGTTAATTAACAATACAATAGATGACGCTAGGGTATTTAAAACACTGACAGGTCATTTATTTCAACATATTTTGCAAAATAAACACAACAAATCACAAAATTAATTATTAAATTAGTTAATTCAATACAATTTTTGACATTTGGCAATCTCGTACTGTCTTACACAAGTCTTAAAAACATTTTTAAATGAGTAATGTGAAATAAATGATTTTAAATCATATCGATTCAAATTAATACGCATTGCGCCGAATCTAAATTATTGATTTTTAGAAAATGTGATATTCAATGCGCATGAACACACTACTGTGGAATTTGAAATATGCGGAAATAGATCACAAAATATAGTTTACTTTGGCAGGAGATAGCAGAAGGAATCTCGTCCTAAAGTTGACAAAAAAGTTTCTGGAGATTTCTAGACAAATGGTTGACTTTATAAAAAAGTCGTTATCACAGTTAATGCTCGATATTTTTTTTAAATTGAACTGCTTTCTGTGTTCATGAACTTTGACGTAATATTTGATACATATTGACCAGTATTGTGACCACCGGTTGAGGGCGGATGGCTTTGATTTTCTGTTGTCAAACGATTTTTAATTATTTTGTAGATAAGTAATCAATATTATCATAATATATTTTGGGCATATTTTTGACTGACACCTCCTCATGGAGATGGTAACTAATTAATCATATTTTGTTGGTTGTATTGTAATTGTTCATTTTTATATATTCGCAAATTTTCATATATATGTTATCTCCCCCCGACCGTAACACACCTAGTTATAAGATGTGCAAATATATATAAAATGTACAGGTTGTAGAGTTAATTATTAAATATATATAATTAAATAAATAAATATAGCCCATGAATATTGTCACCAAGTAACTTTTTAAATTTCTTTCGTTGTATACATTTATCTGCGAAATAATTTAAACTCTTTTATCCAACACCTCTCAATAAATGCTCTATAACTATTGCGATTTTAAACAAGGAAAGTAACAGATTACCCACTAGTGGGTATAATTTTGAAGAAAGTCACTAGTGAGTATTTTTTTATTTATAACAATAATAATAACACACAACACCTTGGTAACTACGTCGATTGACATTTTAATTCAAAAATTTAAAGCATATGTCACTGTCAAATAATATATCTTTAATAAATTTTTAATTTATTAAGAAGTGTTGGATAAAACCTTATACTTCACACGTGGGCAAAGTAGAATTACCCACTCGATAAAATTATCACACTCAGCCTTCGGCTTCGTGTGCTAAAATTTCTCTCGTGGGTAATTCCTTACATTGCCCACTTGTAAAGTAAATAACTATTACCAGCCGTTAAATGATATTAGTCACTTTTAATCAGCGATCTTAGTATCAGCCAATGCGTATAAAATTCTTGCGGCATAGTTTGTGAATATAGAAGTCAGTTGAGTTAAAATGATTGAAGAGCGAACATGGTGTAAATTTTAACTTTTATGTGACACCGATTGCAATTATTTGGAATTAATTTCACTTGCAAATGCATGAACAGAATCAAATAGTGTGACCACCGGTTGAGGGTGGATGGCTCTGTTTTTCTGTTGTCATTGTCAAACGGTTTTTAATTTTTTGTAGATAAATTATATAATCATTTAATCATGACATATTCTGGACATATTTTTGACTTGCACCTGCTCTTATGGTGATGGTAACTAAGTAATCATATTTAGTTGGTTGTATTATAATTGTTCATTTAATATATAAAATGTATACCTATAGATAGTAGTGTTAATTAACAATAAAAAAATATAGCCCATGAATATTGGTGCTATCTTTACATGTAAATAATAATTTAAGTTCTTTTGCCAGCCGTCAAATGAAGCTCGTCACTTTTAATCAGCGATCATACTATCAGCATTTGTGTTTGAGAATATAGTTAAGTCAAAATGTTTGAAGTTCGGATATTGTGTAAATTTAAAAAAAAATGAAGTTTCGCGTATCATTCAATGACAAAGGCTAAAAAATAGTAACTGACAACACAAGATTTTCTTTAAATCTATTTAAGTTGTCATACAAAACGATAGAATAGTAGAATATTGAATGAAAAATTGATTGTGTTCACGACCGGGAGAGAAACTCTGTTTCTAAAGATACGAAAATCATGACATAAACGGCCAATTCATATCTACGGGAGATTTGTATACTTACCCTCCCATCGTGAGAGAATTGCTCAAATAATGTGAAAAGTGGTCAAAATTAAACAAATCAAAGGTAACTGTCATAAATTTTATTACAATTCAAAAAATTTTGAAATACATAAAAACCATTATAAATATTGGGGTCATGAAAAAAATTGAATCGGCTCCTACTTCAATTTACTCCGCGGGAAATAATCGTACACTTTTCTCCCTTAAATGTATAAAATACTATTTTTTGGCGGAAAAATGATTTTAACTAAATTGTAATTTTAATTGAAAACCAATAGTTTTTAGCAAACCACTTAACCAGAATATGTTTCAAAAACACTACAATTTCTACTAACCACTAAAATAATAATTATAATCATCAAAATTAGTAGAAATTCTACATATTGGCAACACTGGCAGTAAATATTATGGCGGATACAGAAGCCCAGCCGGCAATTTCTCCAAAAAGAATCAAATTGGATGATAGTTTAACAACATCCACAGATAATATCCATGATAATATAAAAGATTTGTCCGATTTCAAAGCTGAATCAATCCTGAGCAACAACACGAACAGAAAAACAGTTTGTTTGAAAGGTTCGTTCGCAGGTAAAGATGGCGTGGGTATAGTGTTGTTGGAGAAAACAGAATTCCTCGAGGATGAAGTATTGAATGACAGTAAATATTACTCAAAAGAATGTAACCTAGAGAAAATTTTCTCCAATGATATTTACGGAAATTACAAGTTTTTCCCTAAGGTTGAATTGAACGGTATGTAAATCATTCTAACCTACAAATTCAGTGTAACATATGATGCTTGTTTATAGGAATTAAAACTACTATTATTCATCCTGCTACTGATAAACATATTACCAAATATTTAAGTCAAAATGTTTATTTGATTGATGAAACGTATGATATTTACAAAGACATTGTACTACCTCATGTTGAAAAAGAGCAACTTGGTTTGCAGGTTAGTCGAAGGTGGTTTTTTTGTTATGCAAAGTTAAATTAAAATTATTTGTAGTGGGTTTATAATATATTGGATCACACTAGTGAGAAAGATCGGATAGTTTTTGAGGATCCTGATCCAAAAGTTGGTTTTATTTTACTGCCTGATTTAAAGTGGAATGGAAAATCTTTAGGAACTTTATATTTGCTAGCTATAGTTCATCAAAAAGAGCTGAAATCTTTACGTGATTTAACTCAGGATCACATTCCATTGTTGAAAAATATTTACGAAAAAGGCTGCGTAAGTAATACAAATTAAAAAATATATTTGAAATAAAACTAGTGATTTCCAGAAAGCAATTGAGGAAAAATACGGGATTCCTGCATCTCAGCTGCGGATTTATTTCCACTACCAGCCATCATTTTATCATTTACATATTCATTTCACTTACCTTAAGTACGATGCCCCAGGTATTTATACCGAAAGATCTCATATGTTAACTAATGTAATTAATAACATAACCTTACTTTCTGATTACTATCAAAAATCTACAATTCCATTCGTAGTTCGCGAGTGCGACAAATTGTACAAAACATTTGTCGAGAAAAAGTTAATTAAACCCGCAGCAATTAATTAATATGAGTGAAAATGTTTTACGAAACTTTTGTGATGGAAATTCGACCGCGGTTACAATCCTGCAACGTGTTTTTAATTTTGAAACAGAAAGGTGAAACAATTAAGGTTAGGTTAAAGGAAAATCAAATTCAAATTTCGACCAAAGATGTTACAGATGTTATAAAAGTTTCTAATTTCAGTATTTTAGTTAATAGTTTATCGTGTTTGCAAGCTAGTAGTAATTTTGTTAGTTTTCGGTTTCAAACCCAAAATTTGGACAAGATTGCTGGACAATTCAAAAGTGAAGTTTTAATGTTGTGTAATAATAAAAAAGAGGATTTAATAAACAGAGTTTTGCTAAATAATAATACGCCATATTTTATAAAATGCAGTAATTGTCAAAATAATTTATCAGATGAAATTATTTTTAAAAGAGTTTTGCCTTTACCCTCAGAAAATGTACAACCGTCAGATTGGTTCTGCCATAAATCTGAAGACGGAACAATTTTAAAATTATTTCCGAAATTAAATGATTGTTTTTATACAAACTGCTACGTTCATATAAATAAAAATATTCTAATCAATTATAAATCTTCTACAAATCATGTTATAGTTTGTAAGCGTTGCTTTTCTTGGCTCGGTCTAGAACTAAAATCCGAAACAATTCAATTTTGGTTTAATACAGTGGTTTTTCAAACCAAAGAAAACAATCTATTTTCAAATCCTTTAAACGATTTTGTGCTAACAATTAAAGAAGAAATCAACGAAGTGCTATTACGGGCTTGTAAAATATTATTTGAATGCCGCAATCAAAATAGTAGCAACGAATTTTTATGCATTTGGATTCTCGAAAAAAATTTACAGGTTTCAATTAAAGGTGAAAAGTTTAATGGTGAAATAATAAATGTAGCAAAAGTTTTATTTTATTTTGATTCTCAAATAACAAATACAATAACCGAATGGTTAAACGACGCAAATATAAACCATGTTAAAATATCGAAACCGATGATGGTTCACGGTTTGAATCATTTATATGAAATGTGTAATTTGATTCCGAGCTGTTTTCGGAAATCAAATAATTTTTATGTTTCTTATATTGTTGTTTGAATATATTTTTGTATTAATTTTGATGGAATACATATTGCAAATTAATTTTTGAATTATTGTTGATTCCCGCTTATACATAGATGGCAGTATGTGTCAAAACAACGAATTTTGTGGTGGAAGGTGGACGTAGTTTTATCGTCGGAAAATGACAGGTGTTTAGAAAATACTTTAGATAGTTTTTTATTAGCTTAACAAGCCATCAAAACCTCTATATTATTAATGCGCAGTTTATTTATTATTAAGTGAAGAATCCATGTTGTAACTGTGACTCGGCATTTCCCGTTTGAGGTTAGTATTTCAAGTATTAAGATAAACATTGTGCAGTTAACAATTATTATATTGCAGCGCCTACAAAATGAGTGTGTTTTCAAAAATAAAAAACTTTCTAGACCGTCACAAAAACAAATTCATAATAACTGGCGCAGTTGTAGGAGGTGCGTATTTAGCACTTCGCTATGCACAATACAAACTCCGCGACTTTCAAGAAAGAGAAACGAAAGATTTCTTAGAGCGAACCAGAAAGTCCCAACACTTTGAAAGCACGGAAAGAACCTGTAATCAAACAATTGTTAGCTTATCAACAACTCTAAACGATGCATTAGCGAGGTTAATCAACACGGAAGAAGTTGTAGTTCAACTTCGAGAAAGTTCTACGAATAAATATGAACTGTGGGATAGGTTGAAAATATTAGTTTTTACACGAATATGTAGTTTAGTTTACGTGAATGTTTTGCTGGTGATTGTACTGAGGATACAGTTGAATTTGATTGGTGGATATTTGTTCAAAGACACGAAGTCTGTGACTAGTACAATTCAGCAGAATTATTTGTCCATGTGCCACTGTTTACTTGAGAATGGATTGGAGAAGATTTCGGCGGTTATCAACGAGAAAGTAAGTGCTTATATTCAAATTTATAATCTACTTTCTAAAAATCTGTCCATGTTTCATTTCCTTTTCCTGGAGATATTTCTTGTGAAATAAATTTTCTTACGCTTCATGTCAATAACTTTACAATTTGAAATAAGTTTTAATGTTTTTAGTGGTGGTCTGGTGACAAATGGGAATAATTCCAAAAATGAAACATTTCCTTGTTTATTTGGAAACTTTCCAAAATACATTTTTCTTTTGTACTTTTAAATATTACTTATTTTATTTATAATTTAAATTCGTTATGCTTTAGTAATTTTTAAAATGTTTAGCAAAATAGTATTTAAAAAAAATTATAATTAAATGGTAAATCTGTCCATGATTACTGAGAAATAATTTGAACAAGTCAATATTCATTAAAACTCTGCCAAATGTCATCTGTCAAACTTAAACAATACGACTGTATGTTTTGTTTCCCATGGCACTCTGGAAATAGCTTTAAATTATACATTTTATTAGTAAACACCCGGTAGAATATAAAAAGACTCATAATCAACATTGAGAAAATTCAGGGTTAATTCAAAAGTAATTTTTGATATATATTTTAATTTAACTTTACTCCCTAAAACCTTTAATTTGATAGCAAACTCAGTAGGATGTAATTAATTTGTATTTAAAACAATTGACGATCGTCCAAAATTAATTTTTGACATTTAATTTCAAGTTTTCTCCCTGAAATATTAATTTTGAAACCCAACTCGGTAGGGTTAAATAAATATTTCTTACATGTCAAATTTTAAAGTGTATAAATATAATGGTGATATTTTCCCAATTTTGAAAATTGATAATTCTTTTTCCAGAAATAAAAACTCAGTTGGGTTTCTGTAATAAAAACAGTTGATTTATTTTTTCCCACTATTTACAATAGCTAAAAATAAGAAAACATTACCTGTAATAAAAACAGAAAACAACAATCAACCGGAAGTAGATACCAGAAACTTCCTACAAATAATATTTTGAATTCCAAATATCCAATTAATATTTTCTATTTGCATATTTTTTCGCAGCTGATTTTTTATCGAAATATATTAAATTTATTGTTTTGTGTTAAATAACTTTCACTGCCGATTTTGCATTTGTTACCCAAATCAACTCAGTTTTTTTTTATATACTTTATTAAATTTTAATTATTATTTTTTGTCGAAATCCGATAGTAATTCAAAGAAATTTATTTCCATTTTATAAATTTGTTCAAGTTTTTTCTTCTAGTAACCTTATTTCACGCGTTAAAAATACATCACTAAGATCTGCGTAAGCAGAGTGCCACACCTGACACGAGTAAAAGGCGTGACGATATATTTATTTTATTTTTATTTCAAGTTAAATAATTGCGTATATATTGTAGGTAACAGAAATAATGAGTGATATAGATTTAAAGAAAAAGCTGAACTTGTATGACGTAGAGCAAATATTTTGGTCAGTCCAAGTAAAACTATGCGAAGACGAAGACCCAATAAAACATATCAGAAAATATGTAATTACAGAAGAAATACCAGACTCTACTGATTTATACACCAGTATGGTAAGATTCCTAAAAACTTTAACACATAAAAAAAAATTGAAAAATAAAAATGTTAGGTTAGGGAAACCGCCGACCTGCTGGAAAGCGAAGAGGTTCGCTCATTGGCCACAACTTGCACCAACCGCTGCTTTTCGTTCCTAATAGACAAACTTTCAGAGTTCTACGTCCCTAATGGGACCCTATCCGTGCCCTCAGGGTCTAAAGACACCTTTCAGCACCCGTCCAAGGTTCAAATCCCGCTCGCGAAACTCATTCCGTTCTTTAACTGTTTGTTGACGCGGAATTCTTTCCCTGAGATGATCACACAACAGCTAATCGCTGATGATAAGTTGAAAATGTTGGGGGCGAACATTTATGAGGTGTTTAGTCATTGTTAAGAGGTTTATTTTATTTTATATCAATTTTTTTTGGTACGTAATGTTGGTTATATACTTGTTAATTTTTACATAAAAATGTTTTTATTTTGTGGAAGAACTGAATAAGACAGTAAAATAATTTGAAATTTGCATTCTTTGACACTCAATTGATTTCAAAATCCACAGCCACTATAATATAATAATACTGGAATGCTAACTGATGTTGAAGCAGAGAAAGAGAGACAGTCGTTGGGCCAACCGTCTTTGTTGTGCAGTTCGCTTAGAAAGTTTATTTAAAATAAAAACTTTTTATCAAAAAATTGAACCGGCGAAGAAATGAAAAGCGAAAAATAAAATAAACCTTTTTAGTCTTAATAGCTTAGCTCAAATACTATTGTAAGCAACTAATTTTGAATCAGCGTTCGTTGATTGTTTGGCACCGATTACCAAATCAGAATTAGTTACTTACATTAGCTTAGGAGTTTAGTTTTTAAGACTAAAATGGTTTATTTTATTTTTCGCTTTTCAGTGTTTTTTTTTTTTTATTTGTTTCAAAGACTATTCTGTGAAAAGATATGCGTGGTCGTAAATAATACATTAATAAAAATAATTAACAATAATACACTGTTAAATTATGAAGTAGTTTTGGATAAGACTGTACCACATGTTTTTACATAGCAACCGTTCTACAAACACGTGTTAGACATAGAAGGGTTGCCCTACGACATCTATCTGTTTCAGGCTCGATTTTCGCTTTCATAAAAGCCTACAAATTAGCGTTCCAGTATTACTATATTTCAATTCATACTATACATATTAAATAGTTATTAACATACCTAGTGCGGAAAGACATTCTTCCACATGAGCGAGTTTGCGAGTAAAGGCTTCATATGCGTATATGGCATCTCTCCGCATGCTTTTTGTAACGAAATTAAAATTTAATCAAAACAATCGGATGCTAAGGAATTTGATGATAAGACAGATGAAAAACAATTTGTACACACATTTTTCTTTAAATTATTGGCAATTATTGATTGTTTTTGCTGGTTTTGATTCATGAAACTCAGTGCAAGTAACATTTTATGAACTAAATATATTAATAATTATTTTTGAGATGATTTTGCTGTAGAAGACCAGTGTTTTTTTTTTTTTGTATATATTACAACACAAGTGTGCGAATTGAAAGTTTTTGGTTATCAATAGCGTGCGTCAAATGTTTCCAAAGTTCGCACAAAAGTATATTGCGTAGATTTGAAATGTGGCGTATAAGGATTTCATTGCTATTTTTTTTATATTGCTGTAAATTTTTACTTTTTTCTCTTATAGTAAAAGTGTAAATACAAGAGTTGTTAAGAGTTTAAAAATGCATGTAATAAGGCCCATTTGGTTACCTAAATGCTAGTAATTCACAATATATCAATCAAATTAAAATTAATATTTATTAGAAGAATAGTAATGAGATATTTATTTATTACATTGTTTTATTATTTTCTCTAGAAATTTCGTTGAGGATTGTAATGATATAATGGCGAATGTGACAGTTCATGTCTTTCTGTTAATTAAATAAATAAATCAAAAACGGGTTTTATGAAATGTTAAATATCTTTCGTATTTAATTTTCCATGGCCGTACTAATATTTAGGCCTTATTGCATGCATTTTTAAATTCTGAACAACTTTTGTACTTACACATTTGCTGTAATGTGAACAGAAAAAATTATCAGTAATATTAACAAAAATAGCATGTCATACATAGGTAAATGGCGTGATAACGTTTTAATTTAGTTTAGTGCGGCTGGACTGGTTCATATTTAGTGCAACTATTCATTTTAACTTTGAACCTCATTAAAAAAAATTTCAGTTCAAAGATAAATTGATAACTCAATATTTCGGGGAGAAATGGAAATATTGATAAACGTGTGATTAATATTTTGTTATTTTTATAATTATTGTCAATATTTTATTATTTGAAATAAACGTTATTTACAACAATAATTGATTATTTCCAAGCATTTAGATTGGACAAATTACAAAGGTTATCTTTGAAGGTTAGATAAAAATAATTAAATTTAAATTTGCCCGCCGAAATTTTTGACAGCTACGACCTTTCAATACCAACCTACAACTAAATTGTACTCTCTACATCCAAGATATTTTCAACAATATGTATAATTCTTAATTCGCAATCGAGTACATTACAAATATTGTAATATTATCTTTGTTTAATCAACAAATAAATCTCATGATTAGTTGAAGAAGCATTACTTGCATTTTTATTTAAAGATTGGTATTATCTACAGTTGGACTTTGTCCTGTAAAAAAACTTCAGTATTTATCGTAGAGCCGCTTATTTTTATTAGTTCTGGTTGCGTAGCCGGAGGTGTGTGCAAACCATACGGGTTAAAATTGTTCTACCAAGGTTCAAAGTACATAGTTACAAGTTATATCAATTCGAAACTTTCGCTTCATCATCATAACATATTGTTCGTTAAGTGGCAAAACATCACGATGGCTCTGCTCAATCAGGTACGTCTGGAATTATTTTATTATTTGTTTATTAGGTTATACAATTATTTTGTTTGTAGCTTTACTCCTCAACGGTGAAATGCGGCCTTAGGTCGATTTCTACAACTAGCAGTAAATTGAGTTCACATCCCATTCCTGCCAATGGATATAATTTCGGTAAATTGGTTTTGATTTTGTTGTATGAAATTTGAACTAATACAATCTGATTACTTAATTTGTTGAACTTTGATCGTAGACAAAAACAGATTTTATTTTTGAATTGCTCTCTTTACATACTACCTTCTTTGATTTTACGTGTAATATAAAACTATTTCGAGTACTTTACACTTACATTAGATATTTTTAGTCCCACAAATAATTATCTCAAGATAGTCTATACTGTAAACAAAACATTATAATCAGTAGTTATACAACAAGAGGTTCGAAAATAATCGAATATACAGTTGATAGGACGAGATGTGTTTCCTAGACAACACATCTAGTCTGCAACTGTACATTCAGATGTTTTTCGAAGCTCGAGTTGTAACTTGTAAATGTTAAGACTATACAACGAATCAATCAATTATATTAGAACCGGTATTTTCAATTTCAAATAAACTACAATCAGATTCATAAAATGGATTAGCGCTCACTCCATTTTTATTATTATTCTTAACTTCATTTTCTATTAGAACATAATCATTTTAACTAAGGTTGTAATCAAGATTGGTTAGCATAAAATTTGACACATTTTGATAATATAATTAATTTAGAAACGAAGTTACTGATGATGAAAAAATGGGGTTAACGCTGATCCCTTTTATGAATCTACCTATAAGAGAATAAATTTATCGGAAGAATAAACAAAAATATCTCATCAAAAGTTGACAGCTAGAATAATAAAATTCGTTTTATCTATAATTTTGATGCGATATTCTTTGTTTATTCCACTGATAAATTTATTCTCTAGTTAGCTGAGATTGGAAACACCGGCCCTTAAACAAATTATTTATTTTTGTCAAAAATATTAATTGTTTGTTTATATTCTTGGATGATATTGATTACATATGATTCATTTATTTGCAACCGAAATACAATTTAGCAACGCAAATAGCATTAATAAAAATTGAGCTATCTTATTGGTCTATTTTCCTATAAGTTATTGTCATATTAAATTTCATTTTCGTGCTATTAAGTGCAGGATAATTTATGTTAAATATGACGATAACATTATCAGTTGAAATAATAATTGCATGTACATAATACGTTTCCAATGGGGTCATACACTTTTAAAAAAAAGTTGTGTTTTTTTACAAATTATAAAAATTTAGATCATTTCAGTCACATATTATTCAATAATACTTATAAATTTTCAACTTTTCATTCATAATTTCCTTTCTGAAGTTTCGCGGTTGCAAAATCGTGATGTCATCATGTAATAGAATATAAAGCATGGCAAGGCGAAAGAGGTGTTGATAACAAATAAAAACTTGCTTTTCAGTGTTGTAATAATTATTTATTATTATTAAAATGAATACTCCGATAAATTAAATTAGATATTCGTTAATTATAACATTTTTAGTCAGAGTTTGGGACGTGTTAAAACAAAATTCTTTGTTGTACTATATCTTGTCGGTAATGTCGGTAGTCTCATTATCACTCCTGTCATCTCAAGTTATATGTTGCAGTTAACAACGATTTTCAAATTAAACTTATGTTTATTATATCTGTTATATTATTTTGCCCAGGTAATGAGAATAAACTATATTTGTAAAAACCTCTCAGTAAATAACACTGACTGATAACAGTCAATTTGACAGTAGGTGTAGTTCCTCTTTCTCCGCTAGAGCGTGTTTTGTAGTACTATAACATGCTGACGTCACGAGCGAAAAATTTGAAATGAGATGCCCATTTCAAAAAATCATATCTTTATAACTACATGCCTTAGTATCTACATTCATAACTTTACTCAAATTTACAGAAAAAAAATAAAACGAAAAAAGGTTTATGACCCCATTATTATTAATACACAGAAAGCAAACGCCCGATGAAGGGTAGGAAATAAAATAAAATATAAAAGTAGGTGATGTTGGTTAAGCAAATTGATGGTGCAATTCTAAGCAATTTTTATATTTAACCGTAATATCGTAAAACCGTAGTGTACGAGACAATCGTAACAAGTCAAGTTACAGATTTACGATAAATGCAATTCTATGCAGAAAACTGTATCAATGAATGTTACAGATTTAGCTTTACGATTGACGTCCTATTTTACGGTCAGTGTCTAACTTCATTGCTAATACAGTATCTGAATATTGAATATGAGAGTTGTTTTTTTTTATTTATTTACTTATCAAATACAACCATGTGATGAGTTTTCATTACAAATTTTAAGAAAAATGGTCTTGTCTGCGAATTATGAAACAAGATCTTCATTTACATCCCCATGAACAATCGGTGACATGTGTCATTGTCAATTATGACATACGAAAAATTTGTCTTGGCAGTATTTGAAGCCATTTTTATTTAATCACTCGATATATTTAAATATAAATGGAATACTATAATATGCAATGGAATTCTTGAATTTGATGGATAATAAAATGGTTCTATATAAATAAAATTGATTGTCCATTACTGATCCAATCTAAACATTTGTTTGAAATTTGCAATAGTAATGTCAAATAGGTTTACCAAATCTTTTATATCTGTGTCTGCAAAAGAGACGCAAGTAATTTCTAAAATATGTATAAGGTAATTTCTCTTGACGTATAATTAACATATTTTTGTTATGCATTACCTGTTATATTCAACAAGAAGGAGAGCAATATTCCAAATATTTATATTTTCATTCATTTTATTGACAAAATTGAGCAATGATTAGAGAGAAAAATCAAAACCGTAATGTTACGTCCAGTTACCCTCTCAACGTAAAATTTTCGAGAAATCGTAAGATATTTACGAGTGATCGTAAGCAATAGTTTTGCACAGAATTGCTCTTTGATTCGTAAACTGTTACGAATCTTACGAGAACACCTTACGAGCCTTACGATTATGCTTAGAATTGCACCATAAGTTTTAATATAATTTTATTAAATACTAGGCACGATCGGTTTCGACATATCAGTCTTTATCAAGTGCAGTGTCAAAATTGCTATAGTTGATACATAAAAATTAAATAAATTGTAACTTTTTTTAACATGAATCATTTTTTTTTTTTTTTGGCATTGCACCTGATGTCTGATGATGCACTGATTTGTCGAAATCTTATTAAAACTCAGTTTGCTTAACCAACATAAAATACTTGCATTAAAAATACTAACTGAAATAGAGATATTCAATTAAAATGAAATGTATTTCTGAAATATTTCAATTTCTCCCTGGATGATATTGAAAGCATTTATCATTTGAAGATAAGTGATTTAGATAACATCTAGTTTTTAAATAATACGTATTTATGATATAAGTGTTAAAAGTGACAATTTATGAGTAAGTTGGGAAATTTGCGAAACGAGGCTAAGCCGAGTGAAACAACCCCACTAACGAAATAAATCATATTTAACACGTACATCATACAAAATTTTATCTACGATCTCTCTAGCGTATTAATAAATATTAAAAAATGTAGAGTGATGTTTTGACAGGTAGGGTTATAATATTTGATTTATTGATACAAGATACAAGTTGTTAGCAACGTGTTAAAAGAAACAGTAAAATCACTTTTAACACGTTGCTATGTTACTTTTAAAACTGGTGTTATAACTTGCCAAGCAACCGGTAAAAAGGACACTATTAACAACAGTTGTAGATATAAAAATCTGTACCTAGTATGATACTCAGAAATTTGAAAAACAAAAATAACAGATTGATAATTATTTCAGAACTCAATGAAACGCAACGAGAGTTCCAGGACATGGCAAGAAAGTTTGCCAGGGAGGAAATTATCCCAGTGGCTGCTGAACATGACAAAACTGGGGCGTACCCCTGGGATATTGTCAAAAAGGCGTGGAAATTGGGGTTGATGAACACCCATGTACCACAAGAGTGCGGTGAGTTCAAAACATTCACAATAATATAGTTTTTGTGGGTGCGACTTTATTTATGTTTAATCTCAATTAATTATTTTGATTAGCTAATTTTCAAAAAATTATATCTCAAGGAAGTCGTTTATCAAGATTTATTTGGTATTGACGAAATTTTGATATTAAATTTTTATGAAACTATAAACTAGTTTTAAATTAAACTGAAATGTAAATATTTAATACTTCCTCTTACATTATTCAAAATATAAAAAGTAAATTTGTTTTTCATATATTAGGTTTATGACAATCATTGTTTACCTTGATAATCTTAAAAAATGTCTTAATTAAAGTACAATTAAAAAACTATTTTTTATGTTTTGCGTTCATAATGAAGTCATTGCGAAACCCAGTTGCGTATCGAAAGAGCCTTCATTTCAATACGCAAATTTTTGTCTGAAGAGGTTGGTACTAGATTACACTTACTTAAATTTAATAAATATCAATCCAATGTTGCCAACTACAACAGTACTCTTACAAATTTTCCGTATACAACTATGTTTAACATAACAGTTTTTAAATAGATATTTTCGATGTAAGTGGTATAAGAGTATTAAGATGTGCATGTGAATTTTGCACAATTAAATAATTATGTAGTTGTTTTTCATAAATTTTTGAAGCATTTCGTGAAAATGAGTGATTTAGAAAGTATTTCGTCGAATATAGATCAAGCTTAAAAAATTATTTATTAATTGAATAATATTTAATTTAAGGAATTGTAAAGATTGTATTATCAACATTTAAAATTAATGAAACTAGTGAGGTAATGAAGCTCTTAACTCAGGCAAAATGAGTGAGATAAGTGACATTTAACTCACGGGCGTAGATAAAAATATTTAAGTATAAAAGACTAATTTCAGATTGTTTTTAAGTAAGAAAGTAAGCTTTTGACAAAAAATGTGACTGGTTGAAATAGTTAATAATTTCGAAACATCGTATTCGTACCGTAAAAACTTATTTACCGGATTTATAACGTAAACAACTATTTCTGGCTCAGTCTGTAAAAAAAATATTACAAGACACAAAGTTCAATATTAGTAGGTTTACGGTTCAGTATATCGTAAAATAATAATAAAAAAAAATATCAATAATTGTAATTAACATTTTGGTGGTTCGTAGGTGGTTTGGGTATGGGAGTCTTTGACGGTTGTATGATAGCTGAAGAATTAGCGTATGGTTGCTCTGGTATTATGACCGCCATTGAGGGCAGCGGATTAGGTGTATGTATACATTTTGTTTTAATTATTAATTTTTAAAGTTAATAATTATTTTATTTTTAGCAAACTCCAATCATCCTTGCTGGTAACAAGGAACAGCAGAAAAAATATTTAGGTCGCCTTATTGACGAGCCTAAAGTAGCTGTAAGTATTTATCAGTTATTATTTGTGATAATTCCACATTTAACTGAACAAAATTATAATAAGAATAATTAAAAATTGCGACAATATTTTAATCTGCAGATTGAAACAATGTTTTAACTAATGATAACAATTTAATTTTCCTGCCTCCATCCAAAAACACTTTTACACATCTCAAATTCGGTTTCAGTCCTAGGCCGACAAAAATTAGGGACTTGTAAAATTACAGTTGGTATCAATTGACTTTCAATTTTGTGCATTGGTTTTGTTCAGTGTTTGAGTGCTTCGAGGCACTGAAATATAATAATACTGGAACGCTCACTAACGTTGAAAATACGAGCTGAGGGAGACAGCTAGTTTAGGGTACCTGTCTTTGTCGTACATAGCAACCACACAACACACGCATAGCAACCGTTCTTTTTAAATAGTAACCATTCTCCAAACAAATGCTAGACAATGAAGAGTAAATCCACGACATCTTATCTGTACCTGGTTCATTTTTCGCTTTCGTAAAAGAATGACTATATTTCAGTGCTTGGAGGTTAGAAATTTTCATCAATTTTAAAGCAAAATTATTAATTGTAAGCTCAAATGAAAGTAATTGTAATTAAATTTTCAATTGCAGTGCACAACCAACAAATAAATATCAACTAAAAATATATCACCGATTTAAAAACAAATTAATTGTTTATATTTTTAAATCCCCCGTATGCTTGTTTACAAATAATCTGATGTTACCAACATAAAAAATGCCTAGTATATTTTATTTGACAAATAAATCAGTAATTTCAATTAATAAATTAATGACAAAATCGACACAGAAAATAATTAGAATCACACGTCCAGAAACCGTTTTGCGAGTGCTCGTAATATACAAGCCTCGCCTTCAGCTTTGCAAAAGTGCAGTTTCTGAACTAATGATACAAATAACTATTGTTTGACTGTCTTCTCCGTAGGCTTATTGCGTGACGGAACCAGGTGCAGGGTCTGACGTAAACGGCGTTAAGACCCGGGCAGTGAAGAAAGGTGATGAGTGGATCATCAACGGACAAAAAATGTGGATCACCAATGGTGGCGTCGCCGATTGGTACTTCCTGTTGGCCAGAACCAACCCGGACCCCAAGGCGCCCGCCTCCAAGGCTTTCACTGGCTTCATCGTGGAGCGTGAAACTCCTGGACTCACCCCCGGCAGAAAAGTAATGCAGAAAAATATATGAAAGAATAAATAAATAATCGAATTGAAATCCTAGGAAATTAACATGGGACAAAGAGCTTCCGATACTCGAGGAATCACATTCGAAGACGTGAGAGTGCCTAAAGAAAATGTCCTGATTGGTGAAGGTGCTGGATTCAAAATCGCCATGGGTGCTTTCGATAGGACCCGTCCTCCAGTAAGAACAATTTAATTATCTACATATTTCATTCGACTTTCACACTGTTTTGTATGTTGCTGCTCTGTAGTTGCAGATCTCTTAAAACTTCTTGTTATGAAATGCGAAATTATTGCATTTTATCCTTTTTTACGCTCACATGTTTTCTATAGCCCTATGAATCATTTTTAACAATATTTAAAGAACATTTTTAATTCTATTAAATACCATTTAACCTTACGAACGCATTTTTTTATGCTCATAAAATAAGATTAGCTAAAATTTATCAGTGTTTATTGGACAATTTAAATGATGAGCATTATTTAAAATGTATCATCAATTATTCTACAAAGGTCAGGATAAAAATTAATATGAAAGTGTGTTGAAATTTTTATTAAAAATATGAAGATATTTATTCAAACTGGATTCGAACAATTAGTTCACCAATATAATCTTTCAACCTCAAACAATGCTCAAAGGACGGTAACTGGTGATGGCTGATCACGTCAAAGATGTAAAAGAATTTCCAAAATCGAGACAAAGTTATTTGATAACAGCGAAAGTGATAATTATATATATATATATATATATATCATCACGCCTTTTACCCATTGAGGGTGTGGCACTCTGCTTGCGCAGATCTCGGTAGGTGATATATTTTTGCGTATGAAATGCGGTTACCAGCCGTCAAGTCATAGCCCCCAAAGTTGTTAGTGGAGGGGGAACCACAGGGGTAAATTTAAATTTGTAACTGTCGGCAGTGGGATTCGAACTGAGGATCTCACGATCCACAGTCCGACACGTTACCACGGAGCTATTTAACTTTAACACTTTATGAAACCTCGTTATATGTAATTTATCGTTGTTAATCATTGTCGAAGCTATTACTAATTTTCGGTTCAAAAAACCTGTATATCTTAAATATTATTTTTTAATAATTGTATTTATCAAACCATTGATTTTTATTATAAAAAAGCCTACTTGAAGTTGTATTCTTGTTGATTTTATATTTTTGTAAATTTAAGGAAATATTATTGGGATGTAATTTGGACTTGGCTTCTCTTTCGATTTTTTATCTCCAGTAAAATGATTCCTACAAATAAAATCTATTGGTTTTGGAATCCACAGTGATCTATCAAGACTATAAAAATATTATTTTATTTCTATTTGACACTTATGAAGTACGGTTATACCGTACTTATTTTTTTCTTCTACTTTATCCAATTTTTTTTTTGTCGCTTTCAAATTTGCTTTTGGAAAACTGTATAATTTGCACTTATTTCTACCTGTATTTATACAATTGCCTACGCAATAACTACTATAAAAATAATGTTTCTAGCAAAGTTAACAACATGAGCATGATTCAATGTTTATTTTGTCCGCAGCACACGCTGCAGTCGATTCAGTTGTCCCCACCATATACTCTGTACAGTCGGTATAATAAACTTGACTACCACGAAAAAATAATAAAAATTGAACGAACACTACACTCCAGCTCAAAATAATACGCAGTCTTTCTTTTCTAACTCATACACAACTGCTCGTTTTACCCTCAAACATGATTTTTATAACTAAAATAACAATGATTATCAAACATAAATAATATCTGTTTTGTAACAATAAGTTCCAGACGTAAACTACCACTTCCGGTTAAAAGATTGCTATCAAAATCAAATAAGCTCGTAACAAAATAATTTCAGAACTCAGTAAATTAAAACAGAACTTACCCCTTACATATATTTGCAAGAAGTAAATATTAATGAAAAAGACTTTTAAGGCAAATATTTTTGGTAGAAATGAAACAAATATTGTAAGCAAGAATTAAATAAAAAAAAATGCTTTGGATGCTTTATCGATCTGCAAGTAAACTCGCGTTTCCGTTTGATGGATTGCTCCAAGTGCAATCTTACCTTAAATGACATTTTGTATATGCGGGAAGTAATTATTAATGAAGAAACAGAATATAAAATTAAGTTGAATTAAATGAAGAAGTCTGAACAGTTAACAAATTTAAAAATAGGAAAAGAATCATCTTTTCGTTTTATAGGTGGCATCAGGCGCAACAGGCCTCGCCCAACGCTGCCTAGACGAAGCCACTCGCTACTCCCTCGAACGCAAAACCTTCGGCGTCCCCATCGCCTACCACCAAGCCGTCGCCTTCATGCTCGCTGACATGGCCATCAACGTCGAAACCGCTCGCCTGGCCTGGATGAAATCCGCCTGGGAGGTTGATCAAGGTCGCCGCAACACCTACAACGCCTCCATCGCCAAGTGCCACGCGGCGGACATCGCCAACAAGTGCGCCACTGACGCGGTGCAGATCTTCGGAGGCAATGGCTTCAACAGCGAGTACCCCGTGGAGAAGCTCATGAGAGACGCGAAGATCTATCAGCTGTATGAGGGCACCTCGCAGATCCAGAGGATGATCATTAGCAGGGAGATGATCACCAAGGCTAAGGAGCAGGCGTAAATGTTATTATTAATTTTTAGGTTATTTTTATGAAATTTTATCCGATTGTAAGATATGTTATCAATTTTATATACACGGTTTTTGAGAAATATACAGAAAGCTCACACGATATATTATTTATTTTTAAGATATGTATGAAACAATAAATGAAAATATCTGTTAATGTTTGGGTGCCGTTATTTGACGGGCGGTGATCATACCTTTCGCGCTAAAGAATCTGAGATACATCACTCGAAAATGTGGATAAAGTTGTTATTATAACAACTTGCTAATGGTGACAAAATCGCATCGAAACTATGTTTAATGGAGAACATTTCATTTGTCGTCAAAAAACAATTAATTTTTGTTACAAATAGCAATTTTTTTAGTGAATAGGCTTGATGATTTCAGCCACTGAAATATAGTACTGGAACGCTAACTAACGTTGAAAATCTGTGCCGAGAGAGAGAGAGAGAGAGCGCTAGTTGTTGGACTATATGTCTTTGGTGTACAATATTTTTACATAGCATCCATTCTAGAAACGATTGTTAGATAAAGAAGAGTAGCCTTACAGCATCTATCTGTCTTTTTAAATAGAAACTGTATTTTTTTACAAAGCATTAAATTCTAAAACTAATCAATGTTAAAAAAGACATAATTGCTAAAATAAATTGTGAAAATCTAAGGCTAATAATATAAATTTATCCCCTGAGGTAAATAAATCTAGATTTATATTAAGACAATTGCTTTTAAAGTTTTAATAAAACAATCAAGTAGCCATTATTCAAAAACAAAAGACAATCTATACGTAACAATTACACTAAAATCTATCATTTAAGAAAAAAATTTACGTGTTCGAGGATTTATTAAAAAACGGTAGTTAGACTTTTAACTCGCACTGTGCAGTTCCAAATAAAATGCAATACAGATTGTCAATATTTTAAATAAACTTATCATAATTTACAGATTTATAAATATCAGCCTTTTTCAAACTATAATCATAATTTGTAAAAGCTTGCAGAACTCGGTAATAAATGAAAAGAATGTTGGTTTAATTTTTGTAAAATATTCTGACGAAAAATTATGTAACTCGAAACATTGAATTTTAATAAAAATTTTACAAAGCAAACCAAAAATGTTTTCATTTATATCGATTATTGTATCAAGTAAACATTTAAATATTTTCTTCATTAGCAAACATCTTTGAATTATGGCGACAAGTTCATTTAACATTGACAAAACCTATGTTACATTTTATCTGAAAAATAAATGTTCCATCTTACCTGAAAGTACCAATATTTTTTAATAAATGTTACCCCTGTTCTTCCTTTCCTTTGTCATTTTTGAGGATTGTATTTTGGACGGCTCAGCTCACCGCAAAATGGGTAAATTGTGTGATGATATTTAAATAAAATTAATTAGAGTTCAACATTCTTAGGGACTGTGATTTTACAGTAGGTAAGTGCAACGAAATCTGCTATTTTCAAGCAATATATAAAAAAAACTATAATCTATTTATTTTATTTGATACTGAATTTGGAGGCAAAAATCTAGATTAGTGTTGAAACAAAAAAGAATGCGGAGGGAGAATTAATGGAAGAAGAATATTTTTGTCTTAAATGAGCTCATAAAGTCAAAGAACTAAGTATTAGACTACAACTACTTTGGAAAGAAAAATAACTCTTAAAATGTTTTTTTTTTTAATTATCTACTATGATTTGGTTATAATTTTTTAAATATATGTGCCTGGCGTCTTGTTCAACAACTGTTTTATTTTTCAAGTTTCCTAATCAAAGAAGTAACAGTGATCTAAGTTTTATTTCAAATATATATTATTTTCTTAATTCATATACCCCACAAAAAACTAAGTAATACGCTAGTTTTGTTTATTGCATGTATATATTATTAATGCAATAATTACGTGAAAAGTAATATTATTTAATGTGTCTGCTTTTACTTTTCAAACGATAGTAAAATCGTCTAGAAAATACGAGGTTAAACGTTGGTGCAAATGTAGGTTAGATTTCCATTTCGCTAACTGTTACTTTCGGAATAAAACTTTTGTTTTCAATAGAATTTTCACTTGTTATGGAGAATTGAAATAAATGAAAATCGTGTGAGATTTAAAGGGGCGATATCAACAGGTCTCTATGGTTTTTGGAATTTTGGCGCCTTTGAATTTATAGGAGCGAGTTTGTGCGCCGACGCAAGTAAAGTAATTTGCTAGTCAAGTTTAGTTTGCATTTATACGTAATATAATTTGTTATATATGATTTGTCACGAAGAAATTATCAATTATAATTGTATTTTATTAGTTTTTGTGAATTTCTATGAGTGATTCTCTGTTTGTACACGTTATACACGCTGTTCGCGGCTGACCTACATTGTGATCGTGAAAGTGAATATGACATTTCTCACAGACGACAAAAAGTAACGTTGTTTTCGGTGCTAAAATGCGAAACAAACGTTTAAATAATTTTTAAGGCGGAATATTAGTAGTATAACAGTGAAAACGTGGGTTTGAGATTTGATTTGTTTTATTAGTTTATGATAGCAGTTGGTCGTTTGACTTCATGGTCATGTCTGAATGCAAAGTGTAAGTGAAGTGGCCTACAGACCTACATTTATATAGCGTTCGATTTTTGTACCGCGTAAAGAAATAGATATTAGTGGAACCTTGGGTCGAAAGTAAAATACGGAGCTTCTGTAAGCTCTGTACGGTTTAGGATCGTGTTAACATTGCGAGATAAGTGTGTAATCATATAAACAATGCATGAGGAGGCGACGAGTATGAGCGTTCCTAGCTCTGTTGCCGCTTCTACGAGCCATGGCCAGAACGGGACGGCCACCGTTGCAGTCGCGGACGTCGATCTGGACACCTCGGTCTCCGACAACGTCGAGCTGCAAGTCTCGTACTCCTCGAACTCGGCAGGTACTGACATATGTTTTACCATCCCCCTTTACAGGTGACACCTGAGTTTTGTGGTGTTTAGTGTTTGCTGTTGACAGCGTTTCACTTTCGTTGCGATAGAGTGACGAGTGCACGGTGTGTGTTGTGTATGATTGCGATCCGTGTTAGTGTGTCATGTCAGATGGTGGCGGTGGGTCAAGCCGCGCGGGGTTGTGCGTGCATGGGGTGTTCCAGGCCAAGTTCAAGTGCAGCCCGACCCCGGCGTATCGAACGGGGCGCGACCCACTGCGCATGCGTCTACCTAACCTAACTACCAGCGAACCGCCACTGCCACTACACATACACAGCGCAACCTAAATAACGTGTGCTATTTATACATATTTACATTTTAACGAACCATTGTTCTCGTTTTCCCGTCAGAGCCTTTTTACACTTTAATTATCGTTATTATATTATACTTGTTCGCTCCATGCCTTCTAGACCTGAACCGACGACAACGTCTTTTCAAACAAAAGACACTTTACCTAGGGGTTACTATAGCAATCAGGAAACAATAAATATTTTGATATTGATACCAGTTACCATCTCATAAAAACAACCATTCTTTTCAAATTAATACCATAATGAAAAATCCAATTATTACTTTCATAGAAGAACATTTTTTAATTTTTCTTAGAACTCATTTAAACATTCTATTTATTTCTAAACTTGTGCATTTATATGAAACACTGCATATGTATTGTAAGAATAATTTTAAAAATAGGCAATATTTGTACTTTTATTTAATTTTTAAAGTAAGTACAAAAATCTTTCAAAACTCGTAGCATATAAATGAAAGATTTCTGGTTTATTCTGTTGACTTTACAGAACTTAATCCAAAAATATTTTATTTATAATATTTTATATGCAACCGATAATTGATATTAACTTTATTCGTATCAAAATCATTAATTGATGTTCTTTATTATTTACCGAGGGAAGTAAAAACGACAAGTACTCCCTTGGGAAATTCAAAGCCATTGGCAGTGTCATCCTTGAATTTAATTTTCTTCCTCATGCTACGCCCTCAGGATTCAATCTTCGTTCTGGACAAATAATGATGATCTTTACTCCCTTGATATATAAAATACTATTATGTTTCTGTATAAATGTGTTGTTATATAAGTACTCACAAAATATTTTGAATTCCCGTTGGTTTTTGCAAGAGGTGTTTTATATAATTACCTTTAAAATATGCGTGGTATATATGCATAATTAAAATGAGGCCACCACAATTCAAAAAATAATAAATACTTGTAATTTTTTACGCTAATTTTACACTTCATTGACTTAATAGAACTCCAATTATAATAACTTGAAAAAATACTACCACAACGTAATATAAACACAAAGTACTTATAATCATTTAACTACAAGAACAAAAATCAATACGATAAAGGTGTGTGGAATATATTTAAATATATTTTACCTTCCACATATTGCTGTTCAGAAAATAGAGGTAGATTAAAGTGTGTAGTACATGACAAAACAACAATAAAGAAGTTTATGTAAACATGTATCTGGAAATTCTTAGTTTCAAGTTAGTATCGCTATCAGCTAATTTTTTATTTTCAATATTTTCAACTCTAAATAAAATTGCGAAACACAAGTAAAACAGTACTTTTTCATCGTTTGTTGATGACAGTTTTGTTAGTAACCTGTACCTCGACAGGCACTGGAATTATATCTACTATTTGTTTTACTAACGTCAGCCAGTATAACGTTGATCTACGTCAAAGAATTGTAGATGGTTGCATTCGTCAGTTCATGAGAAGACGAATAAAAGTTACATAGATGTTGTACTAATTTATTTGTGTTAAAATTAATAATTATTTATGTATCAAGGAACTGAAGTTCAATTTTTTATCACGAATATGGAATTTAGTTGCCGAAGCCCGTAGGGCCGAGGAAAATAAACCATGTGAGTGATAAAAAGGAACTTCAATGCCGAGGTACATATTAAGTTTTATTTGAAATATAAATTCGGAAAAACTGTTAAAAAATTACAATATTGGTTAAGTTTATACATCTGTCAGTTGTCAATTGAAACTGACAGTCAGTGTTGCCAACCTCGAGAAGTGAAGTTATCGAAAATAACATTCAAAATTATGTGTTTTGTCCTCAATTTCGTCATGGGAATTAATTAGTTCATTCTTCTTTTAAATTTTGTTTCATGTTACGTCAAAATTTACTATAGTACGTCTATATATCTGCCAAAATTATCCTAATTGTACAATAATTATTTAACGGTTGCCAACTCTGAGTTGCTCAAAATCGTCGTATAATGGGTTACTTTAGTGACGATTTCTGAGCTTTTAATGATTTTTCGAGGACTTTAGTGCCGATTACAAATAAAAAAAGGTTTAAATAAAAATAGTAGACCATAATATTTTTTTCGAAATCGTACACGATATTACGCGAAGTTAGCCAAATAGTAGCTGAAGTTAAACTTTACAGATTCTTATGTCAAAATATAACAAACAAATTATTCTATAATACTAATTGGTGAATTTATTTATTATTTACCTTTAACAATAATTTATCGGATTTAATGCAGATCACATGCAGAACACGTCTAAGAACATATACAAAATAATGAAAATTAATAAAAGTATAATCAAATATGACATTTTGACAGTACTTTTGTTATCACAACCATCCCCGTCCCAACAGCTAGCAGACGTTTTACAAATACATAATGCTGTTTATTTATTTTTTAATTAATACTTTAACGATTTCGAAAAAATATAATGTATATAGAAAGTATTTTTTATTTCTCAATTGATTTATTCGTAATAAAAAACTATACTTTGATATACAAATAACTACTACATCTTTTTTATTTTAATTTTATTTACGGTAACTCAATTATTCAAGCAAACTACCTATTCTGGTTGAAGATTCATCCAAAATGGAATTGCTATTAGAATCTAATGTGTTCGCCACATAACGGTAAAAAATATAAAATAATACAGCTGGTGTATGTGCGGAAAATTAAATACAACAGTAGCATAAAACTCTTCATTCAGTAAATAAAATAGAAATAAGTATACATCTAGAAGATAGCGTCTACCAAGTTCGTCGATATAATTATTTATATCACCTAAGGTTAATACACTGTTCATTTGTATGTACAGATAAGATAAAATCAAGGAAATACATATTAAAATTAAATTCCATCGTAGTATGCGGATGCCACCGCCAAATCGTCTGGTCAGCATAAAACACTGGACAGTCAACAAACAAGGAAGCCAAACAAACAATCGCGCATCGTAAAACAAAACTCATTTCCTAAACGGAATCAGCGATTGCGCGGTAAAAACTCGAATTACGAATAGTGAGATTGGTGCGCGGTATTCGTTGCGTAATTTAAAAATGATAATAAAATAAAGACAAGCAAAAAAGTAGGTCAAATAGCGATGGCATTGGCACAGTTTTCCCGCGATACGACGCGAAGGATCTTACGAGATAATGACAGCGCACACTTCAAATTACACTCTGCAATGATTTTCAAAAGAGCAGTTGCCTCACAGGCTGGAGTTCGCCGGCTCGAATCCCGCCACAGTAACTTATAAAGCTAGTATACATCTCAGTTGCTTTGTAATAGTTTTTTTTTTCACGACATGCCAGGAAACCCCACCATTCTTCTCCCGAAATAATGAGGAAAAATAATATTTTGACATTTTCGTTTAAATCTGTTAAACTATGCTTTTTGAAAAAAAAACAATGCATGAAAAATGCAATTTTTTGACATGTGTCATAATTGAATTTTTTTAAGGGATGAGCGTTTCTTGATAGTAGTCCGTGTTCCTGCATTGTTTGATAAGAAATCTATGGCGGGAGGTATTGTGGTGCCCACAACAGATTTTTTTTATAACGTCTAACAAAACGCTCCAAAATGTCACAATTTCAATTTTTAAATTGAGTAACTGAAAATGGAATAATTGCTATCAGAATTCACCAAAAATTATGTTAAATTCTGAGAAATCAGGGTCCAACCTTAATCCGTGTAAATTCAGAAAATTAGCTTCAACTGTCAAACTATTAGATACAAATTTTTAAGTTAGTTAGCTCAGTTATCGCAGCGTGTGATAAAATCATATCACACAGTTGCGGACGCATCTGATTGGCTACGAGCTTTCATATCACACAGCATTGCTAGTTATATGCAGTGACCAACTTTTAGTAATAGTTTAACGTGTAAATTTATGTACTTTTCGTAGAGGTTGTCGGAAATAGTTATTTGTCAAACTAGAGAGGAAAGCGCTTCTTTTTCCCCCTCGAGTTCGAAGTTTGCCTCATGAGCGCAGCGAGTGTGGCATTTCGAACGAGAGTGGAAGAAGAGCTTTCCTCTCGTGTTAGACACAACACTTTTTTCAAGACATGTTTCTAAAAACGATTTGCTCGGACCTAAAATACACTTTGAGAACACAACTGACAGCCTGACACGTTAAAAGTTAGGTTATCAAACACAAGGCGGTGTAGCAGTGTTGCCAATGAACCAATCTTAAATATCTTTAATAAGTTGTCAAATTGTGATTTAATAAGAAAAAGAAAAATATAAGACATAATTGTAAGATAATTTAAAGTATGTATATCACTAAAATAAGAATTTTCAATAAAATTAGGAATTTATTTATATATTTTTTGTAAATAACGTTCATATTGGAACACATTTTCCTCACTATTTCGGGAAAAGAACGAAAGGGTTTCTTACCATGTCGTGAAAAAAATATATTAGTACAATAAAACTATCATATGATTTGATATATCAACGTTGTTGATCAAATATGTAAATGTATTTTGTTATTGTTTAATTTCTGCTTATTTGTTGTTGTAATGTTATGGTAAATAAGTAAATAATAATCAGTAATTATTTAAATAATATGTTAGAATAATACACGTAGCTCAATCACAACTTTATATTTGTGCGAATAAAAATAGAAAATTTATTTTGAAAATAAATAAATGCAGCATTGCTGCGTGTAGGTATGTTTCATAAACATATTATATGAACTCAAATTAACTGACTCATAACTTTAAACATTTTATAACAACCTTATCTCTTCTTTGATATGCCACACTTATGTTTTACAAAATAAATAGTTTAATTGAAATATACTCACCCAAAAACCCACTCAGCAATTTCGTAGCGTTATCGGTGTTTGAAGATAACACTTACTTTTGTCATAGAGTGTACCGAGAGTGAATATAGGTGAAGTAGGTACTTATCATTTTATTAATAATTCATAATTGTTACATTTGATTCATAATCACACTGAAATTAGAACAAGGACGTTTGGGTACGCACAGGAATGTCGAAAAATACGCTTTCTCATTAATTCATCAATTAGTGTATTTATTTACTTTTATACACATATTACATACTTTGTTTTTACACAAAAATATTGATAAATAGATAAGTACCATGTCCTAAACAAAGGCCGTCAATTAATCTCAGAGACTTTCTAATATATGACACAATATTTTTTGGATTACCGTTAATTTGTATTAAAAAAGACGTCAAAGATGTTGCTGGAGGGTAAACACAGGGATAAAGTTAATGTTTCAGTGAATGGTGTGAGACTGGAACAAGTGAATGAATTTGTATATTTGGGTAGTATGTTCTCGAGGGATGGACGTATTGACCGGGAGATTGAAAGGCGAGTGTCTGCAGGGTGCAAGGTATTGGGTGCTCTGGGTACATTTGCTCGAAATGTGAATATATCTAGAGAGGCTCGATTGAGTGTTTATAATGGTGTGTAAGTGCCTACATTGATGTAAGGTTCTGAATGTTGGGTGTGGACGAAGAAGCATGAACGACGTATAACTGCTGTGAAAATAAGATATTTGAGAGGAGTATGTGGGTATACGAGACGTGATCGTATCCGGAATACATTGGTGTATGGTGAGTGTGAGATTGAGACGAATGTTGTTAAGAAAGTGGGAGTGAGTCAGTTGAGATGGTTTGGACATGTTGAGCGAATGTCGGATGAAAGGTTGGTGAAACTAATATATGTGGGTGAGATTGAAGGTGAGCGATTGCGTGGGCGTCCGAGGAATAACTGGTTGAATATGATTGATGGTTTGTTGCGTGAACGAAAGATTCCGAGTGTGAAGAATAAACGAGTATGTATAAATGTGGACGAGGCGAAAGCGGTGTGTCAGGATAAGATTGTTTGGAAGAGATTGATTGTTGGTTGTCTGTGTTTCTGGGTTTGTGCTACTCCACTAAGTGGGACATAGCTTGATGTTATGTTATGTATGTATGGGATTCGAACTGAGGATGTCACGGTCCACAGTTCGATGCTTTTATGTACATTTTTTTTATTATAACAAAATTTACTCTAATTCAAATAATTACAGAGATTTGCTTATACTACATTATACTTCAAGTAAACTACTACTTCCGGTTGAAGTGCTATCAACAGTTCTAAATTTAAAAATTTGAAAATGATTCCTTCCTTAAAATCATGTCGTTTATTTTGACAATTTCAGTAATACGAACACGATATCAACTACTGTCACCTATGCTACTAAACAGTGTTGTGACAGATCATTTTAAAACTGATCTAGATCGAGATCAAGATCTTCACATCTTCTTAATTTTTATAATCGGATCTATTTTTTAGATTAGATCAAGAATAAACGATCTATTTTTTTTAGGTTATTGAAAAGATCAGTAATTTTTTTTTACAAATTTTTTAATTCTTATTAAGAAAATAGAACAAAAAATTGGAAATTCAAGTTATGTATATAAACACAAGTAGGTAACGAACAAGTGATAACCAGTGTTGCCAAATGTAGTGGAACTCGGCTATAATCTTATAATTTAGCAAGAAAAAGATTGGTAGCTGCAGGTAGCGGAACAGTGTTTTGACTGATCTAGATCAACTCGTAAGACCTTTGATCTAATCTAGATCGTTTTATGTTTTCTGATCTTAATATTGATAAAATAAATAAATAAATATATCATCACGCCTTTTACCCATTATGGGTGTGGCACTCTGCTTACGCAGATCTCGGTAAGTGATATATTTTTGCGAATGAAGTGCGGTTACCAGCCGTCAAATCATAGCTACCAAACATGTTAGTGGAGGGAGAACCACAGGGGTACATTTTAATTGGCAATTATCAGCTGTGGGATTCGAACTGAGGATCTTGCGATTCCAACGCAGCTATTATCCCATTTAGTATTGATCTAGAACAAAAAGAATAAGATCTACGATCTTAAAAAAATCAGATATTTTTCTGCATACTGCACGTTATCACAGTCAGATTGTCTCGTTTATGAGATATTGCGCACACGGACATCCATCCATCCATCCTTACACACAGACATCATTGAGAAATTGCTCTTAACGGATTCAGTGGACGTCAAAATATTTATTTCCGCAAAAATCTTGTCAGCGATTTTTCCATGACTCCAACACTTCCTTTGTATAAGAAAGTAAAAAGTAAAAAACTTCATTAACTTTAACTTATTCTCATTTATTTACTGAGCTATGTCCAAAAAATATTAGTATAAGTGTTTTCGTTTAATTTCTGATTTCAAGTCGGTTTTAATTTCTGATAAATCAAGTCGACCGTCTAACGATTTAGCGAATGCAGTGGTTGTGTGACGGCGGTGGAGCTTGTTAGGGACTCCGGGCAGCTCCGGGCTCGACCGACTGACCCAGTGACCCGGTTCGGCGCCGTGACGCCAGCGACGCCATCGCTATGTGCAGGTGCACCAAAACAAACAACACTTCCGAAAATTCATAAAAAATACTTTTTACGTTTTCTGCTACAGCAATAGTTTTAGAAATCACCGGTTTTGTTACTCATTTTTCTTTGGCGATTATAGATGGATGGATGTAGGCGAGGGCTACAATAAGACAGGAAAAACATTCACTTATCTCCTGCAGTGTATATACTATTTTTTTCGCGACTCTAATATTTATGATGGTTTTTATGTATTTCAAAATAATTTGTAATATAATTTATTACAGTTACCTTTAATTTGTTTAATTCTGTTCATTTTTCACATTATTTGATCACGACGGGAGAAAAAGTGCACAAATTTCTCGTAAACTGTTTCATGATTTTGGTATCATAGGAACCGCGTTTCTCTCCCGATCGTGAAAAAAAAAATGTTTTTTGTCGATTGACATTAACAGCAGTCTGTAAAGTCTCTCGTCTCTTTTATGCATAGGGTGTAAAAATATTTTACATAGCAACCGCTCAACAAGTGCATTGTAACCGTCAACAAATACATAGCAACCGTTCAACAAACATATGTCAACGTAATTTGACAGCGATAACCTATTACAAATAATCAATAAATTTATATTAATTCCAAATCGGCAAAAAATTATATGTTCAACTCGGCACCAAACACAGATTTATAGCTTCGGCAGCCTCTGCTGTAAATCTGGTATTTTTGCCTAGTTAAACAAATAACTATTTTATACTCGTATTTCTATTATTTCAATTATGAATTATAGTACCCATAAATCACAATTATGAATTATGATTCTTAATTCACTCTTCTCGACCAATCACAGAACCATAAATCCATAATTCACGGTTATTTTAAAGACGTGATGTGGATCACCAAGTAGCGGCCGTCTGACAGTTGACATGTAGTCAATTATCATTGTGTATTTTTGTGATTTCAGAATTTACAGAGGTAGAAAAAGTGTAGTATTATATTCGGGATTATGGTCATTATACACTCGCCTACGGCTCGTGACGCAAATTTCTTCGTTAACAATGGCTATCATAATCCCTCATACAATAATATACTGTTATTTATTCTAAATGCGAAATAAACAAACAAAATCAAGTCTTAATAATATGAATGCGTACAAACAACAAAACAATGAGACTAACAAGAGAAAATCAATGGCGTCCGTATTAATATAAACAGTGGCGCTGTGTAATATAGTGCGATATCTTCAAACAAAACGAAATGAAGTGTAGTCATACAATTTTATAATACAAGCTTTAGATAAGAACGAAATTAGCTGAAAGTGTGTATACACGATAAAGAATAATATTTAGGTCATGCGACCACGTCAAAACATTCAGATAATATTCATTGTAATAATAAACGACTTCGCTCAAAATCACACACCACCTATCCCGAAAAAATTAACTTTCATTAAGAAGCAAATACTTTTATCCACAACTGTCAAATAATATACTCATAATTCAACCGTTATTTATCAATTAATGACCTTTGTTACTGTTGCTAATGAAATAATATTGACACTTCGATGAATTAATATTATTTATCCAACACCTCTCAATAAATGCTCTATAACTATGGCGATTTTAAACAAGGAAAGTAACAGATTACTCACTAGTGGGTATAATTTTGAGAAAAGCCACTAGTGAGTATTTTTTTATTTATAACAATAAAAACACACAACACCTTGGAAACCACTTCGATTGACATTTTAATTTCAAAAATTTAAGCGTATGTCACTGACAAATAATATTTCTTTAATAAATTTTGCATTTATTAAGAGATGTTGGATAAAACGTTATACTTCACACGTAAACAAACTGGAATTACCCTTTCGATCAAATTATCACACTCTCTCGTGGGTAATTCCTTACTTTGTCCACTTGTAAAGTAAATAACTATTATTCTTTATGTCAAATTCAAATTTTACCTGTCAAAAGAGTAAAATAAAAATGACTTTTAAGTAATTTCATCCACATGAAAAGCTAAAGAAACTAATTTTCTCATTTTTCATACTTTTATTTTCTTTTTAAGCTTAAACTGTAGCTGAAAAATTGGTTTTAAGATTTTCTGCTAAATGTCAAATCACTTTAAATTTTGGTACGTAGCCTAGTGATGGTTGCTACAATTTGTCTATGTTGATAAACAAACATTTTTGTTCTACTTATCTTATAATTTCAAAACAAATATTTGACTAAATGTTGTGGATAAAGTACAGTATTCTACTCGCATGTAATGGCTATTACTCATTCTCACGAGTAATAGCATACATTACATGCTCATTGAATAATATATTATTATCTTGCAAATACAATAGTTTAGATATGAGCAATTATTATTGTAAAATATATAAATATTCAATATTCAAATTGTGCGAATGGTATTTAAAATAAAGGCGCTCAAGACTCGTGTAATTTTTTCAAGTAATTTGAATTTTAGCCAGTGTGTTTGTTTATAGAATGCAGGTACACTCCGAGCGAACAACTCATCTCCATACCGCCGCAACCCTGGCCTAGTTTTGATTCGTAAAAATAGAGCGTCGGCACGCGCCTCGCCGGACACTGACGCGGAATCAGTGGTGGCGACGCCAGTCGGGAAATTTACAGGAAAAAATGCATATTTTTTTATTTCATGCTATATCACATTTGTATGTGCAGATCAGTCCGGTAAATGGTACTTTACAGTATTGTTATTTTTATGTTACTGTATAGTTGCTATTTACTAAACAATATTTTAATAGGATTTGATCCACATTATCATTTTCCACAATAATTTTTGAAAATGCTGTCATAATTTTTTATTTTTAAAAAGAGCAAGACGACGGATTGTTTTTAAGAAAGAAAGAAGACGTACTTTCGCCCAAAAATGCAACACATTCAAATTCATTTACCGCGGACTTAAACGTAAATAAATATTGGTGCACCATTTCGAATTTTGTATTTAATTTACAAATTAAGCATATTTTCAACATAAATATGAGTTTTTTTATAATTAGTCTATTACAAGAAGTAAAGAAACATTCAGAACATAATACAACATTTACCATCTTTATACTGTGTGATCAAAAAGTTCCGGGTCTGTGAAATATCTCGAGAAATTTAGTTTTAAGATATTCACTATTTTTAATTTTCTTTACTTGTGTTTGAGGTTTTTCAATTATATTGATAAAAATTTTTATTTGCAATAATTTTGTCCAGCATTGGATTTTTATTTGTGATGTTTTTAATTCGTGGGATTTATAAATATAAACAATTCATTTGTTTTGTTGTTTAAAAATTCTGTGACATTTATTTAGTTGATATTTATTTAATGATTGTGCACTGCAACTGAAAATTTAATTATTATTACTTACATTTTAGATTACAATTAACAATTTAACTCTATAATTGATGAAAATCTCTAATCTTCAAGCATTCAAACAATTAACAAAATTGACAGCAAGTTGATGACAACCCTATTCTTAAAAACGTGCCTAGTTTTTATCGATCTAGGCCTGAAATCAAGCAATTTCTGGACGATTTTGAGATATGTAAAACTAGTGTTTCTAACGAGGACACGAAATAAAAATTAAATGTTGTTGCTACAGATCTACGCTATCTTCAATGCGATGCATATTTTTTTTATGAAACTATCTAAATTTATCTAAATTAAAGACTATCTACACTTTAAAAAGTCTTAATTGTTATTCATTAAGCCACAATGATTTTTTAAAGATGTTGCGACGTCATTGTTAAGGTGTTGATGGATCTCAAACAGTAGAGATTGTAAATAATTGTAGTCACATAAATGTTCTATTTTATTGTTTAGAAAATTATTTAAATGGTATTAAAATAACTTTTCGTTGTAAGTAATTAAAATATACAAGAAATCCATTTATTTAAGGAAGAAACATTAATAAACTGTAAGATTATTTTAGTCAAATTACCACTGAAAATTTTGTTAACCTGTCATTCAAGTCTTTAATTTCGTTGAGTCGACCTAAAGTAATATTTATTTTGAAACAAATAATATATTATGTATGTATTTAAAATATATTTACGAATTCAAAATAAAACAAAAAAACCTTCAAATTAGTTGCCAACTATTTTGACACTTCGACAATCTAACAGCTCAATAATAAGAGAAGTACAAAGAATTCGAAATAGGATAGATATGCGGAATAATACTTTGACTCTTGACAACTCAAATAACAAATGAAATTTTATGTATTTGTAATTTACCATTCAACCAATTTTTTTTTTTTGTTATTTGAGTGCAAGAATTCTAAGCTGGAAAGCATGAATTAAATAAAGTAATAATAATAATAAATACAACTCAAATATCTTAATAATTAATAATATTTTTCATCCTAGTACTATGTTTTTGAGCCTATCCATAATATAAATGACTTATTTCCCATATTGTGTCTCTCTCCAAAAAATGATCTGTTAAAAGCCCCGTCCTCCGCTCCTGAATCCGTCCTCGGGGTCTCGCAGCGTCACGTGCAGTCCCAGTGACCTGGTAACCTTGCACTGAATCCCGGTTTGTTATCCCGTGTCCCGGTAGCGTGGTGAGATCCAGGACGCGGCGTGCTCTCAATCTCTCCCGGTGTCCTGGCGTGTCCTACATTCCCGCTCAGCTGGGATTTATCGACCCTGCTGTGCTACTCCCGCTGCCTTTGCCACTGTTGTTCACTTCCGGTACCCACTTCCGGTGAGGTGCAATTAGAGTGAAGAGAAGTACTCGCCGGGGAAAGAGAATTGTTGCAATTGATTTATGAAAAGATTAAGTTTTCAGGATCGCAACTAAAAAAGTAAACGTGATTTCGAAAAATGGCCAACTGTTTTAAATGTGTCATTGGTTTAATTACTTCATAAAGTAAGAAATTTTTTTGAGTATTTTGCACTGAATTTCGAGAATTGATATCTCCAAAATAAAAGAGGTAAAAATTGTTGTTTTTTGTCGATTGGTATAAGAGGGAACAGTTTACAGACTGCTAACAGTCTAAAAAGTTTTAGTTTATTGCCCAGGCTGTAAAATTATTTAACATTGCTAAATTATAGTAACCAATGAATAGCAACCGTTGGCATGGCAACGTAATTTGATGGCGATTACCTTCAACATATATATTATAATAAATATTAATTCCAAATCGGTAAAAAAATAATGTTTTCATCACGGCACCAAACACAGATTTACAGCTTCATCAGCATTTATTTTTTCGGCCTCGTCAATGAAACGGAAGCCTTTGTTGTAAATCTAGTATTTTGGTGCCTAGTAAAACAAATATTTATTATTCAACACCTCTCAATAAATGCTCTATAACTATGGCGATTTTAAACAAGCAAAGTAACACATTACCCACTAGTGGGTATAATTTTGAGGAAAGTCACTAGTGAGTATTTTTATATTTATAACAGTAATAATAACACCAACACCTTGATAACTACTTCGGTTGACATTTTAATTTAAAAATTTAAAGCATGTGTCACTGTCAAATAATATTTTATTTAAAGAGGTGTTGGATAAAACATTATACTTCACACGTGGGCAAAATGGAATTACCCACTCGATAAAATTATCAAACTCAGCCTTCGCCTTCGTCTGTTAAAATTTCTCTCGTGGGCAATTCCTTACTTTGCCCTTCTGTAAAGTAAATAACTATTTTGTATCAAAACTTTTATTACAAACGTAATTGTTGTTAGCCAAATATTACTTTGTGGGGCATTCTAAAGTCAACCTCAGTTTAAAATGTATCAATCTTTCAACTATCCCTGTTAGACTTATCTTTAAACTAATTATTGTGCTTATATTCAATTCATTTGGTTCATCAATAAAAATTTTATAGAACAATTTATGAAAAATTGCAACAATTGTCGAAATTGTAAAAAATCTCAACTTTGTGACACCATAACTCAAAATTTAAACGAGTTATCGAAAAACGGCGAACAGTTTTGAAATGTGCTTCCTTTATTTAACCTATAAACAAATTTTCAGCAATTTTTATTTTTTGAATTTTTTTCCTCAAAAATTGTGCGGGACTCATATCTTGCAAATAAAATGAGATATCGTTCTGACGACCTTACCGTTGTATTCAGCGCATTTAGATACATAAGTATCCAAAATTTCATTGATATCCATCCACAGCAAGAACAGTTATAGCAAAAAGTCTGAAAATGGCCTAAAATCCAAAAAATCTCAAGGGGTTGGCCTTAAAATTGCACCAAAAATTTCATGTCTTAAATGTTTTATTTATATATCCTATTTCTTCTATTATCGATCTGAAACTTACAAAAAATTTATATTTAGCGATATCTTAGCCGTATTTTCTAAAATATTTACGATTTTATGAATTTCAAATTCAGGATAAATGTGACCGTAAAATGTATAATCGCACATAACTCAAAAACGGGAATCGATAATGAAAATCTGTTTTCATGGGCGTATTCAGCATACTTCATTTATCTTTCTGGAAAATATTTGTGCTAGTATCTAATAAAATACAAATTTTATTTTCAAAGTTGACAGAAAATAATTCGGAAAATTTTTAAAACCATATAGTTTTTGAAAGCTATATTTTATGATTATGAAATCTTTTTTACTTTACCCCTGTGGTAACGCAACACCTTTGGGGAGGGGGGCATGACTTGACGGCTGGTAACCGCATCTTATGCGCAAGTAAAAGGCGTGATGTTATATTTAATGTTTTGGATCGAATTTAATTTGTAGATTCCTTGTATTTTATTGAACCACAGGTTTCTTTCATCAGGCGTATAACAACTGCATATAGTAGTTAAACCACTGAAGTATAATAATACTGGAACCCTAACTGACGTTGAAAATGTGATCCGAGAAAAGCAACCAGTTATCTTTTTTGTACAGTCCGCTTAGAAAGTTGCTAAGAAAATTAAAAGAAATAAACATCCGATGATTTTGAAATATAATGTTTATTAATACAATTAAATAATCCATTAATAGAAATGAGTTTTATTAACTATTAAGTATGCGAATTAAAAGGAATATTCAAATAATTTTGCACATATTTTATGTAGCAAATACTCAACACACATACAGCAACGATTCTACAAGCAAATGTTAGACAAAGAAGAGCAGCCATAATACATATATCTGTCTGTCTCAGGCTCGTTTTCGCTTTCATAAAAGCCTACAAGTTAGCATTCCAATATTACTATTACTTCAATGAGTACAACAAGTACTCGTATACTATTTGCAGCTACGTATAATAGTGCGGTCGCGCTAACATTAGAGCAGCGTTATCCGATGACGTCACATGTCACTTGGGCTGCGAGCATCGTTCATTTGTTTCACTCACCACTACAGTGGCATGCGCAACCAGCGCACGCAGCGCGCTCTGTGATCGCTGTGTTCTGTTGTGGATCCGAGGCAGCGCTGACATTTGGCGCAGTTGACCCACTTTTAAAGTAGAAGTAGAGTCATAGTGAGCTGGGCGCTCATTGCGATTTGCATTTTTTTTGGGTTACGAAGAAAACGAAGTTAATTTCACTTTTAATATTACTCATAGCATTCTTGTATGTATATAACATAAAATACGCAGGGGTTAAATTAAAACCATCCCGCGAAATCTGCTCGAAGCTGAGTGCCACACCCACTTTCTAAAAGATTTTTGTACAATAATAACTCTTGATATAGAAAAGATGGAATACAGATCTGATTAGGTTTTGGATGAATTGAATTAATTCAAATGTAAAATTAGTTGCGAAAATATTGTTTTTCTTTAAATGTCATAAAATACGTTGTTATGTATTCGTACTTAACAAGCAGAAGTTCAGTTTTACTCCGGCGGCAGACAAACTAAAATATGAAAAATAGTAAGGTTGTAACACATTCATACAGTAGCGACACTCGCTGTCGGCACTTTTAATCTTTATGTTTTGCATTGATCAAATGACCTTTAGCTAAGCGGCCATATTGGCAGTAGCAGTTTACGGCGGTAAATTTGAATAGCTATCAGTTGCAAATGAGATAAAATCTAAAATATTATTTTACCTGCACTATAATAACAAATAGTACTAATTATTGACAGATGACATTTACCGTGTTACCATTGTTTTGGTTAATTGTTTGATTTAATTTATAGTTATTTACACTGCAAGCAAGGTAAAACAGTTTTTACTGCTGAATGGAGGAAATGACCGGCGAGCCTGTCACCTCCTTGAAGCAGTAAAACAGTTACATTGCGTGTATTGTACAACATTTTACATTTGTAAATCAAAATAAAATTATAACCAAGTCCTGTCAGTTACACACAACTGTTCTATCAAAAATTACTTGAATGATTTCGAATATGTCTTGCAAGCATTACTGTGGCAACGGGCATTGTTTACCTTGTTTATTAACTTTTTTTTTTACAATGCATATGTCAATTAGTAACTTGTAAAGATACATTTTCAAAGGCAATAAAGGGCTTGGGTAAGTGGGGTTTACAAGTGAGTAACAAGTAAAATATTTTATTATTTCAAGCAAGATTTAATTAATGTGCTCGCCATTTTACTTTTTCATAATGGAACATATGGATTATTTTACATGATTATAAAGCAAATTTAACGTACTTTTCAAATTTGTAAAAAAATAGTTCCTATATTTCATTTTCAAAGTTGATATTAATTACTATTAAGCCGGAAATGATATCACAAATGTGCATCCACTATCAATTAGCTCAGGGGTGGACAATCTTTTGTATAATAGGGGCCAGAATAAGATTTACGTTTCGTAAACGGGCCGTAGTAGTTAATTGACACAGTTTTGTTACTTATAATTTTTTCTGAAAATATAAAAATTAATAATAAAACAAAATTAACTAAGTACTACATTTATTTCTTAATTTAAACAAAACGAATTATAACGAAAATTAAACTGTAAATCTCTGCTTTTCCTTTATGTTGGGTACTAACATAATTTAAAATTTTGTTTTTGAAAATATATGTTTATTATTTGTTCTAAAGATTTCGCGGGCCGGATTGGAACTTTACGCGGGTCGGAGGTTGCCCACCCCTACTTATATGTTGTTGTATATAATATATGTGATATAAATTGCTAGGTTGATAAATGAGCGAGTTATTTGCTGGATTTGAAAAACAATAATAACAGTAGATTCATTGCAATGAAGAATGATAAAAATCCAGTTATGCACGGGTGTAATGCAAGATGTCGGAATGCTGGGTCCGCGTCCGGATAAGGCTCGATTGGATCGCCGCCCACACATCACAATTAGATGTTGCAGTAACTCTAACAACAGAGAGTCGAGGCGACCGCTGCGCTAAGCTGAGCTGACTATTGTTGCTCTCGTAACATTTATATTAATACGGCAGAGATTGCAAAGTTCAACAAATGGCAACGGCTCCGTGAACATGACACGACAGCAGCGGCTCAAATATTACACACAACAGAGCTTCTAAATTCTTCAAAGCACCCCGCAAGTTTTATTGTCTGATTGGTACAAAATATAGAGGAAAGTTTCAAATGACTTGATATGTCTTCAAGTAAGCTACCACTTTCTATTGATAAATTGGCTTTAAAATTTAGTCAGTTCGTAATTTGAATAACCGAATACTATATATGAATTTGACAATGGTATCCTGGAGACATGAATTATCTAGGACGAATAAAAAAATCTGTTCTTATCAAATAATGCAGGAACACGGACCACCACTATCAAGAAACGCTCATCCCTTCAAAAAATTATGACATGTCAAAAAATGACATTTTTTCAACCGTTGTTTTGTATTTTCAAAAAACACAGGTTAACCGATTTAAACAAAAATATGTAATATATTTTTTCTTCAAACGTCATAAAAGTACGTTGTTATGTATTTGTATTCAACAAGCAGAAGTTCAATATTGTCGCCGCCGGCGTAAAAGTGTATCCTTGGCAACACATTTACGCCGGCGGCGGACAAAGTAAAATATTATGAAAAATAGTTAGGTTGTAATTCAATAATTTGACAGTTAAAAATGAAACAAATAAACAAAAATAACAAAACAGCATATTCTACGGCAACTTGAAATGCTAGATAAGACAGAATATTTTTAGAAGTTTTGAGCATTTTATAATATTTATAATTTTATTTTCTATGTTTGAAGAAAAAATAGCATGTGTTATTCGGAGTAAATGTGTCTTTGGGTGCTTCGCATGCAATTGTTCGACTCGCTTCGCTCGTCGTTCAAACTTACATGCTCAGCACCCAAAGTATCACATTTACTCCTAATGACACAATATACTATTTTTTTAACGTGTTGTAATTCGTAAATGGTAACAGTAAGAGGAAAATGTTTCAATCAATAATTGTAGATAATAATATTTGAAACATTATTCTAATAACATTTTCATTAAACCATAATTTGCTGAGATATTTTACAATAACTTTACAGGGCTTCAAGTAAACTACCATTTCATGTCATTGGATTGTCACCAAAAACTAATTAGCTCTTCTAAAGGGTATACAATTAATATATACAAAATATTAAAATTTTCAGTTTAGTAGTTTTTGAGCAACCGTAACTCCAGAGATCTACACAGACTGACAGACAGACATCATCGCGAAACTATTAAAATCGTATTCTAGGAACCTTAAAACGTGCTCATCCACAGAAAACTCACTACACAATTTTTAGCATGATTCCTATACCTCTCTTACAGGACATGGCGGGAGGTAAAAATCGTCACACATACACAAGCAAACAGACATGAAACTTGTGAAATCGAATTCTAGGGACCACAAAATCGTGTTTTATCATAATTGAAATGTTCGACCCGTTACAATACCTCTCTTACATAGCGGATGTGGAATTGTAATTCGGCATAGGTATAGCGATTTCAATGCTATATTTTTTTAATATTGCTTTTTCTTTTATACAGGGTGTAGAATTGAAATGTGTAATTTAGGGATTTCAATGCCATTTTTTGATGTTGCTGTCAATTTGTACCTGTTCACTTTACAAATGCAAAAGTTGTTTAGAATTTCAATATACATGCAATAATATACATATACATGTAATAAGACTCATATGATTACCTAAATGGTTGTATTTCACGATATATCAATCAAATTATTAGTATATTATTCAATGAGTATGTAATGTATGCTATTACTCATGAGAATAAAGTGATGTAAATGAGTAATAGCCATTATATGCGAGTACAATACTATACTTTACCCAGAACATTTCGTCAAATATTTGTTTTGAAATTATAAGAAAAGTAGAATTTTTACTCTAACAACCATTGCTAGGCTACGTACTGTTGTAACAAAATTTTGAAGTGATTTGACATTTAGCAGAAAATCTTAAAACCAATTATTCAGCCACAGTTTAAGCTTCAAATGAAAATAATAGTATGAAAAATGAGAAAACTAGTGTCTTTGGCTTTTATTTTATTTTGAATTTACTCTTTTGACAGGTAAGATTTGAATTTGACATAACGAATGAATAATATTATTTCATCGAACTGTCAATATTATTTCATTAGCAACAGTAACAATGATCATTATAATTGATGGGGTATGGGTATATTATTTGACAGTTGTGGATAAAATAATATTTATTAGAAATTGAAACATGGCCATGGAAAAGAAAAATTAAACAAAAACGGAAAATATTTCAAATATTATATTATTTTAATTTGTATACTGTGAAATACTAATATTTCTGTACCTAAAAGGGCATGCTTTTTTAAATTCTGAACAAATTTTGTTTCATTTCAATTCTGCATCCGGTATGCAAGAGAGATAAAGTTATATAAATACTTTGCGGTGTATATAATATTTTTTCACGACTTCAATATTTATGATGGTTTTTATGTATTTCAAAATTATTTGAATTGTAATATATTTATTATAATTATTTT